>OZ010583.1:91775610-91843110 GCA_963932145.1 Acanthosepion lycidas
AAAATTAAAAATGTTAAAATTTTTAAAACATTCCAAAAAAAGAAAGCAAATAAAAAGAAACAAAAAAAGAAAGAGTTAACAAAAATAAAAACAAGACAAGAAAATTCTTGTAAAATCTGATTTTAATAAAAATTTTATTTTTGCGTCTTTTAAACAAAAAAAAAAGAAGAAAAAAAAGAGTTAATATTGTCTGAACATTACTATCTATTTTCTTTTTGTCTTTCTTTCATATATTTATGTTCTTGTATTAAATGAGAAAAAATAAATTTACATTATATTTTAATTTCAAGACAAAGCCCTGCATTTGAATGCGGAAAGAATGCAGGTTCCATGTTTCTTTCCACATTTGCCAAAATGTTTAACCTTGAAAAAATATAGAAATCATGAACTTGTAAAATAATGTTGTTGATTTTTGTTGTTTTTTTTTTAACAGTTTTGTTTTTTACAAAGAAACACAAATTGTCTTAATAAATAACTTGTCTTATTCATTGATGTTGTTAGAAACCCTTAGGTGTACAATAAAAATAAAAATATATTTATTTTGAACATTTGACATTTGTGTATTACTTTAAAAACCAATGTATATTGATTATCCATCTTAATGATGGAAGAAGATCAATAAATTTATAAATAAAAGATGTGCAGAATAATTTATTTTTTTACTAGATTGATGCAAAGGTATTTGTGGCTTCCTTTGTGCAATCTTAGGAAAAACTTATTGCAATCTGCTCAGGACAGGTGTCTCAGTCTAACTTTTTTTTTATTTTTAAACATTTCATCTTTCTTTTTATGTGACATGTCCTTTCAGGACATAGGCGGTCATGGCTCTCCACTTCCTCCTATCCCTTGCATCTCTCAACAAGTTCTTTCCTTCTGCTTCCTCCTTCACACCACATTCTGTCATCCACTTATGCCCGCCAGGTATGTCATGCCTTGTTTTCCCTTGTCTCTCTTTCCCTCTATTTGACCCATGAGTATCAGATTCTCCAGGCCTCATTATGTGTCCCAGAAACTTCAGCTGCCTCTTCCTGATGTTAAATATAAGCCTCCTCCTTGCTTGCAACCTCTCTAAGTCCTCATTGTTGCTCACATGCTCGGTCCATTATACCCTTAGCATCCTTCTGTAGAACCACATCTCTATCAACTCGAGTCTCTTCTTCATCTTTGAGGAAATCATTCAACGTTCGCTGCCATAAAGAAGGACAGATGTCACATAACAGCTCAGTACTAATTTATTTGTGACCAAAGAAATCCTCCTGTCTCACAATACTCTGCCCAGCTTTTGGAATGTGTCCTTGGCCATCCCAATATGTCTACGGATCTCAGTGTCACACTTACCGTCCTCTGTGAAAATGCTTCCCAAATATTTAAACTTCCATGTCTGCTTGATTCTAGTGTTCCTGACCTGCAAATCGCATTTCATCCTCTTACTGATGACCATGCATAAGGAGAGAGAACAATAAAAGAACAGGAATTAAGACAGTAAATAATGATATTGCATTTATATTTTTGAAGATCAAAGTTGGCAGGGAAGCAAGACGCCAGAAGAGAGTTTCACAAGTAAGAAATGTGATAAAAGAAACAGCATAGAACAGGAAGGGCTAAACTTGCTTAATGTAAGAACCACATACAATAAAGTTCAGATGTTTGAAAGCCGCAAAACATGAACAAAATTTACACATAGGTTTTTGTTACATGCATATTAATATTAAACTTACATTTTAATCCAATGGGATCTCAATTCATACCCAGTAAATAATTATTAAGCTTGAAATTTTTCTTTCTTACATTTTATATTAACTGTGATGAAAAAAAGAAGCTCAGTCAACATATTTCCACAAGCTGCATATTAAAGGTCAAGGAGCCACATGTGGCTCATGAACGACAGTTTGGCCACCCCTAGCATAGAACTTAGGGCTACATCTAGTCATTTCAACTGTAAAATGATGAGACCTTGTCTCCAGAAAGTAGCTGACTCTATGTGTTATGCTTTATCCATACAAGAGTCTGATTAAACCAAAAATGGCGTATTATTGACATATCAGGGCTGAACTGTTCCATCCTTACTTTGATAGCATTCAAAATCATTTACACTTTTTTATAGGAGATTTCTTCTCAACTCTGCAGCCTCTTTCCCACATGTTCAATGTTGCAATTATATAGCTAATCTATTGTTATTTCCATAACAAATTTTAAGATGAGCTCCACCCTTTAGTTTCACCAGTTCAGACCTTTACAACTAGGAAATCATGCTATTTCCATGGTGCTGAATCACCCTTATTTCTGACATGCTCCAAATGTAAGGCAGAAGTTTCACTCAGCATTTTTGTGAGAACTGTTACTTTGTGAAAGACTCCTGCATGGATGTTTCCCTACTACAACACTACAATCAACCTTTTCAAGAGTCAAACATCTATCCACATAATTTTAATTTTGTACCACCTCCTCTTTCACAGTCACCCTCTGCCTTAACTGGCTCTTACCCCTTGTATTGGTTGAACTTTAGTATAAAAAAGATTGTTCAAACAAAAGTGTTTCTTAGTAATTTTATTTTGAAGTTCTTACATGAAACATTGTTAGTTATTCATGTTTGACTGTTATTTCTTTTATTTTAATTTCAGTTGCTTTTTATTGCACAAGTAGTAATAGTAATGCTATTTTGAAATTCTTACATTATTTTGAAGAAATACTAGTCAAAATTTAATAATAAGAATGTTTTCTGTATTGAGTTTCTTAGACAATGAAATCAATGTTGAAACTCCATTGATGATTATAGTTTTAAAGGATTTTTTCTTAATTATGGATTCACAAATAAAATGACTAATCAAGTCATATAATAATTATCAATCTGTATTTATATATTTTGTTGTAACCTAGAAAGGCTTACTGAATGAGGAATAACCAAAATGGATGTTGGGAATGAAATGGTAATCTTTATAACATCAATGAAATACAATACTCGTCAGCAGCGTGAAGTAGATAAACCACTGCTAGTGTCGGACTAAGCATATTACCCCCACTTACAATAGTGTCCAATGTATTTATGAGGATTGGGACATACCCATTAGTGTTCATAGGTACGGTATATAACATATTTCCTGTCCCATCTGTAGTGGGAAGGGAGGTAAATTAACTTGAGTTAGTAAATTTATGAGTGATTACTTCCCTTAGTTATTTTAATAATCTATACAAATAAAATATTTATCTGCATTTAGACAACATTAGTTCCTGAGGAAAATGAACCATTGAATTAATCAGTTCTTTTATTCCTACATTTCTTAGATTGCAATCTTATCTGTTCAAGCCTATCATGTGAGGCACTCAGATGCCCATGTCTACTAAGTAATAATCTTGCTTCAATTTTGTCTTGAGGCTTTGTCATCACCATCTTTGTCATTCTGTTGCTAATCTTTTTCTTCTGAGAGATATTTCCATTTCACTGTTATATTAAACACATAAAATTTTTAACATGAACAGAAATTGAACCATAAGCAATTTATCTAATACCAGGATTAATAAATGAATCATAAATACCATTAAACATCTAAAAAAATATGAAGAGAATGGATAAATTAAAAGGTTCACTGATCTCTATTTTAGTTGTGAATTTTTTTATCTACACTTTATTGAAACTCAATACATTATTTAGGGACCTCCACAAGAAACATGATACCTAAGGGTTAAAATTAATTTTTAAAAGTGAAAAATCATTCTTGAAGCTTTCTTTTTAGCTTTAATTGAAAGCTAAATGATTAAATTTACTTTTTCCAGTAAGAAATTATATTGATTAGAACCTCAACTTCTTGCTCACTTTCAGAAATCATTTAAATTTAACCATTTTTCAACCGTTTTTGACTCAAGTTAGTTCTTTTTTGACAAAAGTTAGTTTTTGGTTTTAAAAATCTTCCAAAAATGAAATATCTGAAATTTTATTTGAGGAATACTAGCTAATTTAAAGTATAATTAATCTGATTTGAAAAAAATATTATTTACTTTAAGTTTAAAGTAACAGAGTGATGGATTTTTAAAACAAACAGTTGCATGATTAAGTGCTTGTCAACTCCTCATAAATCACTTGATTAGGGAATTACAAGGTGTTGACAGTTTTATTATTGTTCTGCAGAGGTCTTATCTGTTAATTGAAGAAAATGACGAGTGAACGCTTTTTATATAATTTTTAAATACTCAGTAATCTTAAAAATGTTGGAAAATATCCTACATAATCTAATTTTAGGAATGTTGAAATTAAATTTACTACAATCATCACTCTTATTTTCTGATTATGTTGTGTATGGTCGACCATACTTTCAAACAGGGACAGGTTTAATTTTTATACATAAAAAAATTAAAAATTCTTTTAAAAATCTTGGTGCAGAATGACTTCTATTGAGCTTTTCAATTTTTGATTTGTAAATATCAGCTAATGCAGAATTTTAAACGATTTAAATTATTATAAATTATTATAATTTAAAAAAAATGAAATCAATTATTGTAAAAATTCATTTTTTTTTTAAGACAATAGTGCCCTTGATAAACCTTATTTATAAAAGCAATTAAAAGCTCTTCTAATTAAATAATGTCATAGTTTTACTGCATTTTTTATTTTATGATTCAGTGCAGATTTTTGGAAAAGGAGCAATAATTTGAAAAAAAATTTGCATGATTTAAATTTTCCAAGTCGTCTTACTTTTAACTAATAAAAAAAGTTTTGAAAAGAAAATTTAATTTCTCGAAATTTCATGAAATTAAGTGGGGTTTAACATGTTTCAAAAATATTTTTTACCAAGATTTTCTAAAAAAAAATTTCAAAAATAATTTCATTCATTTGTGAATATGGCCTGAAAGTTTATTAAAATCTTACAATTATTTGATTTTTGCAAGAATTTCCAAATCAATGTGTTTTTCACCAGAAAAAAAAGCTCAAAAACACTAATCATAATTGTTATGTCAACCGCTGACGTAAAAAAAAAACAAGATTTTTAACCAAAATTTTGTATGTGCTACAAAGGATTAAAAAATGAAAAAAAAAAATAATTAAAAATACTTTGGTCTTTTCTCTGAATAATAACATAAACATTTTGCTGACAAAGCTTTGTTTTTATTAAGTTTGAGGCCTTTTTCATCAAGCTATGCTGTTTTTCAGTTGTTTCATTGCATCTTACTATTAAAACTTTCTAACAGTTTCCATCATTTTTGATGGCACAAGTACACTAGCATTAATGTAAAACAGATAAATAAAAAGAAACCATTTTCTTAGCATCCTGAAACTGGGTTCAAGAATAAATGAAACCAAAATACTTATTTACCAAGCTTTAGGACAGGAAATTGTGGAGAGTCACGATCGTCAGCATCCTGAAGGGACACAGCACACAGAAGAAGTCACTCCAAAAGTAATGCCTCTTATTTTATCATTTCAGTTTATGACATCAGAAGCAGATGTTTCCAGTAGTTCAACCATCCTGCCAATAATCTATAATGTTTTTGCTATTTATAAATATAGCAGCTGAATGCCAGTCTGGCAAAATAGTGTCAACATGAAAGTGCAAATGTGTTACTGAATTCCACTCTGCAAAAAAAAAAATGCATCCATTAATTTTCATCAATGCTTGATAAATGTTTAGAGACCAAATAGTGGATTTAAGGTGGTGTATAATGCATTTCAGCGATGATATCAAACCATTTTCATATGTGCACTATGCAGGTTCAGAAATTTGTAATATTCATGCCCACAAAGAACGGTTTCTCCCTTTACACTGCTATTATTTTAACTACCTTCACTCCTCAGCAATGTTTATTATTTTAAAAAGTGAGGATTAGAAGTGAATTTATACATTTTCTTTGTTCTTGAGAATTTACAACAAAAATAAACAACATTTATTAGATTTTTTACTGGAATGGTTGGCAAAACATTGGCTAATTGCCAATTGATTCAAACTTTATAAAATGGTAAATAATAAGGATTTTCTTAGAGTTGGTTCACATATTTTAATAATTTAATAAATGTTTATCAATTTATGAATAAAAAATTGTTTTCATATTTATTTCTTTATAAATTGGTAAATGATAAATATTGCATTACATTAGTTTTAATACAATTGTATTAGTTTTTAGAATGTTGTAAATATAAAATTATTGTTGTAATAAACAATCTACTAGTGTTAATATTTTTGTTGTAAATTCTCAAGAAAAAAAATATGTATAAAATTCACTTTATGTATAAATCCACTTTCATATGTTTAGGCTTTATTATAATTCTAATCATCGCTTTTTAAAACAATAAACATTGCTGAGGAGTGAAGGTAGTTAAAATAATAGTGGTGTCAAGGGAATGATCAAACTTTGGAAATAACTTCTTTTTTTTTTTTTTTGGCATGAATGTTCAAGTTTGCCACAGGCTCTTTTTCATTGTTGACAACAATGCACTGCCAATGGCGATGACAATGTGGAAAAGGAATGTTCTTGTAACTGAAAACATGCTCTGTCCAATGGTGTTATTGTGCTCCCTGTATCCATTGCAGTTACCATAGAAACAAATAGAAAACATTATTTTTGAAGCAACTCCCCATAAGATCAAATCATTCATCTTACTCTGCTTGAAAGAAAAACACACATTAAAAGGACAGACAGAAGACATCAGGTGTAAATAAGATTTTAAAATTTAATAACAAAACCAAAGATTAAAATAATTACAGTGCTCTTAAACTGTTTTTCACATAAAGAAAATTGATTGCATTTTAACAAATGAAAAAATATTGCTGTGAAGTCACATGTTTCTGATTTCAGATATTTTAAACAGTAACACAAATACTGATTGGTTTTTAATGCAGTTATATAATGTGCTTATATTGATATAAATCTATTAATATCTAAAGGTATTTTGCACTTAGTCCTTCTAACACTCTTTCCATACTTTCTGCTCCTCAGATTGAAATTTTACAAATACTAGACTGACTGTTGACAAGAAAGGGTTCTGTGTAAATTTTAAAGCACTTACCATCTTCAGTACATGTAGCCTGCCTCATGCCTGGGTGTATTTCTGTACTCATACCTGATATAATGGAATATGCATACACCTGTGTTCCCCCTCACTGGAATATGATTGCCTGGTATCCGTCATAAATATAGACAGACGTGTAGGTATGACAGAGTTTAAGTCTATGATGATGCCCATTGGACTACGCCATTGGCTATCCTATTGGTCTACACCTATTACCTGCGACTACGACGAGTACCAGTCGATTACTGCTACCATGTACTACTTGGTTACAATAGCCAAAACCCACTTATCAAATATATCCCTTTCTAGGACATATCAATAGCAAAGACCAGTGTTCAAGCCTAGGTAAAAGTTAGGATTTTGAAAGCTGATTTTCAAAAAAGGCAGGCCCACCATTCTTTGAAGATTCATGCAATGCAATATTTCTTTCTCTTTTTCACTTCTTTTGGCTTTATTAATTTTGTTCCTTCTCTCTGCCACTAATGTCCAAATACTGATTAATAATATTGGATATTGTTGTCAACACCCAGTGTTGACCATCTGTTTCATGCTTAAATACAATCTTTATGAACACTTTAACCTATAAACAATCTTTATGAACACTTTAACCTATAAATCATACCTTGAAAGTATATTTTTATATATATGTATAATGTTGGCCATTGGCTCTTATAAGAAGCTAATCCACTGTTTGACAGGTCTTGTTTTTCATCCTGTGAGGTAACATGTCAACTTCCTCACCAGCAGATAATCTAGTGGAGGAGCTTGTTTAGACACCAGCCACTCTTCCATGTGACAGGTTGTATTGAGTTACCAGTAGCATTTCTAAAACATAATGATAATATTACACTAAGCAAAGAAATAGAAAAATTTCATGAGAAACAAAGAGTGTTGAACTGCTATATAATATTTAACCTCCTTACAGAATTAAGAATTTTAGAAAAGTGTGCTGAACAGTAGATATAATACTACCTCCAATCCACAATAAGTGACCAATTCCACACTTTATATTATGCAAATCTGGTCACTTATTGTGGAACAATAACTAATCTATATGGTAATGTAGCTCTTGAAAATGTATATCTGCATCAACAGCAGCCAATGTAAGTTTTGTGAAGCCATATAAGTAGGTTCACATTAGTGAAAATATTAAATGCGGAGACAGAAGGGAAACAATCCTATCTTTTAAATTGTTCTCGGCTATGCAAGCCACAAATTTTATTCCAAGTAAGATGATAGTGCCATTAGGACGCAGGGGGTTAGAGTTAGTGAAAGAGAATGAGAAAACTTCAGTGAAGAGAAATGAGGAAAAGAACAGTTAAAGAACAAGGTTCAAGAAGACAAAAGATGGTAATTGATGCTGCATTTAAACTTTTTAAGATTCTAGGAGGTGGAGATCAAAAATTGGAAGGGAGTTTAAGAGGTGAAAAGAGCAAGAAAAGTAACTATTACAATAGTTGCCAATCTAGTAGCACGTTAAAATTCATGCAGTTGAGGTACTGAGGAGAAAAATCATAGGAGAAGTATGATGAGAAAGTTGAGATGCCAAGTCAGGATTACAGACCCTTCTTTGAATTTTGTCAAGAATTTCAAGATATATAGTAGGAGCACCAGACTAGATATGCTAACAATATTCCATGAATGATAGATTTATAAATGCACAAGAATGATTCTGATGAGAAAAATTATCTAGCACAACACATTGAACCAACTTTCATAGCAATAGACCTAGCAATTGATTCAATATAATCATTCCAATTCATGTTAGTAGAAAATGTGAGCCCAAGAGAGGTCCTTTTCAAGAGCAGGTGACAATTTTACTTTGTCAGACCTGTCAAACTTGCTGCTAAAACAGGAGTAAATAGTTGTGTCATCTGCATAGATACATAGTTGAGAAGTGATGACATCAGGAATGTTGTTGATGAAAATCAGAAACAGCATAAATCTAGGGATAGTGTCTTTCATTTAATATGAAATGATTTAGAAGTGTATCCATTCAACACAACTTTCATTAAACAATTTGTTAAGAACAAGTGGATTAGGTTAAATATTCATCCAGAGACAACATAGCCTTTGAGCTTCTGGAGGAGGCCAGCATGCCAAACCCTGTAGAACAATTTTGAGATATCTAGAGCCACAACCCATGTTTCACCATTCTTATCTAAAGCTTGATAGATAAATTTGGTGATGACCATTGACGCATTTGCGGGAGACCTGGAGAAATGGAAGCCATGTTGTTTTTCCAAAAGGAGGTTGCGTGAAGTAAGATTCTTAACCAATTCAGTGTTGATTACAGCTCCTCATTCATACTTTGTCAAAAAGAGGTAAGAGACTAATAGGGAGATAATTCAAGAGGTCAAATGAAAACTGAACACAGTCTTTTACAACCTGTTATTCTAAAAGAAGAAAAATAAATGTTTTGATTAGGTTTTGAATATGAGAGAAATATAACTAATTCTATCTAGGAAGTGCTTTAACAGAAGATGGAAAGTGTGATACTGAAATCTGAAAGTGCATTGGGATAGCGAAAAACGTCTTCCAAAAGCTAAGCAAACTATTAAAAAATGGGAAAATTTCATTAGAAACAAAGAAAAAGAGTGCTGAACTGTTATGTAATATCAGTTCTTCTATATGACAGTGAATGCTGGACAATCTCCTCACAGATGAAGAAAAGACTTGAGGTAACAGAAATTTGGTTCTACAGAAGGATGCTGAGAATACCATGAACTGAACATGTGATCAAAAATAAAATTTTAGAGAAGATGGAAACAAAAAGGACACTTATAATTAATGTTGAGAAAGGATAGTTGAAATTTCTAGGGCAAATTATGAGGAAAGAGTTTTTAGAAAACTTGATACTCACAGGACATATTGAAAGCAAAAGGGACAGAGGGAAACAACACATAACCTACCTAACAAGATTATGACAGAACAGGGTTTAGGAGTGACAACAAATAGGCAAAATTTACAAAGAAAAAGAAATTGTGGAGAGTCATGATCGCCAATGCCCTGATGGGGTATGGCATATAGAAGAAGAAAATGTTCTTGGGTTTAGAGTACATATGTCTGCTATCATTGACTTCATTTCTAGTCATGTAACTATTTTTTTGTTCCAATTGTGAATTTAACACCGAAATTACAATTAATCCTTTAATAATGATAGCTCATCATAGATTTTAACAACTGCATGTATAGATGTTTATTTTTTTTTGTTTTATTTCATATTTCAGATATGTATTTTGAAAAAGTGTGAAGTCAATAAAAGTTGTATTTGGGAATTGTTAAAACTGTACTTGAGAATTTAAAAAAAAACAACAGAACAAAAAGCAAATTTTCAAGGTAGCCTTGCTGACAAAATCAGGAACAAATTATCCATGAGCCTTTAGAATAAAAAATGGATATGCTTTCCATATCTCTAAAATTCAAAATGGTTATTTCCAAGGATTTAGGAAAGATTTTTGTTATGAAGATTTTTCAAGAGTTAATTTTTGACTAGTATTTCAATAATGATTAATAATGCTTCACCTAATAAAAAATAAAAATAAATTATAATAATATTACTACTAAAATAAAAAATTATGATGCCCAGCATTTCTAGAAACAATAAAGGGTAAGTTTAAATGGTTAGGTATGATCTTCTGACAGCCATATAGGCTCTTGTAGCCTAATCTGCAGAGCAGCTGATATGGTTAACCAGACTTCCTGAGATAAAAGGATACAAGTTCAAGTCCAATCCACTTGATTTACTAAATACCATAGATTGATGGTCTGAGTAATTGCGATGAAAACAAATAAAATTTAGATGAAAGAAATATTAGTCAAAATTATGATTACCAATGTTTCATCTAAAAATAATGAAAGTTCAAGGTAATATCATTACTTGTCAGTGGCATAGCTAAATCTCCCAGGGCAGAGTGTGTGTTGATCAGGATAGGCCTCAAGTTTGCCATCCCTCTGCTATCCCTTGTTGCCTCCCTCACAAATAATACAACATATTGCACAGTGACTCCCTCTTATAAATATATATTAACTATTAACAGGCCCCAAAGATGGAAAATAGAGCAACACATACCCTCAGATGAATTTTTGTCAATGAAAATAACTGAAATTTATATGATGACAACCAAGATTTGTCTCCCACATACAAAAATGTTGTGGCATTAAAAGGATGCACCCTGGATTCATTCACAGGTTTCACATTGTTAACAATCCTAAATACATCACCAGATAATGTTTATTGTTCAGGCAAGATAACATCCGCTTAAATGCATATGCCATAGTTTAATTTACTCAAAATCCCAAAGGTTCACCAACTATGAATAGTGTCCCAACATTAAAACCATCTTTTACTTGAATACAGCCTATACAGATTTATACAGCAGACCCCAAAAACCTGCTTCCATAAAAGGGTAGACTACTCAGTTCTAGTTATGCTACTTGTTTACCCATGGCTCTAATCGATCTGATTAAGGTGAAAAGAAATACCGGTAAAAAAAATTCTATAATTGGTTAACAATGCTTCATCAAATAAAAAAGAAATTATGATACACTAAAAGTGATATTCAGAGAAAAGATAAAGAGTAATTTTAAATGATTAGGTCTGATCTTCTGACAGTCGTAAATGTTCTTGTATCCTAACCTATTGATGATAGAGCATTTGTAGGTATAAACAGTGTGTATATAGAAGTCAACATTGCATAGGAACTGTCAGTTTCGTGCCTTAAGTGTTCATCATATGGCGTGATGATTGCTTAAGGCATGAAACTGTCAGTCATTATGCTATGCTGATTTCCATGTTCACACTGTTTAAGAAGTATATTAGAGGACCATCCCTATATATATATATATATGTGTGTGTGTGTGTTTATATATATGTATGGATGTATGTATGTATATAAATTGTTCAAGGATTTTTTGTGCTATTAGGTTGGTGCAAAATTAATATCGGTTTTTGACGTATTGTTTGACGTCAAAAAACGATATTATTTTTGCACCAACCTAATATTTTGGTTTCATTGTTTTTAAATATTGTGTCCTCATGCATTGTGTCAGTTTTTTAAAGTATCACATCTTCCCAGGTACTTGTTAAATTTTATCTAATGTAAAATAAGCCACTAAATTTTTCTGCAGAAACCAACTACACAGTAGATGAAAAAATTATAAGAAATGTCATCGATACTTATCATCTGATGACAAAAACTGATATATCAAATTCATCACTTACTTATTGTAAGTAAGATAAAAACCTCTAATGTGATCACCACCAAAACGCAAAACTTCAAAAAACAATTGCTGCCTATAAATTTGCCTGCCCACTTGAAGAATGTCTCTAATAATAATAATTCAAACAATACATGCATTGATTACATAGCCAACACTGTATCACACCAATTAATATGCCATTTAAATTGCATATTATCAACCAACACAACAAAACACAAGAAACCCAACAAATCCTTAACAATAACACTATACTATATTTGTTAATTGTTAGAGTCAATTACAAATACTAGAAGCATGAGATATAAAAACACAGCTCAACATGAATAAAATGCTAGCAAATCTAGAAAGAAATATACTAAATATATTTCAATAATATATTTATTACATCAACCTTTATTAAATCCATTATTAAAAAGTGTAATATATGTTCATCTACCACAACCAATGTTTATATAAAAATGTTCCCAAATCAACATACAGACAACTACCAAATATAAATAATGTCTACTAGACACACACTTATTAATTATACATTATCATCTGGATCCCCTATATACAAACTAGAATTATGATACACTTACATACATAAAGCAATATTTACATTTTTTCAGTTAAGCTTGGAATCCATTAAATTCTTGGAGCTTCAAAAGAGACACGTCATCTGTCCTTGAATTCAGAATGCCATAAATTATACTAATATTATTTTAATAAATCAAATGCATATGAAGCCTAATTAACCAATGAAAATCAAACAACACAAAAATGAAAATGCCAGAATTTATTTCTTCTTTTTTCTCTATATACCATTCTCTGATAAAGCTTTAATAAAAGTGAAATGTTTAATAAAAGATGTTTCCTATTTATTTTTTATCCTATTTCATTAAAAGAAATAACATGGTAACACAAACAAACTGATGCATGAAGACATGATTCTTCAAAAAAGCAATACAACCCATGAAGATGCAATATTTGAAAAATGATGAAACCAACATATCACAAAAAACTCTTTGATAATGGCGGCTTATGAAAGCTTATTGAACAATTTCATATTTGAACTTTCACTGAAAATCAGGAAAATGGTTTGAAATATAGAAAAAACATGAAGAAAATCTTAAGCAAAGAATTTTCATTTGTCTTTAACTATATATATATATATATATATATATATATATATATATATGGGAACATGGTTGAGTGGTTAGGATGTTCACTTTTGAATCATAAAACCCAGGTCAATTTGTTAGGAAGAAGAGTTTGTAATATTTTCAGTCTGGGGAGGCAATCCCAGTGTGTCCCAACACATTTGGACAAGTGCCTGAAAATCACACCAAAGCCTTGCAAGTGAAATTGAATAGCAGCAACTATTCAAAAGCCCTCAATGTTAGTGCTCGCACAAAGTCAAACGTCATCATAACCAAGGGTCTGAGCAAAATGGTGTTGTTCAAACTCCTGATTATGCCAGATTATGAGCTCTTTCCCAGAAACTGTAACAAAAGTCTGTTCAGCATAGTTGCAGCATAAACCACAGACAAGCTCTGTGGATGTTGGACAAACACAAATGTGCCTGATCAAGCGTCTGCAACAGGGATTAGTTAGCTGCCCTATTAGATAGAGTGTGTGTGTGTTTATGTATATCTGATAAGAAATTATTCATTTTTTCATGATGGATTCATATTTGTTAAAGGATTAACTGCACGAAAGTGGAATCTTAATATCCTATTATTTAACTGATTTTTCTTTCATTACAATCATCAAGAATAGAAAATGGAGTGAAACAAGTGTTTTCTTACTCAACCTGTACAGTGAAATGACTTTCAGAGTAGAACCTACTGGGATTTATTATCAACAGAAATAACTGTAACAATATATGTTGCAAAAAATGTCACAGGCAGAATTCATAGTTCCAAGCAAAAGAGCCATCTCAAAATATGAGTTACACATCAAGGATGTCAAAAACAAGTGAGTATGGAAATACAATAGGCTGTGTAATAATGGAGTCTGGAAAGTACTACAGAAATTTGAAAGTGCATGTATGCTGCATGTTAACCCTGTAGGTGCCCCTGTGAAGGACAACATGCTCAGCATGCTGCTGTGGTTTACATTGCAAGTAAGTTTTTATAAAGTGATGTAAGGTGTATAGTAACAGCAAAAGTTTATTTTCAGAAACTTAGTAAGGCATTAACAGATCAAAAAATAAAATTAGAAATGAAGAAATGAGTGTTCAACTGATGGGCAATGTTTTCTTTCCTACATGGCAATGAAAACTGGACAATTTCATTACAAATAGCAAAATGACATGAAGTTACTGAGGTTTAGTCCTACTGGTGCATGTTAAGAATACCATGGACAGAACATTTAGCAAATGAGGAAGTTTTCAGGAGAGAATAGGAACTACAGAGGAAACTGCTGCTGTCAATCAGAAAGTGACGGTTAAACTTTTGGGAGCACATAATCAGGAAAGCACTGGAGCATTTAACATTCATAGTGTATATTAAAATCAAAGAAAAGCATTAAGTAATCTACTTGTCCAGTTTGAGTAAACAGGTGATGATACAAATACATATATCAAGGAGACAAAGAGAAGTGGCAACAGAGCATATAAGATTGAGAGCAAAAAAAGACAGGAAGTTACGGAAAAAAAAAAATGATTGCACACATCCTGAAGATAGAAAGAATTCATTTAGATAGATAGATAGATAGATAGATAGATAGATAGATAGATAGATATGAACAGACTGGGATAGAAAGAAAGACTGAAAATTCATTTTATTGAAAATATGGATTTATTGAAAGATTAAAATTTCATTTTAGTTTATGCAGTCTTCATTACCACTTATTCCTTGGATTAAATCTTATTCTTCATATTTCTTCATATCCTCAAAATATTTTATATATAAAATTTATTAGACATCTAAAAAAATATTTACAAATAATATATTTTTATTTGTAAATAATAATGTTATTTAAAAAATATTCATACTGAAAATATTACTATTATGATTAAAAAACAATAAAATTTTAAATTCACGACAATTTTCAAAGCTGAATTTCTGATTTGTATTGGGTGATAAAATAAAATTAAACCAGCAATCCTGAATCTATGTGGAGAGCATCTTTGTATTCGGTCAAAAAGTTCCATTCTTTTGGTAGGTCTGTGTCTATTAAGTAGGATTCTCAATCAGCTTACATCCCCTTACCTTCCAAAGCCTGTGGATGTGATGGGATAGGAAGGTCAAACAATGAGGGAAAAAAGTATAGATTTGGGAAAGATGACAAAAAGACAAAAGTTATTAAGAGCTACAAAGGCCAGGAAATTATGGAACACCATGATTACCCACATTCTGAAGTGACATAGCATAACAAACAAACAAACAGATTTGGGTAACAATAAATTACAAGATAGATATAGATAAAAACAGTTTCTTTGGAATGTTTTCAAATTTTAAATTGAATTCTGTTACTGGTATAAATATTTATTAAGCTTAGCTTAATCCCACAAAAGTTCAAATGTTTAAATTTGGCATAGGAAAATTGTATTATACCAATTTTCAATTGAATAAAGCTTACCAGCCTTGCAAATTAATTTTTGAAATTCTGAACTCTACAAAAATGTAAAAATTCTGAACAGCTATAAAAAATGTAAAAATTTCTGAACAACTATAAAAATGTAAAAATTTGTATTTATATCAACTACCAACTCAGTTCTATTGTATTACTGGTACACCATCATAACTAATAACCAGTTATATAGTTACAGTAAAAAATATACACGGGATGTTATTTATCATGATTGCTTTGAAATAAATGTCTTTGGTTAATAAAACAATGAATGACGTTAAGTAAAAGATATGAAAATTTGAACCAATTTACATTTACTGTTATAAATTCATTGTTACTAAATCATAAAACACTAATAAAAATGAACTCTTAGAGATTAATTTCCTTGATGTGTCTGAAAGAGAAATGATTGAAAATATGAAAATTTGGCACATGATTTCATTTATAGTCTGTGAAAGATATGTTCTCTAATACCTGAAACATACCAGATAAAAAACTCAGAAGTTTTTTTATTGTGATCTCTTTGTACTACAGTAACTGGAAGAGGGTGGGGGGCTCAAGTAAAAAGGTGGCTTTTTTTAGTCAACAGTACAAAAAGAATAGAACGAACATCAAAAAATTAAACTGTCACGTTTAACAGAAAATTAAACTGTTAAAATTCTTTCCAAATTAGGGTTACTAACAGCAATATTATTTTATATCAATAATACATTTATGTTTTTGCAAAATCTGAAATAACCAAACCTTCCTTGTTACCTGCATTAACTTTTCTTTATTACAATGCCAGATAATACATTTATGTTCTTGTAAAATATGCAATAACCAAAACTTCCCTCTTACCTGCATTAACTTAATTTTTATTAATTCATTGGCATAAACTTGATAACTTCAATTTTTCACAGATATACCTTTGAAGACATGGTCAATCAAGGTAAGGTTCCTCTAACGGGAGAGAGAAGGATTTAGATCTGCATCTGATCCAATGAGCTTTCATCCTTGCTACCTTTCCTCGTTATATGCTTTAGATATTTCAAACGTCTCTTTCTAATGTCAAGTATAAGTGTCCTTTTTGTTTCCATTTTCCCTAACATTGTCATTGCTCACATGTATAGTCCATGATATTGTCAGCATTGTTCTATAGAATCACATAGTTGTTTATTTTATATGAGGAAGACATTAATGGTAATTACAAAGGGGATAATTCTCATTTATGTCAGGAGATTATAAGTCCTATGTATATAAATACAGAAATACAGAGCATCATTGAAAATATATACATACTCTTTATTAAAAAAAAAACCCATGTCCTTTCAGGATGTAGGAGATCATAACTCTCCACAATCTCTTTTTCTTTTAACATATTTTAGGTTTCAACATTAATATAACTATGGCAGTTTCTCCTTAGAATAACTGGCTATTACAGTACTTTGCATACTTCTTATCATGCCACTTCAGAGTATAGGCGATCATGGCTCTCTACAACTTCCTTTTGGTTATTGCAATACTTTGGTTATTTTGCTACTTATTCTCCTTAATTACTATCCCACCTCCTGGTGTAGGCGATCATGGCTCTCCACAGTTTCCTTTTGGTTATAACAATATTTTGGTTATTACAGTATTTTGCTTACTTCGACTTAAGTACCATGCCACCTCTTATTACAATATTTTACATATTTCTTCTTAAGTAACATCTCACTTTAAGGTGTAGGCAACTATGGCTCTCCAAATCTTCCTTTTCTTTAATATTTGTAAACTGTATATTGTAATTGGAAAAGATAGTTGAGTAATTACCTAGTGGAGTAATTTCCATTTAAAATTCTGTGTTTTTCATCACCTAGACTGGTTGCCAACCAAGGCTATGAATGCCAGTCAATTTAACCCATAAATGGTGGACAGGAGACAGAGAGATCCATGCTTTTGCCAAGGGCATCAGTATAATGTTAACACAAGCTATCTCTGCTGGAATTTGAACTCAGACTGCTAATACCATTTTCAACACTATTAACTATTAGTCCATCCCATCTCTCGGTACACAATTTCTCAGCTCATAATTCTTAAACGGCATTTTTTCAGGTGAGTAAATAACAGATTTGAAAGTGATAAAATGGAACTGAAGCATTACTGAAAATTTTAATTCATTAATAAATTAGAAATAAAAGCCATTTAAACGAATTTCTGTCTAAAATTGTAAGACGAGGAATTATCATTATACACTAATTCATTTAAATTGCTTTTCTCATTTTGATAGTTTTCAAATTTTTATATTCACAATGGCCAAAATGTGAATAAACAGTTACCACTTCAGATATCGAGTATGACGATTACAAGACATCATTGTAAGACTCAATTGGGCTTTGAATGGATATCGTTTTTTAAACAGGACAAATTTTAAAATGTCTGACACAAAATTGACAAGGCTGACAGACACATCATGTTGCAACATCAGTTCCTGTGTGATCACTGAAGTTAAGCAACATCAATCCTGGTCAGTACTTAGATGGATGACTGTTAGTCACCTAATTACTCGGACTGCAACCCCCTTAATTATTATGTTTGGGGAACAGTTGTGCAAGGGACCAACAAAACTTGTAAGACCAAAGATGAACTGAAGGCAAGGAATATGGCAGCATCCACCAACTTAAACAAGGTGACCGTCCAGAAGAGTTGCAAGAGATTCTGAAGTCATCTGGAGGCCATTGTTGAAGCTAATGGCAATTTTATTGAATAAATGTACTCTTTAGTATTTCAAGATATTCTAGTAAATATATCTGTTAAAATGAGATGTCAGTGTTACTTTCATTTTTAGCATAATTTAGACGACAATTTATCCATCGCACTCCGTATTTATGAATGTCTCTTAAATTAAAATATTTTGAAAAAGTAACAGCATTTTACTTTTCTTTATAAATATTTGTTGCAAAATAAAATCTTCATATTTGCCATGATAAAGTCCATCAAAGGATTAAACATGTTGGCTAAAATAAGTTTTCCTTTTGTCTTTATTCATATATATATATATACAATAGCGGCCATAATATAAGGAACAGAAACAACAAAGACATAAATATGTGTATTACTTAAAAAGTAATGCATGATTAGCAATGAAATTTTTACCAAATAAAGATCAGGGTGTAATGCATAAATATTATACAAAGTTACAAAAATTTACATAATAGTTTTTTTTTTAAATAAAGATTAAATGTTATTTTGCTTTGTTTTTTTTTTTGCAGTTATGTTCACCCTGCAAAAGGCCCAAGAGCCACTTAAAGTAGAGCGTTACAGAGTAAGAGTTACCACAAGCATGGTGATAACCCCAACAAAACACAATGGGCCACCTAAAATAAAACAGAAGGAAAAGACTTTATAATGAACTGGAAACCCAATACTAAATACGAAACAAGAGTTAAACTTCTACTCCTGATCAAAAGTACAATAGCATGTCCTAAAATCTATACAAATTTTCATTGTAAACTGTTACATTTATTTTCTTAAATTTATTGATATCTTAATTAAAACTAGATGTCATGTTAAATTAATACATCAGTGGTTATGTAGTGCAGGGTTAAAAGCTGAAACCAAAGGTTTCTTGCTACACAGGACTAATGTTTGCTAACTAGAAATTACCAACTACACTTACTGAAAAATTGTGTTAACTCAGAATGCAGATTCTGTAATAAATATCCAGAAACAATTGACCATCTTGTATCAGGTTTCACAGTGTTAGCACTCATTGAATATAAAACTTGGCATGACAGAGTGGGCCAATATCTGCACTAGAAAATATGCAACTTTTACGGGAAGGAAACTGCAAGAAACTGGTATGAACATCACCCAGACCCGGTTAAAGAGATAAGACCTGTAACATTTTTAAAGGACTTTAAAATACACACAGACAGAACAATCAAAGCTAATCACCCAGACAATGTGATCAAAGACCACAAGAACAGAATGTGCTTTCTTATTGACATGGCAATTCCTGCAGATTGTAATGTATCTTTGAAGATCTTCAAAAAAGCTATCAAAATACAAGGATTTTGAAGTGGAAATCTAAAAAATGTAACATGAGGACATCAGTAATTCCAGTTGTTGCTGGAGCCCTTGGATTGATTGGAAAAGGTTCCAATAGATTCATTGAAGGGATTCCTGTTTGTCCATGCCTTAAAGAAATACAAAAATTGTACTCATAAGTACAACTCACACATTATGAAGAGCTTTATCTATGTATTATCTTAGTTTTTGTGAATGAGTAAATTATAATGGATGAATGGATTGTGAATCTAATTAGCTAGATTTAGGATAGTTAGTGTAGACCAGCCTCATCCAACTTCCCCTTTTGGCCTTGTGACAAAATTTTATGAAAAATACAATAAATGCACATTCCCATTATGGAGTTGGAACCAACAAATAGCAAAAAGACAAACTTTATTAAGAACTACAAGGGTCAGGAAGATGTAGAGGGCCATGATCGCCTATGTCCTGAAGGGACACTGCACATAAAGAAGAAAAGATGAATTTACAATGAATACATAGCAAACTGTACCAACCTATTAACTTTTATAAAATTTAATAACAAAAGCTTCATATTCATGGTCTGTCGTCCTTAATTTATAGTAATATAAAAAAGAATTTTGAAAAAAAAATTATTATTTCTGGTCATAGTGAACCTGTACCAATTTATCAGACCCTGATGAGTAGTGTATCTGTGAAACTTGAAATCAGAAGATAAGACCTTTGAACTTTCATTTACCTATCAACTAAATCTGACACTACAAAGAATGTGATAAAATGAATATATTAATTAATGAATTTACATATCAGATTGAGATGCCAGTAGCCAACAAATATTTGAGGTAACTCTGTGTCCAACTGAAAAAAAAACCTTGATAATTAGAGAATTTGGTCAAGTTTTTCACAACACCTGATCCTTTTGCTAAGGTGGGATTGACAGGATGCCATCTTCAGCTAAATGTTTGAGGATGCGATGGGCAAGTTTGGAAATAGTGCCAGTTTCCAAATCAATATCCGAATCCAAGGTTTCATGGATGACAGTTTCAATTTCATTTTCTTTGAATGTATTGAAAAATATTTCATCTGCAAAAGAGAAAGGAAAAAATGTTCTATATTTGATTGATGATGGTTTTTAAAGGTTTGCTTTTTTTATAGCTGTTGTTTCTTCATATCTGTTGAAATATAGGATAGAAATATTAACTTGCAAGAACCACAGACATCTACTTTGCTTTTCTTGCTATAAAGTATTATACTTACGACTGTCTTCTTTATTTGCTTGCTAAAATGTCTTGTAATGATAATGAAACAAAATTTTTAATCCAAAAATTGGTCAATTGAATGACAAAATTGAAAATAATCCTACATTATGTGCTTCCTTGCTAGAAGGAACTTCTCACTAATAATGGTTTTATCAATTAAATCGCTTATACATGTGTGTGTATAGATATGTGTGTATGTGTATAAATATATATGTGTGTCTATAAATGTATGTATGTGGGGGTGCAATTGTGTATGCATATAGATATATATGCATGTGTGTTTGTGTGTGTATGTATATAGATATATATATATGTTTGTGTGTAGATATCTATGTGTAGAGTTCATGTGTGTATGTATATAGATATATATGTGTGTGTCTATGTGTATGAGGGCTATATGTATATAGATATGTATGTATGTGTGTATGTATTTGTGTTTATGTATATGCATATGTGTGGGTGTGTGTGTGTGTGTGTGTGTGTGTGTTTGTATATGAACAGTGGTAGACCACGGCTAACAGTTTCATACATCTTAACACAATCATCAGGTGGTCAGAAATAGTTGTACCGATGTCCTACTGTTCCCCATTGCATCGAGTACTCTTCTCGCTACACCTGTGAACATTTTTTGATATTTATTTTTCTCTCTCAAAATAATTGTGAATTTATGGCATTTTTCATCTTGGGCGGATTACCTCTTCACACAAACTATACTTGTAGCATCTTGGGCTTACCTCAGGCATACAAAGTGACAATGTTCACACATAACTGTTTCCAAGTGCCTGATGATTGTGAAAATGCATGAAACTCTTAGTTGTGATTGGCCACTGTTCACTGTAAATTATATATATATATATATATATATATATATATATATATATATATATATATATATATATATATATATTCAGTTAAAAAGAAAATTGGCTAATAGATTAGCCAAAAGTACTTGGATGCATAGAACATTTGGACAGTTTTTACACATTTTATGTCCAGAAAAGAAAATACTTGTACAAATGCAAGAAGAATTTAATGAAAAGCTTAATTGCATTGCCTAGTCAGTCATCGTCAATGAAACTTGTATATATATATTTTTCTCTCTTCCTTCAAAAATTACATCAAAAAGTTTGTGAATATGAAAGGATACAAATTGAAAATAAGTAGACAAAACTAGTCTAAATTATTCAATGAAACATCTCAATATATATATATATATATATATATATTAATATATTTTTTATTTATACGTTATTTTTATACATAAAAATATTTAAGTAAATGCTCTGTTTATAATAAATAGTATTAACAAAATTTACCAGCCTGAATGTCCAAGAAATCTCAAAGAAAATATGTGTCCTCCAACAGGAATCAAACCTGTATCCTTCACAGAACCATCATACAGTCTGATGTGCTATACTATTTAGTTACAGAGGAAGCGTCTGGTTAGCAAGGTTAAATTACTGTTTTTAGACTAAAAACTTCCTATGATTTTCTCTTAAACGTTCATATCTGCTCAAAGCACATCTTGGCATAAACAAATGACATAATATATTATGAAATGGACAATGTCTGAAAATTATTTTAATATATTTTTTGTTTATACATTCTTTTTATAGCTACAAATATTTAAGTAAATGCTCTGTTTATAATAAACAGTATTAACAACATTTACCAGCGTGAATGTCCAAGAAATCTCAAAGAAAATATGTGTCCTCTGACAAGAATAGAATCTGTATCCTACACAGAACTGTCATATAGCCTGATGTGCTATACCATTTAGTTACAGAGGAAGTGTCTGGATAGCAAGGTTAGATTACTGTTTTAAAGGACACAAACAAACCAATGGAGTGGACATCATACTAGTTAGTGACTTTGAACCAGTAAAATTTTTATTGTGGTAACTCTTCAATTTTGTTTTTATTTTATCTTTCTTGCTATTGTTTTTAAATATCCCACTTTGTAATTGTAGTGTATCAGGAAAGGAGATATGTTGCATGATCATGGATATAAATTTACTGGGAATATTTCAAAATTAGTGCATTTTCAATATATCTGGCATCTCCCAAAAACATGCTACAGATGCCCTTGCGGATGGTGGTATAGTCGATATAGGCATAGTTTAATCAAGTTTTGCTGCCATCTGCTGGTCGTGTTCAATCCTTGGTTCAGTGCCGACCACTAGGCATCTCTTAACTTGCTGTTGGGTCCATGTTTACCATTTAAAATTGTGTCATCATTCTCTGCACAACCATCATCTTTTGCCACTCCATAAGAGCAAGTGATAATTCTCATTTTCCATGGTTTATCATGGCTTGATTATCTTCTCTTATACTGGTGATGATTCATTGACCACAATTTGTTTCAAGTGTGGCAGGCTGATGTGTTTGCAGTGTCTGCATGGTGGTGCAGTATGGAGAAATGTATGTACAAGTGTTGCGAAGAACTAATTAGACTGTGAGTATCTGCTTGGCTATCTATCTGTCTATGAAGGGCTAGTTCTTAGAGGGGTCTGTCATTCAAGGGATCTTTGACTCAAAAAAGGTTAAGAACCACTGATCTATTTGATGCTAATTTTAAAATTAACCCACATAATTAGAAAAGAAAATTTCTCTTGCAAGTTGTTTGATGAGGTAACCAAAAAAAAGTGATGCCTATGACAGGATACTGAAAACATTTTAGAAATTTCAGTCAACAGCCACAATGGCTGCTCGATCAATGAATGCCAAATATTTCCTTGTAGGGAAACGGCTCATATTACCTTTAATATTACCATTCCCATTCATACAATTCTGAAAGAATTGAAGGCTCTGAAAATTTAACCATGTCAAAGAAGCCAATTTTACTTTTATTTTTTGTTTTTAATATGATAACGTAAACTTCAATCTGTTAACTTGAAATTCTTTCAGTTTATACTGAAGTCAAATTTTACATTGCTGCAAAGAAATAACAAAAGAGTTACATAATTTTCATATAACATTCTCTTTCCCTTTTGAATGCCTCTTGTACTAAGATGTTTGCAGGGTAGTTGTTATTCGTGTTGGTATGTGTCTGAGTTTTGCATGATGTTTATATGTATCAGACATATTGGCAGTGTGAATTGAAGTTGATGTAGGGTCCAGTAAAGGTTGGTTTATAAGATAAGGAGTTGTATTTTTCTCTGTAAACTCAATTCATGATGTTATAAAAACCTTAACCTAAACACCCAACCAAATTTTATTGATGCAATAAAATAAACTGTTTTTTTCTTCAAAATTACATACATATCTATATACAAGTGGACATAAAATCAGGGTCCAGGTTATTATTATATTTCCATTATAAATTTAGCATTCAACGTCATAATATGCGATACAAATCCAAGCATTATATACACAATGTAAATCGAACCTCCACTTTTTGAGCCACTTTTCTTTTTAGAAAATTTATTTTCTTGAAAATTAGTCCGGACTCAAGGAAAAACATTTCTCTTTAAATACAAACTACACCAGAAAAATAATTTTTGTTGAAAAATATCAATTTTACACTACCCAAAACCTTACCTAAAATTAAAAAATCTATACCACCTGATAAAAATAAGAAAAAAAAGAAAAATGGAGGCTTCACCTGTTAAAAGATTTCTGATTGTCCAAAGAGAAAGGTGAACAAAATTTGGATCGGTGGATTTGAGAAATGCATTAAGGTATGCAATGATGTCATGCAAATTTTCTTCTTTCCGATAATCAGGCAGAACTTCTGAAAAAAAAAAAATGAAGAAGAAAAGGAGATTAGCTTAAAATGCTGGGTTTTACATTCAAAATTAGTGAACATTGTTTCATTAAGTGTCCCATATAATAATAATAGTAATAATAAAAGATCTGCCAAGAAAGGTAAAATGTAAGAAACTGGAAGCAAATTTACTGTGGATGATTAGTGATTAAGGTACTTTCTATACACTTTGGCATTAGTAAATTGCTTTCTCCTTTAATTAAAGAGGTAACTTTTAAGTTGAAATTATGGTCATGCTCATTACAATCAGTCACTAATTCAGTGAGTGTGTTGTTTTGTAAAAGATCTCTTTTGTGTTCATATAATATTTTATACAAATTTCTTGAGCTTTCTCCTATGGATTCCTTGTGGCAATCATTACCAGGTGACAGAGTAAATTCCTCCTTCAAGTTTTAGCTTATCATTTTGTTTTGTATTATTTAAGTCTTTTATTGCTTTAGAAGTAATTTTAACAAATTTTATGTTAAGCTTAGATAAATTCTTTTCAATTTTAACCGTGATAGAGTTGGGGTATCCAAAAAAATTGACATCATTTAAAATGTGATATCTAAGTAACAAAACAACAGGCAAACAAAATTAAATTGGCTTCATATTGAACAATAAAAGATTTATTTATCAAAATTTGAACCAGATATTCAAAGGGATGTAGATTTTATAACTGATTTCACAAAGCTTTACAAAAGTTTAATATGCGCACCATCTGTAACGCTACACATGTAAAGTCAGTAGTCCCACTCCAAAGTCAAAGTGAAATTTCAAGTGAAAAAAGGGTCAACACCAGTGTTTAAACTGAAATATAGTGTACCATTCGCAGCATTGCATCAAGGATTGTATAAATTCAACCAACTTCCTTTTGAGATAAAAGTGGCTCCAGCTATATTTCAACAAACTATGGATACTATGTTTGCAGATTGTGATTTTGCAGTTGCTTATCTGTATTATTTATTAATTAAAACTGTATCTAAGGAACAACATATTGGGTATGTAAAAAGAGTTTTTGAAAAAAACAGGACAGGTTCAAACTCAGTGATGAAAAGTATGAATTGTTTCTGCCTAAAATCAAGAACCTATGACAAATCATTGACAAAAATGGTTGTCACCCAGATCTTTTGAGAGCAAGTGCAATTAAGAATATGCCTCCTTCAACAAATGTTACTAGGTTACAAGCATTTCTGGGACTAGTATATGACACCATGACTGGTGTCAAAGGTTGACTGGTGATCTAATTTATATTTCTAAAGAAAGAAAAATATTTTTCATGTTAAAACAATGTGATGCCATGAATTTTCTGGTTTGTGTCATATATATATTGTGTAATGAGTGAAGAAATATATATTGTGCTTTGAGTGAAGAAATTCTAAGCTTGGGTGGTATTAGTCATTAGGTACAGTCTTAGGTTGTTTTCATTTGATAAATGAATTATTTGTTGAAATTAGTGATGCCATGGTGATGCAATTAGTATTATGTGGGGGGGGGGAACATGTCACATAACAAACTGGTCAACATAATGTAAACAAAAAAAATGTGAATGGTTGCTTAGAAAATGGCAAATCTAAAAGGGAAAAAACTTGAAAAAATTGAATTCTTAAAATGTAAATTAACAACGTACGATTACGTAGAATTTATCAGACATTATTTCAATTCCCTAGACATGTTTTCAACACTAAAATGTATATTTACACCTTTTTTTTTTTTTTTTTTTTACTAATCCACAAATTATAAATGGCTGTTAGTTACCTCACTTTTATGATTTTCAATTGTATACAGGCTGTTTTGCAAATGAACACTATTAGGGAAATTTTCTACCTCATAGTCCATTGCATTTAAAGATTAAATTATAAAGTTTGTTGTGATATTTTGTTTAACAAAAATGGTTAACAAATGTGTTGCATTTGTCTGTTCTAATGGATATGTTACTAACAGTGAAAAAGTATCAACATTTTCTTTCCCTTTTGGAAAATCCAACCTTGTAGAAAAATGGATAAAATTCATTAATCATATTGATTGGCTTCCTACAAAAAATTCCAATACCTACAATACATTCAGAAAAAATAAGAAAACCTTCTCTTTTACCAAATACAAATGAATTCAGAAAGCCTCCAAAACAACAACTGGTCCAAACTGATGAATTACATAATTTTATTTCAGTTGATATGATAAAGGATTTTACTCAATTGGAAGAGGCAAAGTGTTATCCTAACAGTTTTGAATATAGTATAGGAAGATTATATTCTAATTTATAGAATAGTCTTTGACCCTGAAACTCATTTTCCATCTATAAAAGAATGTATTCACATTGACCAAAACCTTCATGTCCAGCTCCAGTGTGATGGAACTACTATACTGTTACAACAGTGGTTTATACATTGACAAACTCACAAGATTTAGCATGTTAGAAAATTTTCCAAACTACATACAAAATGTGGTGGAAGAACAACCATACTCGATTCTAAAAGAATTACAAAAAAGTTATTACCAACCAAAAAGTCCTCCTTCATTTTCTACAGAACTAATATGTTATGCCTTACTACTGTGCTACACATTTCAAAAAGCCTACAAATTACTTCTGGAGAAATTTCCATTACCGTCTTTTTCTTTATTAGAGAAAATTTAAAAAAATTAATTAAACGTTTTCAATGTGAAATGTGTTCCCTGGTAATGGTAGGCAATGATAGTGATGATGCTAGAGAGAAGCAGAACTTTGAATTACTTTCTCAAAGAGGTCTTATGGTTCCAGCTAGCCAAATGGCAGAGTTAATTTGTGCTTGTTTCGCTATGCTTGACTATGCAGATAAATTTATTGTAAAACATAATGAATCCACTACAGGAGAGTCTGCTGAAAGAATGTTGGAAACTTATTCCCCAAAATATGTTTTTACTTGTAAACACACTGAAAAAGGAATTCACTTAGCAGTAAAAATTGTTGTGAATATATTTTACAACAACAAATAAAAGTTTTCATGGATGAAGTTCAAAAAATATTGTAGAATGTTTTAAAAAAAAGCAATGGTCAAGAGAAAACTGATTTATAGAAAAACTGTTGGTAAGTTTTTTACTTGTATTTGTTTTGTATTACTGCTTAATTTTTTAATAACTTTTTTTGTTTGCTTACAATCTTTTATTATTACTTTTCTGTTTAAAGAGAAAAAAAACAACTTGTTTGTGTATTTTTGGATGGACTATAAACCAAATAGGCCTGTTAGAAATGTGATATACAGGGCTGTATATATTAGTGGGCTGTGGTCACACAAAGAAAATCTTTGTCAGGCTTGTTTTGATCAGGGATATAACACACATTCAGATAGAGGTGACAATGACACCTGTGATAATCAGGTCAAATGAGGGTGAGATTACCAGAAAAAGGAAACATACAGAAAATCTAGAGGGTGACCCAAAACGAAAGAAATACAATGTTCAGTATGTTGGCGAACAAAAGAGAAGTGGGTAAATACTAAGAAATAAGATAAAATATTTACTAATAAAAAGAATCTCAAAAGGGGGGGATGTTGTGGAGTAAATAAGATGCCCCCTGGTAATACAAATGAACTAGGCAAGATCGCTTAAATAAAGAACTCAAAGTGAGTCAGGAGAAGTCCATTGGAGTTGGTTTGTCAGAGAGAATTCTAGCAAATAACAGGGAGATAACTGTAGGTTTTCTTTGCTTACAAGCAAAAGTAACACTGAAGAATATAGGCACAAAAATAAATGATTTGGCTAATATTCCAATTTCCATTCACAAAACATCAAAATATTAACAAAATTAATAACTGCTGTTGTTGGTTAATAACATATTGATAACCTACAAACATATTATTTTGAATTTATCACAGGTAATTTTAATTTTAACAAACGGAAATAGCTCATTTGAGGGAGTGTTAGATTTGAGTTCCAAAAGTTCCATGATTCAATCCTAATATCTGATGTCTGTACATTTTCTACTGATTTTTTAGGATGTGCTAGTGCAGTGAAAGAGATAATCAGCTTCCTCGAAAAAGAGTTCGTGTTTTGTGTGTGATCTGCTGAAGAAAAATTACCAAAAAGTAGTTAGCAAAAATTTACTTTAAGGACTAGAATCTATGCTAATGTTCTTCCCTCCCCTGAATGGCATAACCAATCAGAAAGATCTCTCAGTGAATAAAAGCTGTTGTTTTTCACTTATGTGGGGATTAGATTTTCTGAACTTGGTGGACAAACACACGTTTTTGCTGGTGAGAAGCGAAGAGCGGATGTGTGACCCCATTTTGTTGTTTCTACGTTGCCTGTTGGACTGTTACGATGGGCTATCATTTGAACTGTGATTTGTTGCGGTTGAGTGACAGAAGAAATCTATTGCAGACATTTGTTGCTACTATAAGCTGACAGTTTTTTTTCTTCTTTTTCTTTTCTTTACAACTACAGCAAGCTATTGCCATAGAAAGAGGATCTGAGTTCAAATTCTGGAGTAATAACTGGTATTCACTGTCACACAAAGGCTTTTGAATAAAGCATGCATCCATCTTTTCTCACAATCTCTTCTCCTCCTTTCTAATGGTTTAAATTGAAAGGTAGACTAAGCTCTCTAGCCTTGAATGGAAAATGAAGAGAATGAAAATCTCTGAATTCCAAACTGTGAAGAAAACAGCAGGAAACCATTCCACTATCTTTCCCCAAAACACACAATTTGCAGATAATAAAGAATTTGTTAGAAGTCCTGATCATCTATATCCTGAAAGGAAACCATAAAAAAAAATTAACTTTTATTAAATGGTATGCTTTCTTTTTACTTATTTTTTTTATTTTATTTTAGAATGAGTTTTAATTCAAAAATAAAAGTTTTAAAGTTCATGACTTAAAACAAACATTACATCATGCATGAATATATATCCAGAGTTGAGTTCTAAATTTAAATTTAATGTACATATAAATGTAAAACTACAAATATTTATGTACAACTGATATTCATAGGAAAGATTTCCCTGCATCAAGGATGCCCCTACCCCAGTTTTGAAATGAAACATTTTGCTAAACATAAAAAATGAAGAATATGAAATTAAGTAAACTTTTAAAAAAAAATAGCCTTGAGATAGTAAGGGATAGATTCAATTTTCAGAACTTATTTTGGAGGATAAAATCCTCAGTGCTGAGAAATACAATAATTTTAAGGAAATTTTCATTCAAATTTGATTCTTAAGATTTTTAATTCCATTGTACTTAAAAGACATTTACAATAATTCTGTAGTGAGTCCTGATAAAAATAAAATATATAAAAAATATATATGAACAAAAATAAAAAGAATTCAAATTAAAATAAGGCATTTGCGTTTTTCTTTAAAACGCTTATCTCTCTCTCTCTTTCTTTCTCTCTCTCTCTAAACCCAAAACTCAATGTTTCCTATTCATAAAATATATCCTTGCCTGGACATAGATGAATCCAGCCTGTTTGAATCTAGGGTCCTAAACATGGCTTATCCACACACAGGAGTATCTCCATATATGTAAGACCTTTCCTTTTTTCTGCTCGCTGTGTAGAATTATTCTCCAGACGGGACATGTGTATATATGTATATATAGTTTTGTTTATGTTTTAGTGGTATAAAAGTCTCTCTGAGAACAAAGCATGTTTGTTATTCCTTTTCCTTTCAGCCATTCCATTCTGTCTGTGAACTACGATGCTATTATATCATAGATATAATAATGCTCATAATAGGGAAAATATAAATGGGAAAATAAACCTTTCTTCCATAACTCTCTTTCATTAAAATAACAATAAAGATGAAGATATTAGTATGACTGTAAGTACTGCATTCCAGAAATTCAGAAAGAGAAAACCATGGAGTTATTAGGTTGGTGCAAAAATAATGACGTAATAATGTTGTTTTTTGACGTATTTTTTAACATCAAAAAACGACATTATTACATCATTATTTTTGCACCAACCTAATACATACAAAAATGTTCATTATTTTTTTTTAAACCTTTTTTTCTTGAAATTCTTTTAGAATTGGGACAGCAGATTTTACAGTTTAGGAAAAAGAACTTACTTACCATTAATGAGTATTTGACAGAGTGTCCCAGCACAGTTATACTGGACTTCAGGATTTGGATTTTGTGATGCCATTTTCACTAATTTCTCAAACACTTTGCCATCTTCTATCTCTGCCAAACACTGTTTAATATCATCTGAAAAAAGGAAAAAGATAAGGATATTAGTCTAACTGTAAATAATGATAACTCCTCATTGCAGAAATTAAGAAAGCATTGTTTCATGAATTTAGTGGTATAGTAATTGTGAGTTCAATCCCTGAGTTGGGTAGCAGAGTCTAAGACTAATAGAACTAGACAAAAATAAATATACTGTTTAATAAATGAACAGAACATCTACTCAAATACAAGTATCCACTAAAAATAATGTTTCAGTAATAAAATCTGTCAGATTAATAAATAAAAAAATTCATCCCTTTCTTAAGACATCGCGTTTATTCTAATATTCAAGAAGTGTTTATATTGACCTTCAAACTTGCCACATGAATTGAATAGTATTATACTTACCTTCAGCAGCAAGAATTGATATGGCACCTGTAACTTCACCAAGAACTTCTGTTCTGCATTCTGTCTTCATGATGATTGAAGTTAGCATTTCCAAGCTTCTACGTTTGATAATCTATAAAGACATAAATTTTACACTTCAGCAAATTCAGCATTCAGTTTCTGCTTTGTAAAGATGTAGCAAAATTGACTTTCCATTGAATAAAATTGTAAAAAGTTTTGCTGTTTCTTTTTTCAAATTATCATTTTGAAATGATTATTTGTCATTTTGATTTCATATTTTAAATTTTTTGCTGCAGTTTAATTTTTTCTAATAAGAAACTCTGTATGCCAAAATTTGTGAAAGGAAGAATTATTATTATTATTATTATTATTATTATTATTATTATTATATGCATTTCCATTTGAAGTAATATACTCATTTTAATTGTGATACAATGTTTCAGCCTTTGTACCCGCTGACTTTCTTCAAGTGTCTGTTGTACTCGGTGATCTTCTTGGAATTTTGACCCTTAAATGGTCAGAAAAAAATAAATTATTCTCATCCTGCTTCCAATGCTTACAGGGTATCTTATATCAATACCTATATATAAATCTTATATATATCTTATATCAATACTTTTATATATATGAAAAGAGACAAAAAGAAAACTGATGGATTTGTGACAAGTATTTATATACAAAAGCAAAAATGTTATTGATTTTTCAAAGTTTTTGGTATATATATATATATATATATATATATATATATATATATATATATATATATAATATTTTATATCAGTACTTACAAATATTTTATATCAGTACTTACAAATATTTTATATCAGTACTTACAAATATTTTATATCAGTACTTACAAATATTTTATTTATCTTATGTCAATATTTATATATATCTTATATTATATCTTAAATATATATCTCATATATATCGTATATCATTTCTTAATTTCAAGCTATTAGAAATTTAACTTTAATATTTCCAATAAGCAAAATAATTTGGTGTATTTCAAAATGAATTTACATTGATTGAAAGCAGTTCTTTGTTTTTTTTTTAAATCCCGGATTTTAGCTATTTTTAGCCATCTGTCAGCAAAATGTAATTCTCTTCATTAAAAAAATCTTTCAAAATTAAAATATGCTTTTCTCAAATTTTATTTGAGGAATATTAGCTGATTTGAAGTTTAATTAATCTAATTTTAAAAGATATTACTTTTAGTTTAAAATATTGCAGAAATGATATTTTTAACATGGATGTAGGTGTTTTATGAGGTGTTGGAAGACTGACAATTTTTTCTATGGTGGACATATCTGTAAATTTACTTGACAAAAATATATGAGCACCTTTTTTTTATATTTAAATACTCAGTAATCATAAAAATTTAGAAAAATATTCTCTGCAATCTGTTTTATTGAATTTTAGGTATCTTGGTTTTAAATTTACTACAGTTATAGTTCTTATTTTCTGATAATATCGTGTATCAACCTCCATATTTAAAAAATAATTGGGTTGCTGAATTTTAGTAAGCTTTTCCATTTATGATTCATAAATATAGTTTTTACTTAATAACAATATCACCTAATCAGCATAAATTAATACAGAATTTTAAAAGATTTAAAATTTTATAAATTATTCAAATTAAAAAAATGAAAACATTTCTAGTAAATATCTATTACTAGCAGTAGAGTCCGGCGTTGCCCGGGGATGTAACAGTAAGAGATAGAACAAGTATCGACCATCATAAAGACTGAAAAATAAAATTGACAAAGATTATTGTTTAAGGTTGACGGACACACATGTCTTAATTAGTTTTTTTTTTTTTACAAATTGGTCAAACCCAAACTCAAACAAAAACATTGTTTTCAATTGTTATGAGTCTACCGATTGAATAGAATTTTATTATAAACAATTGTCTTGTAAATGGAATTTTTAAAGCATTCTGAATGTAAAAATAAAGAAAAAAGTGTGCAAGACAGTAAGAAACACTACCTGCCAAAAAAAAAGGGAAGTTTTGTTCAAATCGGTTGAAAAATGTAGGAAATCTGATCCCATATATAAACGAACACACACACACACACACAAGCAACCTGGGTTTTATAATAAGTATAACTCGATATGAGTTGTCCCCCTTTCATTCTCGTGCTGCCTCTTATTCATGTTTTCAAATTGATTTCGTGCAAAAAAAATTGTTTTTCCAAATTTTGGCGCTGTTAAAACCACCACAAGGTAATTTTATGTAGTCATGTGAAGTTTTGTTGAAATCGGTTGAAAAATGTAGGAAGTCCGATCCAATATATAAACGTACAGACACACACACACACACAATCTGTGTTTTATAATAAGTAAGATTCATAAAAAAAAGTTTTTTCTTAAGACAATAGTTTTCATAATATATCTTATTCATAAAATCATTTAAAAGCTTTTCTAATTAAATAATGTCTTAGTTTTATTGCTTTTTTTATTTTACAATTCAGAGCAGATTTTTTGTAACTGGGGGTTTTGTTTTACAAAAAGAATTAGATGATTTAAGTTCTCCAAGTAGTTCTGATTAGAACTAATATAAACATTAAGTGACACACAAAATAGATTTTCTTGAAATTTCATAATATCAAATAAATGGGGAGTAACATGTAAAAAAATATTTTTACCAAGATTTTCTAAAATAATTTAATTCATTTGTGAATAAGTCCTGAAAGTTAAAATCTGTTAATTATTTGATTTTTGCAAGGATTTCCAAATCAATGTATTTTTCACCACAAAAAAGATGCTGAAATTTCTAATACTAATTTATAGTCACTTGATGACTAACCAAAGCAAATTTTTGAAGGTTCTAAAAAGGATTAAACAATCAGTCAGTCATGTGCCATGCGTGATACATGCTTAGGTGATCATGTATCTTTCGATACATAACTGACGAGGCAAATTTTTTCCTGCAGTAGGTTGCCATTTCTTTCTGTGGTAGACCAGTTGCCATCCAAGGCTATAGAACCCAGTCTGTCCTACTATTAACCCATAGCTGGGGGGAGAAGAAGAGAATTCATACTTTTCCCAAGGGTATCAGCATGTAATGGATTCAACTGAAATTCGAACTCGGCTCTCCAATTCCTGAATCCGAGCTGTTATCCATTACTCCACCATAATAATTAAACAATCCTTTAGTCTTTCCTCTTAATAACAAAGATTTTGAGGATAAAACTTTGTTTTTATTAAGTTTGGGTTTTTTACATTATGTCTGCTCATTTTTTAGTGAATCTTTGGAGCTACCTAATCTTATATTAATGCTCTCTAGTCTATTCACATGTGTGTCACCAGATATGTTTTAAACATCATTTTAATCTGATAGGCTATGTGTCTCTTAGATAATCCAGTGGAGTAACTTTGGAGGATTCAACTTAATGTCTGTATTCAGTGTTTGAGTACTCTTTGTTTCTTAACCAAAGGCTTCCAGATGGTGTTTATATCTATACTAGGTCTACTGATGAGGTTTTTAGAGTCAAAACTGTGTAACAACAGATCAATTCAATTGATATTTCCTCCAGTATTGTTCTCTATTATCCTAACTTAATTCTAAGGGGGGGAGGGGGTGATGATCATTGTTTCTTCTATAAACATGAGCAGACATGCCAGATTTTCAATGTCTCTACTACCTTTTGATGCCCCCCAACATTTTCAATGGAAAGAGAGATAATAAGAAACCACTTAGAATTTTATTTAAGGAAAAAAGAATTTTCCCTAAAATTCTAATTCTGAATAATTTTTTTTTAAGGTTCACCCTGTACAAGGCCTGAGGGAGGGGACACTTGCAGTACAAGGTTATGTTAAGAGGCAGTTTATACAGATCGGAGGGGGAGATAATGATTAACAGGTTATCATATTAATTTGAACATGTTAAGATTATAGTAATCAGGGAAACATCCTCTTGAGGGTCAGTTTCAAAGAGTAGTGGTTTGTAGGAAGAAGCTATTCAAGTGCAACTAACTTCTCACCAATTGAATACAGAGGGAATGTGGGTGATTTGCTACAATATGTGGCATGGCAGGTCCTGGCTGTGAACGTTAGAACTGGTGGAACCAAGAAATGTACTTGGTGATACTAAAGCTCAAACCATCTAGAAGATTCAGCAAAACTCAGATCAATGAGTGGTAAAATCAATTCAAACATGACTGCACCTCAGTTGAGAGCAAGGGACACACAGGTAGACCATCAACAAACTAAAACAAGGAGTCAATTAAAAATGTTTAGCAAATAGTCATGGAAAAATCATTATGCAACAATCCAGGAAATTGCTCACAAGGTGGGAATAAGCATGTGGTGAGTGTTGGTGAAATTTGCCCCCATGTGCTGGCAGAGTAGCAGAAACAATTTCACATGGAAATCACTAAGGACATGCTGGACCGTGCAAACCCTGATCCGAATTTTATGAAGACCATTATCACTGGTGATAAGACATGGATTTATGGTTAAAACCTGAAAACCAGTTTCTAGTTCTCTCAATGGAAGCATCCATCATCATTAAGGCTCAGTAAATCATGACAGTTTCATAGCAATATAAAGGTAATGTTGACCTGTTTCTTTGACTCCCATGGTATTGTGCATCATGAATATGCACCACAAGGCCAAATAATCAATAAGGAATACTACATGTTGCCTTTGTGGTGCTGTGTGTTGAAATCCAGCAGACGTGTGGGCAGCAAAGAATTGTCAACTTCATGACAATGCACACACTCATTCCACCCACATAATCCATGCTTTCCTGGTCAAGAAGGATGCAACAATTGTTCAACAGACACCCAACTCTCCTGACTTGGCACCATGTAACTTCTGGCTCTCCCCCAATCTGAAATTACAAGAAAAGTGATGACATAGGTCTATGGTGTTCCAGAGATGTTACCAGCAGTGGCATAAGTGCTGGGATAAATATGTGGAACTCACAAGGGGAATATTTTGAAGACATTTAAATAAAATTTGTGAAATGTACAAAATTGATTTTTTATGCCCAAGGGTCAGAAAATTTTGTGAATGCACTTTGTACACAAGGGTGAATCATCCCCATTCCCTTTGTGTTCCTATAGTATGGAGTAAGTTCCATTTTGACATCTTCCTATGAACTGCTGCTTTGTGGAACAGACTCCCAGTAAGAGATGTTTCCCCAATCACTATAATGTTAACCCTCTCCAAGTCTACTGTTAACAATTATCTTTCAGCAGAGCTCCATGAAATTATTTCCCTTCCTTAACATTCATACAACAACACACAGAAACGCCACTACCTTGGTATTGGGTGAACATTAGTTTAAAAAATTTCACCTGCATGAAGTCTCCATCAACAAGATTCCTGATGACAGCAGCTGAATGTCTTTGGGCATCAGGGTTACTACAATCACATAAAATATCACCAAGGTCTTCAAGAAATTCTTCAGATATGAACATTATCTGAAAATATAAAATGCCATCAGAAGTATCAAATTATTCAGATATTAATGTTTCTCCATTCAGCCTGATATATTGCATATGACAGTAAAAAAAAAAAATGATGAAAAATTACAGGTAAATATTAAAAATAAGAGAAAATGTCTGAAACACTACAAATTGGAGATGCTAAAATCAAACAAGTACAATAACAATATCTGGCTCTCTACTGGCTTCTTGCTTTCCAGTCAACTTTGACTTTCAAAATTTTAAATTCAACATCAATTGTTATTTTCTGTCTTCTTAATTCCTGTTCTTTTATTGTTCTCTCCCTTTAATAATGTTTTTTTTTCATATTCTCTCACACTCAGTAACCACCTTGTGTCTTAGTGGCTTTATTGTCTTGCTTGGGGTGAAATTATTTAAAAAAAAAGGAGGTAAAAATAAAATACTAGTTTTTTTAGTCATCATTATATCAATTTATGAAATGAGACATTATTCATGAATTTAGACATTATTTACTTTTATAATAATAAGAGAAAATGTCTGAAACTGTAGTGAAAGAGATAATCAGTTACCCCGAAAAAAAGTTTGTGTTTTGTGTGCAATCTGCCAAAGAAAAATTACCAAAAAGTAGTTAGCAAAAATCTACATCAATGACTAGAAGCTATGCTAATGTTCTTCCCTCCCCTGAATGGTGTGACCAATCAGAAAATTCTCTCAGTGAACAGAAGCCGTTGTTTTTCGATTATAAAAGGAGAAGATTTTTTTGAGCTTGGTGGAACAAACACACGTTTTTGCTGGTGAGAAGTGAAGGTTGGACGTGTGACCCCATTTTGTCATTTCTACGTTGTTTGTTGGACTGTTATATCAGACTATCGTTTGAACTGTGATTTGGCTACAAGTGTTGCGGTTGAGAAACAGAAGAAATCTATTGCAGTTGCTACTATCAGTTGACAGTCTTTTCTTTACTACAACAGAAACACTACAAATTGGAGATGCTAAAATCAAACAAGTATGACAACAATATCTGGGAAGTGTTTTAACAGAGGACAGAAAGTGCAACACCAAAATCCAAAAGTGTAATGGGATAGTGAAAGATGCCTTCCAAAAGCTAAGCAAAGTAGTCAGAAACAGAAAAATTTTGTTAGAAATAAAAAAAAATTAAGTAATGAACTGTTACATAATAGAAGTCTTCCTATATATCAGTGAATGCTGAACAATTTCCTCATAGATGAAGAAGCAAACAGCAATATAGCTCTACAGAACAATGCTAAGAATACCATAGACTGAACATTTAAACAACAACAAAAATTTAGAGAAAATGGAAACAGAAAGGACACTTATAGTTAATATCAGAAAGAGACGGTTGAAATTTCTAGGGCATTTAATGAAGAAAGAGGGCTTGGAAAATTTGACACTCACAGGGCATAATTAAGGCAGAGGAAAACAACATGTAACCTACAAAACAAGCTTGTGTAAATGGATGGCAGAAAGTTTAGAAGAAATAACAAAAAGACAAAATTTAATAATAACTAGAAAGGGCAGGAAATTGTGGAGAGCCATAATCACCAACGTCCTAAAGGGACGACGCATAGAAGAAGATTCTGCATACTGACTTTTCTTTATATTTTTAAGGAAATATTTTTATTTCAAATATCATTGAGTTATCTCCCTTTCAATGGATGAGAGCTATGTATCTGATGTCTTGGGGCTCATAAGACCTCTGGTGAGGTTTCTGTGATTGAATTGCTCCAAGGCGTGAGGATGATAGGCCCCACACCCAAACCTGAGGGGAGGTTGGTTTTCTATTGAGGTTTTCTTTCCCTCAGATGATTAAGTGTTCCCATGCTGACAAGTTCTGCCTACTCAGGTTTGGGAATTCCAAGTTTTCCTTCTCCTAGAATGTTTGCCAAGCCAAGACTGAAGGGTTTAGTTTGCTCTACTATTTAACTCATAGATGAAAGGAGAACTGATGGATTCATACCTTTCCTAAAGTAAATGTAATGAACTCAACTGGAATTTCAACTTGGCTCATCAGTTTCTCATTCCAAGCTAATACCATTACATCATCTGCACATCCCTTTGAAATTGATAAGCACTGCAGAAAATTCTCAAAATCTGATATTGCATTTAAATATTTAAGCCCAAAGCTGACTGGAATTCAAGAGGCCGGATGGGAGTTCCAAAAGGGCAAGAGAAGAAACTGTTAGCATAGAACCTACAGTTACATCTAGCCATTTTAACTGTAAAATGATGAAATAATGTATAGTTTTAATTTTTTTTTTTACTCCTTTTTTAAACTAACAATATCTAACTGTGCCCAAGTTTTGAGAAAAATTGGAAAAAATAATAAAAAAAATAACAAAAACAGGTAAACATGGAATTTGGGGCCAAAAAATAAGTGTCAAAAGGACAATTTTTCACATGACATCGCATTTATTTTAACTACCTTTATTCATCAGCAATTTTTATTGTTTTAAAAGAATTGTAATAAAACTTAAAGTGAATTTATATATTTTTTAACTCTTGAGAACGCGCAACAAAAATAATAAACACTATTTATATAAGTTCTATGCTAACAGTTACTTCTCTTGCACTTTTCACTTGTGGAACTCTTCTGGCTTCTTGCTTTCCAGTCAACTTTGACCTTCAAAAATTTAAATTCATCATCAATTGTTATTTTCTGTCTTCTTAATTCCTGTTCTTTTATTGTTCTCTCCCCTTAATAATGTTTTTTTTCATATTCTCTCACACTCAGTAGCCACCTTGTGTCTTAGTGGCTTTATTGTCTTGCTTGGGGTGAAATTATTTAAAAAACAAGGAGTTAAAAATAAAATAAAATAGTAGCTTTTTTAGTCATCATTATATCAATTTATGAAATGAGACATTATTCATGAATTTAGACATTATTTGAGAATCTAGACATTATTTATTCGTGAATCTAGACATTATTTACTTTTTTGATCCAGAAAGGTAGACATTAGTTTTTATGAATTTAGATATTATTCAGGAGTACAGATATTATTAATGAATTTAGACATTATTTGGAAATATTAGGGATTATTTAATTAATTAATCCAGACATTATTCAGGAATGTATATTTTACAAATTCAATATTTAAAATTTGTTAGATTTAATTAGAAGATGAGGTTAAATGAGGGTCAAATGAAATGATTTCATCAATTTCTTGAAATCTAATTTACCTGGTTGCCATTATGACCAGAGAGATTATGAAGACATCCCAATGCTATGGTAATAATTTCTTTATTTTCTGTAGATTTGATGATTTCATGAATTTTGCCAACAGCACCACCAATGGCCAATTCCTCTTGATTGGCAGCTGAAAAAAGTTAAGTGGTTAATAATAAAAAAAAAAACAATAATTAATATTTCAGAGAATTATTTGGAATTGTGTAGAGATTTACCTCATCTATCAAGCTTGCTTGCTCTCTCTCTCTCTCTCTCAACCTTTTTATATCTATCTCAGTCTGTTCATATGTATGTATGTATCTATCTATCTATCTATCTATCTATCTATCTATCGTGGAGTGAGTCTACTCGGATTTTAGGAGGAAAAATAAAATCCAAATGTCATGTCTTCAAATACAACACAATTTTTTATGCAATACACAGAAATGATCTTCACAGAAAAGGAAAAATACCAAGCTAAATATGACAGTAACATTTATACAGTCAGATACATGTATTTCCATATTAAAAATCAATGTTCTTTGTTATGGCTATGAAGAGACCAATAGTTCAATTGTTTGAAATGATTTGTTGCTAGTGAGTCTGCAAAGTTTCAAAGTGTTTTTGATACAAGTGAGAAAATCAAATGATATAGTACATCAATAGTCTTTCGATGACGGTACTTCACTATATTGTTGCAGATCTGGTCCTGACTTTTGCTTACAAGCTGTTTTTATTGCTATTTGGCAGCCAGTGACGCTCACAAATCCTATCTGAGTTTTGCCCGGGAATGTACTATTTCCAGGTCATTTGGAGTTCAACTGTGCAGACATAGTAGAAAACACATCATGTGACTTGTTATATCCAATCAAGTTCCAGAAACTGCTTAATTTGGAGCCATGTTTGTACAGAATTGTAAAAAAGTTTTACGTATCTACTAAATTTAGTAAGATTTATTTGTAGGTGTTTCTTACTTGTTTGTTCTTCACTTATATTCTCTAAAATATAGGAGTTTATATCCTCTACTATTTATCTATGTCACTTTTTAGCACTTTTTACTCTTTTGGCACCCCTTCCCTTTTACTTCCCCCCCTTCCCTTTTAGTCCCCCCTTCCTTCCCTTTTAGTCCCCCCTTCCTTCCCTTTTCGTGCTCCTTTCCCTTTTGCTGTCTATTTGTCTTTTGCTACTTCCTTCTCATTTTGTGCCACCTCCATTGTTGGTGCCCTAAGCAGATGCTTATTTTACTTAATGGTTAATCTAGTCCTTCCTTTGGTATGAATAAATACTAAACTATTTACAAAGTCAGTTACACTTTTAGTTTATCAAACATCAAAGGAAATAAAAACAATTACTTATTTAAAACTTACTATTTATATTAAAGTCCATGAAAAATATAAAGAAATACAAGATTCATTTTTCCTGTCATAATCTACAGATAAAAATGACTGAAATGCTAAACATTTTTATTATTATTATCCTTAGATAAAATCTTAATCTGTCACTGTGCCTATTGTATAAATAGACCAAATAACAGATTAAATTTGTGTAGGTGCTTCAGCTACAAATAATACAAAGTCTCCCATTAATTTTTTTGAAAGAAAAATGAAGCTAAAGAAATATTTGATTTATTTTTAAATCAATTAAAAATCAAACATTTGCTTTGCATTTTGTTTAGGGATAAAATATTTCTCAAAAATATCAATAAATTATAAATTCTTTGTTTTTCTTCAATTTCCATGCAAGTAAGTCTGTTTAGTCATTCTTGTGCTATTACCAATCTGCATAGTTTCTTTAAGATGATTCATCTTGAAGAAACTGCTCTCTCCACCTGAAAGAAGTTAATCCTTTCTTTATTACAAGCGTTTATCTTTTCTTTGCTTTTTGCTATAGTATACATACATACATATATACATACATACATACATACATATATATATATATATATATATATATATATATATATATATATATATATATATATATATATATATATATATATTAAGGCATTAAAAACAAGAAATTTTATATTGTAGACCATGATAGATTTAAAACAAAAACACACACCAGTTGACCAGTTTTGTCCCCTCTGATCAGAACTGTTAACGGGGAACTAAAATTATGAGGAAAAGAAAAAGAAAAAAAAAAGAAAAAGAAAAGAAAAAGAAAAAGTCTGTTATGGATGACATGAATGATTGGACAGGGAGAAATAAATTATTATAAAAAATTATTATAAAAAATTACACCAACAAAGATGCTAGAAACGCAGCACAGCAAGTCCAAACAAACAATCTCTTTGTTTGCAAAGAGTAGGTTGCCTGGACCTGATGTAAAGCGTCTCCAACACCTTTAGATGGAATAATGAGTGCGAACTGGCCAAAACAGAAAACCAGTTCACACTGAAATTCATCGCACAAATGGGATTCTTTATAAAGTGATCTGCAATCGAAGACCCATACGTGTTACGAATGGTATCGTCCAAAGAAAAATTTTTATTCAGTATTATAGCAGGTACGTGTTGTTTAATTCTAACGTCCAACCGCTGTGTCATTCTACCTATGTAATCGCATCCAGAAATACATATGAAATGGTAAATAACAGAATTAATATGGTGGGGGGTAGAACATCTTTACACATAGATGGAAGTACGGACTTAGTTTGAAAGACAACACGAACGTTGGCTGCAAAATAACACTCACGTGAACTACATGAAATACGCTTGGCGAAGGATTCACTAATCCTACCCAACCACGGTAAACGAAGATAGACCAGACATTTACCCACTGAAGCAGGTTTAATTTTGTTGAATCTAGCAGTCTCATCTCGAATTACCGAGTGAACAATATTCAACGGATAACCATTATTCACAAAAATCTCAGTTAAACAACTGATTTCATGTTTCAAGGTGTCACCCAAACAAATCATTAGTGCCCTATGTGTAAGGGTCCTAATCAAATTGATCTTTTGTCATTTAGGACAAAAGGAGTCCCATCGAGTATATAGTCCCGTAAAAGTAGACTTCCTGTAAACAGATGTGATAAACAAATAAGGAGTTCTTTGAAAAAATATTTGTTCTTTGAAAAAATATTTGCCAACAGGGGACCCGTGTTGGCAAATATTTTTGTGGGTTTTTATGAGGATAGCCTTATGTTAAGTTCTGCCCGACCCAAGGTTTACTTTCGGTATGTGGACGACACTTTTTGTGTGTTCAGCCATGAATCGGAAGTGGATCAATTTTTTTCCTTATCTCAACGGTGTTCATCCTGCCCTTAAATTTACAGTAGATAAATATATTGCATATATTAGAGTGTGTAGGCTTTGATTTTCAGTTAGCGTAATGGTTATCAGTGCAAAAAATGGATCAAGCAAGCCAAGTTCTAATTCCAGCCTAATCTGTTGCATTTGCTTTTGCACTAATACTCTTGGGAAAAGTAAGATTCCATCTCTTCTCTTTAGCTTTGGATTATATATTACAGTATATTAGGCTCTCCAGCCTTGGGTAGCAGCCAATCTAAAAGAAGGGCTACTATGAATTACAAATCATGAGAACAATAGTCTGAATAATGTAAATAATGTACATAATACCTCATCTCAAATATATAGACAGATACTAAAGAAAAGGAATCTGTAGAGATCCATGATCATATACATCTTGAAGGGACATGCCAATTTTAAAAGAAATTTACTTTTATTTGGCATTCACCAATGATATTACTTATTCTCAAGATTACCTCCAGCTAGCCACAACCCCTAAAGCCCTCACCTTAATCTAATGCAATCTCTGATACATTTAATAGATAGTTTTTTTCACTAATTTATCACTACTATATCTTACCATAATGTGGCCACTGAAATACACTATACAATTCTGCTGTTACAACTACTGCCATCCATTCCCATATCACTCAAAAAGGATATAGTCTGTTTAAATTGACAATAAGTTTTTAAAAAGCACTTAATTTATTGGGCTTGGACTATGTATGTTTTAAATTTGTAAAACTGAAAGATGAAATTCTACCATTTCAAAAGAATTAACTTACTATCAGAAGCAAGATTCCTTAGAGCGACCAAACACTGGCAGACAACCTGAAAAAAAATCAAAGTGAACAAAGATTTGTTTGAAATAAAAGATCATAAGACATGATAAAAGGTTGAGAAATAAAATAGTTTTATGAATAATTTAACAATGTAGACATTTTATGAAACTGTTATAAGTGAAATCATTGTAGTAAAAACATTTCACATAGATTGATAATATTGATAATTGAAATAGTAGCTTCAACATAAAATCGTTTGACAAACTAATGCAAACACAAGATTAGATATAAAAAAAATTTAATTAACATTGATTGCAATATGAAAGCCAGCTAAATAGTAGAATGGAGAATATTTAAGAGCTATTTTCTTCTTATCTAAGATCCTGTTTTACTTTGTGTATAAACTAGTAAATTTATTGTAGTAAATAATAAAGCTAGGATGAATAGTTATATGCAAACTTGGAATAAAATTAAGGAAATTAAAGAAAACCAAAGTAACCACTAAATTACAATACAACAGACTCTGGAATGTTCCAACTTGCAACATGTTTTTTGAAAATAAATATAACATGGATGAAACAGGAAATTCAAAATGAAATATATTAAGAAAAGCTCTTGTTAGCAAATGAGATCATCCCAAGGAAAGTGAGATGGACAAAAAGAGAAATGGAGAGCAGATGAAATTCTCAACATGATGAAAAAGAAACAACAAACAATGCCAAGGAATGGTACCGAATATAGAACATTAAACATAAGCATTAGAAACAAATGCAAAAAGGCAAAAATAGGTATGGCTCAACAAAAATTGATATAGAAAATATGCATAAAAGAAATAACAAGACAAAAGATATGTTTCTTGACAGGATGCATAAAATCAAAAGTGGGAATGATAATAATAGGAAAAGAAAATACTCCTTATGTTGGAGAACTCTTTCACAAAGAAAAAGAAAAATCAAAAATACATAAAAATATAGAGGATCTGAAATATTAAAGTGTAAGTTAAGACCAGCATTGGACAAGATCAAACAGCAGAACCAAATGGGATTGTAATACAGATGCTAACAGCCTTAGATGATTTTGATATCAACATGGTTATGGAAATAATAAATGAAATATAAAATAGTGGGGAGATACTAGAAGACATTATGTGGTGCTGCATAAGTAAACTTTTTATCAGGATTCTCATAGAGTAAGTAGCAGAAATAGGACAAGAACAGTGTGGTTTTGTTAAAGACACTGGAACAAGCAATATTTATGATCAGAATGATATCAATGAGAGCAATACAAATGCAGAAGGATATATACCTATGTTTCATAGACTACTCAAAAGCATTTGATAAGGTACAACACAAAAATCAATTTGAACAGGTAGGAAAACTTTATTTATTTGTGAAAGACTATAACACCAGAATATATGCTGGGAGCAAACCACCTACATATGGATTGAAAATGAATGTAGCAAATAAAAGTAAAATAGACCAAAGAAATTTTAAGGGAAATGGAAACAAGAAGGATATATTTCGAATCAGAAAGTAACGGCTGAAATATTTGGACACAATGAGAAAAACAAATTTGGAGAATTTGATGCACACAGGACATAATGAAGGAAAGAGGGACAGAAGGAAAAAAAGCTTTTGTAAATGGATATCAGATCAGAGAGTGGAAAGGACGGTAAGAAAAACAAATATTTCCAAGAGGTACAAAGGACAGGATGTTGTGGAGAGCCATGATCAACCTGAAAGTACACAGCATATAAAAGAAGATGGTAAAGAAAGACAAAGATTAAGTTTAAGTGAACAGTATAGCCAATAGCACACAATCCCACAAGGAATATAGAAATATTTATTGCCCAGTTTTCCTTTTGACATGCTACAGGCATCAGGGAATTCCTTGACCGTATCACTCTTACTGCAAACACTAAATTGGAATATGAGTCCTCAGCAAAAGCTGTGCCACACCACATGCAACATACTCTCACTGTGTCAGAAGAGTAATGGGAGAGAGCTAAAGAAACAAGTTGCCAACTAGGAATTATGAGTACTTTAAAAATTTAGAGGTCACAAAACAACCCATGTGACTAACACAGAATTAAAGAAAGGAAATTATTTGGGAGGTGGATAAAATGATATTTCAAACTCAAAATGAAAATCATTTTTAACAAATGCTATTATATAACTCTATATAAAAACTCTTAAAAGCAGTGAAAGTTTTTTTAAGCAGCTAAAGTCAAAATACCATATTCAATGTCAGAAAAGACTCACACCCCAATTTACATTTAATATTAAAGTATTATAGGGTTAATCTACATACAATTACTGGTAGTTTACTGTCTCTTGGTATGTATTAGTGTATTGGACACCTCAACTCAGCATATGAGACTTGGGGATACATTTTGAGCCATTTAAAGGAAAAGACAGGTGGTCTCATGTCTCATCAAAATATATCTATCTATCTATATATATATATATATATATATATATATATATATATATAGATAGATAGATAGATAGATAGATAGATAGATAGATAGATAGATAGATAATGAAATATTTTAGTAGCATCGTGATTCCCCACCTGATGAAATATTAAAAAAGATTTTTTATCATTGAAACATGATGTACAATTTTATAGTAAAATTGTATTCAATTGGTAGACTCATAACGATTGAAAACAATGTTTTTGTTTGAGTTTGGCTTTGACCAATTTGTAAAAAAATAAAAATAAAAAAAATAAACAAATAAAACTAATTAGGACATGTGTGTCCGTCAACCTTAAACAATAATCTTTGTCAATTTTATTTTTCAGTCTTTATGATGGTTGATACTTGATCTATCTCTTACTGTTACATCCCTGGGCAACGCTGTGCTCTGCTGCTAGTGGTTAATATTACCATTATCATTATTCAATCAATAAAGTTTAACAGAGGTTATGTATTCACCCATGGTTGTCTGTTTGTTCATACAATATTTCCAAAAGTTTTCAATCAATTTCAATAACATTTTGCAGAAAGGTGAGCCAGAGAATAATTATTTAAATTTTGAAGTTGAGTAAATTCTTTTTGATTGAGAGATATTGAAACAATAGTTTCAAAATATATATAAAAAGAGTCAAACTCACAGTTATCTCCCCTGCATCATATCTCTAAACTGATTTTCATTCTATGGCAATGGCAAATGTATGAACTCTCTGAGTGCTTTCTAATTAATATATTTCACCACTTGATACTATATATTTGATGAGACATGAGACCACCTCTCTTTTCCTTTAAATGGCTCAAAATGTATCTCCCAAGTCTCATATGCTGAGTTGAGGTGTCCAATACACTAATACATACCAAGAGACAGTAAACTACCAGTAATTGTATGTAGATTAACCCTATAATACTTTTAAGGTTGTGGAGATTTAAATTTTTATGGAGCCTTGTTTAAACTTCCACAAATTTATTAAAAAGTGAAAAGTGAAGAATAAACAAAAAAGGTTTGTGAAAAAGAACAAAATTTTTTTATATATATATTTTTTTTAATCATTTCATTCTAAATAATAAAATGATTCAGGATTGCAGAAGATGGCAATTGATATTGCATTTAAATTTTCAAAGATTGTGGGTGGCAGGTAGGGCAAAATAATTGGAAGAGAGTCCCACAGATCAAGAGTTCAAGAATGAAACTATTAGAATAGAACATAGTTACATCTAGCTATTGCAAAAGTAAAATGATGTGAACTAGTAGCCAATGTAGTAGTATGCTTAAATTCATATGACTGAGGTACCAAGAAAATCTCATTAGAACAACTGCCATAAAAATATTTATAGAAAAGAAAGAGGGTAGCCACATCCTGACACTTAGAAAAGGACTGAAATCAAGATGCCAGGAGAGGACCAATAACATTACAGACTTAATTTACCAGTGGATTTTGTTAAGAATCTCAAGATATATAGCCAGGCAACCAGACCAAATATAACAACAATATTCAATGGACAGACAAATTGCCTGGCACAACACAATGAACCAACTTTCTTAGAAGCAGACCTCGCAGTTGATTCAATATAATCACTCCACTCCATGTCAGTAGATAATGTGATACCAAGAAGGTTCAATGAGTTGCTCTCCTGAAGGTTAGCATCAGCCATACTGATGGAAGTAAAAAATGGTTCTCTATGATAATTAAAAGATAGCAGTTTCATTTTGTGGATTAAAGTTGGCTGGAAGACATGAAGCTGGAAGAGAGTTCCACAAGCAAGAAGTGTGAGAAAAGAAATTGTTAACATAGAATTTATGGTTACATCTAGCCAACTCAACTGTAAATTGGTGAGACCTTGTCAACAGTCTCGTACTGCACTTAAAGTCCAGGCACCATAGTGAAGAGCTCTTCTGAACAATTACCATGAAAGTATTTATAGAAAAAGCAAAGGAAGGCAACCTTATAGTGGTGGGAAAGTGACTGCATTAAACTTACCTTTTCTGACTCTGAGGATAAATTAAGGACAAGTAAGTAGTTGATCAATAATTTTTCATCATCCTCAAGAAGGGCTTGACGATTTTCTGGGGTGATGGCTATGTTACCAATGGCTCCAAAACAGTAGTAACGTACATCAATGTCATAACAGTCTCGTAAAACTGCTATCAGTAGGGGAATGCCTCCTTTGCGTACAATTTCATCCCGACTCTCAGCTAGGGAAAAAATAAAAACTACTTCACATTTTCAAATAATAAACATCACTAAATAAGTAAAAGAAATTGTTAATGCCAAATAATTCCCAAAATAACTGCCAATTTAGTAACCATATGGGAGAATGTCTGTTCATGCATGCTCTGTAAGATTGCCTCTGATTGATTGACAAATTACATAATGGCTGCTCAACCAGTTCTCAAGACACTAAAAATGGCTGGATACTGTTTGGACAGACTTTGTATACAGTGGCATATAACAGATACATCTGGTGTATAACAGATACATCTGGCATATAACAGATGCATCTGGTGTATAACAGATATATCTGATGTGGTATTTACTCAATTATTGAAATATAAGAATTAGAGATGCTGAAATATATTTGGCTCTTATATATGAAACTTGATCAATAAGTTTGTATCCTGAACTTTTAATTTCAAATTCTCACTGTATAATGTTCAAATTATGTGATAAATATATGCCACTGAACTAAGTGCATTGACAAGGAATGAGATTATGTTGAAAAGTAAATATTTGTATAAAATAAATTCTTTTGGGTAAAAGAAATTGTTTCAGGTTAGTTAAACATTCTTAAATCTCACAACATTTAAATATTTTCATTCTTGTAAAATCTCTTGTTTAATGCATCAATTTAAAAAACAGGAATTGTTACTAACTCATTTGTGTAAGATTAAAAATGACTCCAAATGCATTTCTTAGAACTTGCACATCATTATCTTCAGAAGGAATTGAAGATTATCTTCAGCCAAGATTTTAAATCTGCATATGTCTAAAATAGAACATGAAAACATCCGTTTCCATGTTTCTATTTCTTTGTTTTTTAATTTGTTTCTTTTGCTGATTAGTTTGTTTAATTATTACATTTTCTATTTCATCTGTCATAATATAAATGAAATACAACTAAACCAGGTCGCCAACAAATACCTAAAGCCTTCAACCTTCCTTTCTCTAACATTCATGGTATTTCTACCAATTTCTGCACTGTGGAATCATTCCTCTTGGAACACTCTCCAGACATCCTAGCTCTCTGTGAAAATAATCTGAATTCTTCAATCTCTTCTGCTGAATTCTCTTTTCCTAGCTATCTACCTTTCTTTTGGAAAGATTTTAATGTCCACATGTCCTTGATGTATATGTTTGGAAATATCTCCCGCTGACAAGGTAACTCTCTCTTGAGTCTTTGAACTGTTCTTACATGTATCTCCATCTTTCTCTATTAAACTCAGTCAGCTATCTCTTCTTCAACTATAATTCCCCTTCGTCTCACAATTGTTGCATGTCTGATAGAATTTCTGATAGTATAGATAAGAGCCTCTCTCTATATCTGTCTGTAAATATCTTTGTATTTGGCAATTTCAAAGCCAACTATGTCAGATGGATTACACTCTAATGCCACTGACTGCTGACATCCAGACTTTGAACTTCTCTATGCTGCTATCTCTCACATAAATAATAGACTTCCTCACATGTTTCTCTAGTATTTCCATGGATATGCCTCTCTATTTGATCTCTTCTTTACCTCCACTCCAGATACCTGCCATGCACTGCAACTCTGTCCTCTTGACAGGTTCCCAAACATGTATTTATGCAGATGACACTACTATTTACTCCTGTGTTAGTAGCAACTAATCTTGCAAACGACCTCCAATCAGTGGTTAACTGGGATAAGAAATGGCTTGTAAATTTCAATGCCTCCAAAACAAAACGGCTTTCATTTAACCACTACAGAAAACATTTTCTGCTTACCACCTGAATGGCTGATGCTGAATTCCAGAAGAGCAACACTCTACACCTTCTTGGCCTCATGTTTTCCACTGCCATGGAGTGGACTGACTATATCGAGTCAATGGCTATGTCTGCTGCGAGGAAGGTCAGTTAACTGTGTTGTGTCAAAAAGTTTTTCTCATCAGAATCCATCTTGTACATTTATAAATCTACAATTCATCTGTGTATTGAATACTGTTGCTATATCTGGTCTGGTGCTCCTACTGTGCATCTTGAGATTCTTTACAAAATCCAGAGAAGGGTCTGCAATACAATCTATCCTGACCAGGCATCTCATCTTCAGTCACTTTCTCACCAATGTGATGTGGCTTCCCTTTGTCTGTTCTACAAATATTTTCATGGCAACTGCTTGGACAAGCTTTTTTTTCTTGTTGCCTCAACTGCATGAATTTAAGTGTGCTACTAGATTGGCAACTAGGTCTCACCATTTTACTGTTGAACTAGCTAAATGTAAATGCTACTTCGACTCTAACAGCTTTTATTCTCGCACTTCCTACTTGTCAAACTCCCTTTCAATTTCTTGCTTCTCTGATAACTACAATCTTCAAAAATTTAAATGCAAGATCAAACGTCATCTACTGTCTTCTTGAACTCCAGTTTTTTTAATTTTCAATCTTTTCATTCTCATTCTCTTAAAATCCCTGGAACACCCTGTGTTCTAGTGGCATTGCTGCTTTGCTTGAGGTGAAAAAATTTTAAAAAATATTCAAGTCCCTATATACATACTTTTGCTAGTATTGACTTTGAGTTATCTCCCTTTATTATTGCTATTTTGTTTGTTTCCTTTTTTATCTTTAATTATAGTTCACTATTCATGTTTTCAATATTATTTTCATTATTCCACAAAATCTTGAATATGTCCTTGATTTCTACCTGAAATTCAGAGATATTCTCTGTGATGTTACAAGTAGAGCATGTTTCCTTTTTGAAAACCATTTTGTTTCTCTCAATTTGAAGCTCACAGTATTTATATATTTGTACACTTGTAAAATCTTTAATACAAAAAAGTAATACATCTTTTTGAAAACCATGAATTGTTCTTTACCCATTTGTGTAAGATTAAAAATGGCTCCAACTGCATTTCGTAGAACTTGCACATTATTATTATATAACATCTTCAAAAGCAATTGAAGACCATCTTCAGCCAGGATTTCAAATCTGCATATATCTGAAATAGAAGACATAAAGATAACTGTACAGTGTTTGTGAAAAAATACTTTAAAAATATATGTAAATTAACATTTGGTAAACTTAACAAATTAGACAGAGTTAGATTATAGTGCACACATTATCAGAACATAGTCTGTCAATTAATCAGATTTGAGCAAAATAAAAATGTCTTTTTATTGAAAATTATTAAGATATGATATTATAGTGGACTGCGGGGTGAAGATGAAAAGCAACCATGTGCGTTTATATTTCATGCTAGAAGAAGGTCCATCTACAAGAAAAATGGCAGACTCTAGTTGTGTCCAACTGAAGATGAAAATAAACAGATAAGACTGATATATATATATATATATATATATATATATATATATATATATATATATATATATAAACAAATATATGTATTAAACAAAACAATTTTACAATGGACAATAACATTTGTGTGTGTGTAACATGTATGTGTGTATAATGTTCATGGCATCTCCCACAAATGGGAAGACGCGAATTTCTAAGAGAGCTTACATTGTAGTTGCTGAAATGAAGAAATGAAAAAGAATATTTACCTCACCTCCACGCGAGGTAGGATGCGGCACAAGGCCTGAAGGAAAGAGAATGAGGCAAGAGGTCGCACAGTATTTATAGTATAGGGAGAATCACCCCTAGTGACAATTTGGGAATTAAGGAGAAGCTAACTCCGAGAATGTCTTAAATAATTGAATGGGTACCAATTTAAAATAAAATTTGATTAACTTATAATTTACAGAGGAAAATAAAAATTGCACAGCATTTAAAACAAATATCAAATTATCAATCTCCATATTTTTTTAATAATAGTTTTAAGCATAACAGAAATAAATGTTTATCCCTTGTTTCCTGTTTAGGATTGGGTTTCCAGCTTATTCTAGAGTCTACTTCAACTCTATACTTCTAACATCTCCACCTGAACTCTGAAATTTTATTCACTAATGAAATCTTGTCCTCTTTAACTCTAGAATTTGTTATCTTTCCTGTTACCTTTCCCTTTCTTACAACTCCACACAGTAACTTCTACCTTGAGTGGCCCTTGGGCCTTGTATTGGGTGAACATTAGTAAAAAATATATATATATTTAGTTATTAGGTTATTGGAAAAATCATACTCTTCAAATAACACATTTTTAACACATTTTCCTCTTAAATATTTGTACATATTCTTGTTTACTATTATGTCTGCATGACAGGGTATAAATAATAGGATACGGTATATATATATATATATATACTTGCCACAAAGTAGGCTTAACACAAAATTTTACAGGAAAATGAAGAATTAAAAATAGTAACATGAGATAAATTAATTAAAATAAATAAAGTTAAAGATCAAAAGATTGTCAAACATGTACATTAAGACCAGCAAAGTTTTTGGTGGATTCTTGGTCAAAAGTGTTGTATTTGCTGATAGGGTGGCTTTTAAGCTAGTATATATATATATATATATATATATATATATATATATATATATATATATACTAGTTTTTAAGCTAGTGTATATATATATATATATATATATATATATATATATACACACTAGCTTAAAAGTCACCCTATCGGGTGGCATTTAAGCTAGCTCCTGCAAAGGGTTCTTGATTGGGTCTTCATCACATTAGGTAGGGTGTAGAAGTCATAGACAGCAATAAACTACAGAAGAACTCAAAACTCATCACTGCATTTAAGTGCTGCATTAATATTTAAGCTTATCTTATAAAAGTTCAATGATAATTCTTCTGCCTACACTTAATTTAAAAACAATTTAATGCACATAGGTCCTTACTTTCTGTACAAACAATTATTTTTATTTCATGAGTGACTTTCACTGTTTTTCTCAATAAATTTTGTTTATTCCCAAATTTATTTCCAAGTTATAAAAATCGTTATCATACAAAAAAATTTGTTGCAAAAAATCACAGAAAAAAATCGATGAAAATAATTGCAGTAATGAAAACTTGGGAATCCAAAATTTCAGGATTACAGGTCCGGATCAGGCAAGCAATGTTTTTAATTTGCTCACAGAGTTGGCCTAATTCCAAACACACACACACATATATATATATATATATATATATATATATATATATTTGTGTGTGTTTATGCATGTGTTTATGTATATATACTTTTATGTACATTCTCTATATCTTTTGTCTTAAAATTAAATTATTATCATTTTATTTTATATTTTTATTTTTTATGTTATTTTTTTTATTTATCTTTTAATAATTTCCATTTTTTTTCTAAGTTATAATTTTTAACTTATATCCAGTTACAACAATTTGCATTAGTGGCATATCCCGGTTCATATCTGATATAAAATGTATAAAACTAAAATTTAAAATCAAGCATTGACAAAGGTTGCAGAAGCAATCAAAAGTATTGTGATTTTTTCAATGCTTTTATTTTGCTCATACATGTTTTGGTAAAACCCCAGTGTATTGTTACTGCTGGAAGATTTTTGTACTCACCCTCCAGTAACCACCTAAAAAATTATTTTGTGTTTAAAAACAAATTCTTCTTAAAGAAAAGTGTTCATTTATATGTAGAGATTCTTAATAAAATTCAAAAAAGAATCTGCAATGTTACTGGTCCTGACCTGGCATCTCAGCTTTAATCATTTTCCTACTGCCATAACGTAGCTTCCATGTGCCTTTCCACAAATGCTTTCAATGTAATTGTTCTGATGAGCTTTCCTCTTTGGTACCTCAACTTTACAAATTTCAGTGCAGTACTAGATTGTCAGCTGGGTCTCATGATTTTACAGTTGAAGTGGCTTGATGTAGCCATAAGTTCTATGCTAACAGTTTCTTCTATCACACTTCTCACTTGTGGAACTCTCTTCTGGATGCTTGCTCTCATCTCAACTACAATCTTCAAAAATTTAAATGCAATGTCAATTGTCATCTATCATTTTGCATCCTGTTCTATTGTCCTTTAACTCAGTAACAGTTTCCCAGTTTTCTTCACTCTCAGTAACCCCTTGTGTCTTAATGGCTTTACCACCTTGCTTGGGGTGAAATGATCAAAAATGTGGGGGTGGGGGTTGAATGATAAACATTAATTCTTACCTGAAGTAGCCAATGAGGTTAAACAAGCACAAGTATTACAAAGAATGTCAGGATTGTTTGAGTTCAAAAGAGATATGAGTGGTTGTATTGGTTGGCAGGGATACATTTCTATTTTGCAATCTACAAATCAGAAAAACAAACAGAATAAAGATCATCGGCAAATATTTTTGCTAATCGTTGCAATGAATCAGAAATCAAATATTTTTAAAAGCAGGAAGATAATTTTGAAGAATGCAACTGTTAAGAATCAGCATTTAATCAAAAAACAACTAGAGCCAATTTTCTTAATACTCTAATAATCATATTCCAGATAATATATAAAATATAAATTACACACACACATACACGTATATATATATATATATATATATATATATATATATATATATATATATTTGGTTGGATTGATGCGAGTTTGTGACCCTGGGTTTCATGCTTTTGCGATCGTCAGACAAACTGATTAATTTTTTTTAAATTTTGGGTTTATGTAGATTGCGTGTATTGGTGTTATTATAGAAGTTATTATGCGTTGAAGTTTAAATATAGATCAGATATAGATATGAACCCGACAAGATATGCAAAATTTTCCTCATACTTATTTATATTTTATCTATTGCATTAATACATATGACACATATCTGACCAATAAGAACTAACCAAAAATCATAACATACCAATACTATGTGTATCTTTGTTTATTCCACTTCTGTTTTGATTTGATGAAGCTTTAATAAGTGAAAATTGAGATAGATTTCCTACTTGTTCTTTATTTTACTTTATCATATATATATATATATATATATATATATATATATATATATATATCCAACAGATTTTATTAATTAAACATTATTTTTATTGTATACCCTTATTTGAGTTTACCTTCCATTTAATAAATAAACAAAGCATCTGCTCAAATATGGATGCCCACTAAAAATAATGTTTATGCAATAAAATATATATATACACATACATACATACACACACACATATATATATATTAAAATAAAGAGAAAGAATAGTAAGATTTATAATCCAGTGTTCTTATTAATTATTTTTATTTTTAAAAAACAGTACTCAAGATAATTCTGCAGAGCATAAATATTATAAACTTACTAATTTAAAAATATGGTTCCATCACTACACAGGAATTACCATGTTTCAAAACCAGAAACCAAAACCTTCAAATTTAATTATAAAATTAAATTAAAATCTCTAATCCTGTTTCATTTTCAAGCAATTTTTTTTTATTTTGAAATTTACTGAGTTTTATAAGCACATACATTCTTAATATTAGTTTCTAAGGATATGGGGAAATTCAATCATTTTCACAAGGGGTAGTAGGGTATTCATTTTCACTGACAACTATTGTATCAAAATATGAGTTACTTTTGAAATGAGGTTAAGTTAAGGTAGGGTAGGCGTGCCTGTTCAACAAATGATGACATCCATTTTTCACATGTCGTCTGTTTTTTTTCAATGACAAAATGTTTTTTGGCACTTTTGTTTTGCCTTTAAATTTGTGATTATATACATAAAGATTTTTTCCAAAAGGGTTATTTGAATATGAGTAAGTCGTATTAAAATACAATTTTAAAATATTCTTCCTAATTCTAACTACTAATAGACTATACTTTTAAAACAAATAAATGTATTAGAATTACTTTATTATTTAAAAATTATTAAAATATCAAATATAAATATGTATGTTTCATTTTCAACTTTTTTTTGTACATTATTTAAGGAAAATCTTTGACAATGTCGGCAAAGAATAGCTATTTCATTTCTTTGATTAAGTAAATTTTTATTTTTTATAAACCTAGTAATGTATAATTTCTCATGTATGCACAAAGGAGATGGGTCATTTAATGACCTACAGATTCTAGCTTTCTTTATTAATTTCCATTTCACAGTAGGTGTTTTATTGGGTTTTTTTAAGTGCCAGAAATATTTAGATAAGGACATCTGATTTCAGTATTTATTTATTCCAAAGGAACTTTGATGTTGGTTGAAACGCTTTTTGAATATATGTCTTGTGCATCCAATGTAGACTTTTACCTTGGCTGGATCTTCAATAGATGAGATATTGCATTGGTATACAAATGATTCAGTGCAACATTTATTATTAAGAGGATAGTTTTGAGGATTTCTGCAGTTACATAATTTTTGTTTATCTTCATCTCTTTTTATTATACTGTCTAAATTTCTTAGATTTTGGTCTAAGTGTTTACTCAAGATATTAGCATTATGTTTCTTAATAACCATTTCTAAGTTTTCAGTACAACTCTAACTTAATTTTAGGGTATTTTTATTAAAAATTGTACTGAGTTTACTGTCTTTAGGAAAATGTTTAACTATTAATGCAAGGAATTTTTGTCCTAATTTGTTTTTTACCATTTGGTTGTATGGGGGTGTATACCAAATGATTTTTCTACTTATAGTTTTTCACTTTCATTTTTTATATAATTTAGTTTTGGGCTTTTACTATCCTTTAGAGCTTTATTATAGAAACTACTATGTTCATAGAAAATTTTCTCATTTGCTGAATTTGTACTTATTCTCTTTTCAATAGGTAAAGGTATATGCTTAATTATAGATGGAGAATGATTAGATTTAGGGTGTATATACAAAGGATTAGTATTGGGTTTTTTATAAGGTATGTATACATGATTAAATCTAATGTTATATCAAGGAAATTCACCTTTTTCAATTTAGTACTTACAGTAATTTTCAAGTTCAGGCATTTAAATTCTCTGTATAATATTAGGTTGGTGCAAAAATAATGACGTAATAATGTCGTTTTTTGACGTATTTTTTAACGTCAAAAAACGACATCATTACGTCATTATTTTTGCACCAACCTAATAGTTTTCTAATTTTATCAATTTTAAAGTTTGTAGAATTAAAATTGATAAAATTAGAAAATTATTATACAGAGAATTTAAATGCCTGAGCAGCCCAAACTATTTAATGAAAGATCAGAAATTATGATGGCTTGCAAACACACAAAGAAATTCCTACTGGCAAGCAACAATCCTGGGTAAGAGTATTTGTATAAAATATGATAAATTCTTTTTTCTTCCCTCTTTGCTTCTTTCTCTTTGCTGGCATTATTGTGCATATAATAGAGTTTTGAGATAGAGTACCTAATTTTACTGTTTGATGATACTAGTTTGGTAGAAACCATGGCAGTTGAAAGGTTGTGGTTCTAATTATTTTATGTCTGAAATTGCTCTACATTTCTGTTTTTTGAAAATTGTATTGAGTACTTTTTTTATCAATTTAAGTTATTCCTTTGTCAAAATTTGGACTTTGTAAAGTATATATGTATATGTATGTGTGTGTGTATGTGGTTGTTACAGATTTTCTGTAACTGGGGGTTCTGTATGACCAAAAATATTTGATTTAAATTCTCCAAGGACTTGTTCTTATAAGTAATATAAATATGAAGAGATTCCAATATTTTTCAAAGGTTTTCTAAAAAGGAACATTTAGAAAAAAATTTAATTCATTTCTGAATAAGTCCTGAAACATTTATTAAAACTGACAATTATATGATTTTCGCAAGAAATTCCAATTCAATTTGTTTTTTGCCACAAAAAGAAGCTCAAATTTCCCATTATGGACCAGTGGTGATGCTAGTAAAAGAAGATTTTTAACCAAATTCCCAAGGTTCTAAAAAGTATGAAAAAATCATTTTTACATCAAAAAATATTTTCATCTTAATAATAACACAAATGTTTTAACAGTAAAAGTTGTTTTTTTTATTATGTTTTGGGCATTTTTTCATCATTTATCTTCTGTTTTAGCAAATTTTCGAGGTTACCTATATGTGTTTATTTGTGTGTATGGTTTGGTTTAGTTTGTTTTGTTTTACAGCATATCAACCTCAATGGGTTATTTAATGCTAACAAGATTTTTATTGCTGGCAATATTTTTTTCTTTCAAAAATGTATTGCTGGTAATAAATTTTCTACAAAAATTTATTACTGAAAATTTTTCACAAAGTATTTCTGGTATTAAAACCTATTTTTACACTTTCATAGTGTTTTGACCCCAGTTTAGGAGTTAACTATTCACCCATAGCTGGACCCTAACAGGTGCTACCACCCTAGGTCAGGGTGAACCTGAAAACACCAGCAATTAACAGGTGGTTCCATGCTCCTCAAAACCTGATCAGAGGCCTTGTTGTTGGACGCAGTTTATCACCTTACCCAGGATGCAGATGTAGTTTATCATCATACCCAGGACAGTGTGTGTGTATGTATGTATTTGTCAAATAGACAAGACAAATAGTACCTATTATGTACACTATTTACATTATTCGGACTATTGTCCTCATCTTTGTTGCCATATTTATTACAACATTTCGGCCGTTGTACACTCCAGCCTTCAAGTGGTTGGAATGTCGAACTGAACCCTTTATTTCACTCATTGGGGTAGACTGTTCTAGTTCCACATGCCATGTCTAATGGATGTCAGTTATCTCCTGTTAATTCCCTACTCCAAGTTCTTCATCTCCTTAACCAGGTATTGAACTCACACTCTTTGGGTCTTGTCACTGGGTCTAATTAATGCCTTTATCCACTGTGCCATGTGTCCTTGAGGCCAGAGTGTACAACGACTGAAACGTTGTAATATGGCGACAAAGATGAGGACAATAGTCCGAATAATGTAAATAGTGTACATAATACCTCATCTCAGAAATATAGACAGAGTACCTATTATATTTATTAATTTTAAACTGTATTTTTTTAATTTATGGAATGATTTCTGTACATTAGAATTGAAAGCCTGAAGGAATTTTGCATGGTTCATATCAGTTTATTTAGTATTTCCAACTTGCAACCATCATTGTCAAAAATTAAAGTCCATTTTGTTAAAAATCCTATGCTGATAACTGTGCTTCAATTTTAAATATGATGCATTAGTTATTTTAAAGTTTAAACAAATATTTGGTGCTTAAATACACACTCTCTCTCTCTCTCTTTAGGTAGGGTATCTTCATTCAAGCATGTTTGGTTAAATAGTTTAGACATATTGTCTATTTTTATTTTAATCCTCTCAAGTTCTCATATTAATTTCTTAGTGGTCATAGAAAATTGATCAAGAAAAACACTGTAGTTTGTTTTTCATATGGTATTTATTTTCCCAAATACTTTTAATCTCATCTGAGATCATCTCCAGGGGTTGAATTTCTAAGACAATGAATTAATATAAGTTATGAACACTGTAAAATTCTAAAAAAATTTAATCGTTATGTAAGGGAGATAACTTATGTAATTTCTATTAAAATTGTAGTGACATGTTTTAAAATATAATTTAAATTATAATTTAAGTATTTTTTTTTTAAATTTGCTGTTATAAACATTTTAGACCTTTGTTACTATACTCATAATTGACTATATTTATTTTTGGCCGTGATTCTCTTATATAAAAGGCTTCCAGAATTTTAAGTTTTTGTTTACTATTTTTGTGGTGGAATATAGTTGTATTGTCAATTAAATCTGCCTAAACTGTGAATGTGGACAGGAATACATATATACATAATACTCGTAACATTGTCCAACATGAGAGGAAAATATATTTCTATCATTTTTCATATATAATAAAGCTTATACACAAACTAACAATTTCAGTAATACATGCCAATGCCATTTTCTGACAAATTTACTTTTCTGTGAATAAGTAATCCCTAACTTTGCCTTATGATTGCTGGAAGTTACTAATATACATCTGAGAATATCAGGTGCTCTAAGTTTAGATGTGTGGGTGGTGTAATAGTTAATAGCTTGGAATTGATAATCAAAGAGCCAGTTGAATTTGTTATATCCACTTACATGCAAATACCATTGGGAAAGGTATGAATCCACCTCTTCTCCTCCAGATATAGGTTAATTTGTAAGTCTTGTGTATCAATAAATCATTATTATCTAAAAACTTCTTACAATCTAAAAAAAAATATTTTCTGGCTTTAAATAACTTGAAAAGGGTTGATAAGCCATAGAAAACAAGTCAATCAAAATCAATAAGATAAATCTGACATCAGTTGCTAATGGTAATTTTAATATATACAAAAACACTGGCCAAACAGCCTGTGCTACTTGAGTTATGCTTTTCTTCATTCCCTCGTCATTGGACTGGGATCAGAGTATAGTGTCTGTCTTTGGGTGGACAAATTATATTTTGTCTATCAATTGTGTTTCTGTCTGCAGACAGAACATAACAAATAAATGAGGGATGCCTGATCCTGGGGATTCCAACACTGTGGCAGCACCTCCCTCATTGGACCAAAAAGTGACGGTCGGTGGAATATCAACATCAGTGTGACATTGGTTGCAGAGACTGGGCAGTTTTTGGCCTTAGCCCATGTGCATGCAGTTGAACTCTCAACTTTAAACCAACCTTCTGCTATATTCCGCTACCATATAGTGTTGTATCTATTTTATTTGTCTCTTGTAGTATTGGTAATATTTTCTATTTCCATATATCAAAACCTTTGGCATCCACTGACCGAGCAGTCAGTGCTACTCAAATTACAATTTTCGACACTTATTAGTCATCAGGCTGGGATCAAAGTCTGTTCTTCTCATCTCTAATGGTAGTATTAGTTGTTTCCTTATATGGAAACATTTTGCATTCATTGATCAAACAGTCAGTGTTACCATTGGTTGAAATTATAAAATCATTCTCTCAAAACAATTTTTCATGAAAAAATGTTTCTCAAGTTCAATAACTGTTATTTGCTTTTTCCAGTAATACTGTTTATTAAAATTTTATTACTTTAACCTTTTCCCTAATGTAGACATGTCTATACATTTTTACCAAAAGTGTCTTCTTCAGACACAGATGAATAAACACATCCAAAACATGACATTAAAAAAACAGTCATGTTTATATATTGATCTTGATTCTTTTTATACTCCTCTGAGCTTGAAATGAGTCCAATTGTCAACTCCTACATTTAGTAGAGGTGTTAGCCACTACTTGGGTACTTCAAGGTGCCTTAGTTTCTATATTAAAAACAAATAAAAAAAATTAAACGTTTTTTGCCAAATAATTGGTAGAGAAAGGGTTAAAAAGACCTTGTTCAGCCATCAGAATATTTATATATACCCAAGATAAGTTGCATTTTCTCTCTCTATTGTATTTTTTAATTATTTTTAATTGTCAATTTAATTGTTATTTTAATTATTTAATTTTTTTTCTGCTATCAAAAGGTATTTGCCAATAGCATAACAGATTTTAGCATGGAAAACAAAATTAATGAGCTGAGTTCAAATTCCAAGCTAACCTATTTTTTTTATTTTCTGATAGTTCATCCAATACAATGCCCAAGGGCCACTCGAGGTAGAGGGTTACTGAATGAGATTTTAATGGGGTGGTATGTAAGAGTATTCTGAGGATAAGTAGGATAGATATTGGTTAATATTCTATGAGTGACCAAGATTGTAGTTGTCAAGGAAGCCTTCTCTTGGTAGCTTATTCCAGAAAGTTTTAGAGAAGAAGCTGTCTGAGTTGAACTTGCTTCTTATCAAAGGAGCACAGAGGAAATGGGGATGGTTTGCCAGTGTGAACAGGGCATGGCAGGTCCCAGCTGTGAAGATCCAAGCTGGTGGTAATAACAAATATAACTCATACAAACATCTACCAATAGTAATAGTGATATAATAGTGGAGGCCTAGTGACATTTCATCTGTGGGATAAGGGTTGCAGGGCAGGGAATAATTCATCACCCACCAGGCTGTATAATCGCTTTTGAACTCTGTCGAAGCTGGACAGTAAGGATTGGGCAACACCAGGCCAGATAGAGCGGCAATACATGATTCTTGAGTTGATCTGACTCATATAAAAACACAGCATGGCTGCAGGAGTTAGGTATTTTCCAAAGAGATACTAGGAACTAATCATTCTTCCAGTAACATTTGTGATGGCATGTATATACCCATTCCATTTGACAAATTGGGAATGAGCTTTAGTCCCAGTAGGTAAGAGGAACCTTTGAGGGTATAAAAACACTTCAGGATTGATTGATTGATTGAGTGTGTGTGTGTGTGTGTGTGCGTGCGTGCGTGTATATATATATATATATATATATATATATATATATATATATATGATGGGAGATCTGTAAGTTAGTAACCTGACAATTATATGCATAATTTTGGTTTTTACCATATAATATTCAATCTATGATTAATATTTAATATTATTTGTATGTCTGTATGCATGCACGTGCACACACACACATATGTATATATGGGGATGAAGTAATATCTGTGACACTCATTTTTAATCTAGCCAAGTTTGTTTATTTGTTTAGTGGCATATCACTGCCTTATGGGTCATTTAATGACAAAATATAATTTTCTTGGATGCATTAGTAATTTCTTTAACAAAAATGTATTGCTGGTAATTTTTTTTACTATGAAAATGTATTGCTGGTATTTTTACTATAAAAGTTTTATACTTTCATAATGTTTTGACCCAAGTTTGAGGGTTAACTATTTGCCTATAGCTGGGACCCTAACAGGTATCACCCCAGGTCAGGGTGGACCTGGGAACAACAGCAATTAAGAGGTAGTTCCATGCTTCTCATAACTTCCTGATCAGAGGCCTTACTGCCAGATGTAGTTTATCATCATACCTAGGAGAGTAAGTAGCATAAATATATCAGTCTGTAAGTATGTGTATATGTGTGTACAATTATTTTTGAAAACTATATTTGTCAATCATTCAATATTTGAAAATAACATGAATGTAGAAGAATTAAGAAAAAAATCAAATACATTTTCAAAATCTCTTCTGAGAATCTGTAGAAAATGCTTGATGCAAAACTTACAAGGCATTCGAAGAAGAAAGTTACTGAGTGCTTGTGTGGCTGCTCGACATACCCGATCATCTTTTCTCCGCAACAAATCAATGAGAGGGCACAATATGACTGTCGTAGGGCAATCCAGCACTGAAATTGTAAAGCACAAAATTTCTTGTTTTGACTTGTTTATTGGATTGTACATTGATACTGTAAGGTTTCACATGTCTAGCTGATCCAGGCCTGTTTTTTTTTTTGTTGTTTTTTTTAATTATTTCATCCCAAGCATGGCAATAAAGCAACTCAGATGCAGGGGGTTATTGAGTGGGAGGGAATATGAGAAAAAGAAAACAATATCAAGGAGAGAGAACAATAAAAGAACATGAATTAAGAAGACAGAAGATAAGAATTAACATTGCATTTAAATTTTTGAAGATCAAAGTCAACTGGAAAGCAAGAAGCTGAAGAGAGTTCCACAGGTGAAAAGTATGAGAGAAGAAGCTCTTAGCTTGCAATGACATCTAGCCATTTCAGCTGTAAAATGATGATACCTAACTGCCAATCTCTTACTGTGCTTAAATTCATGTGTTTGAAATATAAGAAAGTTCCACCCAGACAGATTTTTCACAAGAACTGCTACTTTGTGGAACAGACTCCTGCATGGGTGCTTTCCTGAACATTAAAATTTTAACCTCTTCAAGCCAAAAGTCAATCACTATCTGCCCTCCTTATCCTCATAATTTTCACTTCCTACCATTTCTTATTTTATTCATATCACATGCCTCATTCATCATAACCATTTTAACAGTAACCCTCTATCTTGAACAGGTCTCAGGCCTTGTATTAGGTGAATTCTAGTATAAATTTTTTTTTAAAAAGTACTGTGACATTACATCTAGCCTACATTGATTTTTTCATGCTTCTACGGCAGTTTTCATGTAGTTTGTGGCCATTTTGTACTGGCCAGAGTGAGAACCTATAGCTGGCTGCCATGAATAGGCAGGAAGATTCTATTGGCCAGCATGAGAGCCAACAGCTGATTGACATGAATGTTAACTAGCATGATAGCATGCAAAAAAAAATTCAATAGCTGCATTTGTCATAAGTGGGAAAAATTTAAATCTGCATGGCACTTTACTCCAATTGGCTCATTCACTTGCTTAAACTCAGCATTGATTCTGATTCCGCAGAACTGGGTTGGGTGTGAAAAAGTATTTGTCGTTAACATTCTTTTTTCATTCATTTTTCCAGTTATGAGTCCTTTTTTAAAGCTGATCGTTTTGTGTTCCTTTTGTTTAGTTCTTTTTTCGTAACAGATTTTATGTTTAGTATAGAGCTTAGAAAAAATTCACATTGTGAGATAGGCATGAAGTAAGGCATGTAGCAACATCAGCATGGCAAAGGGCACTCCTTTAAAGGCAAGGAAGAGCAAAAATATTTTAAGTCAAGTGATAGCGATTGCTGTATGAGTCGTATGATTTTTGAATCAAGCATGGGCAACGCCAGGCCATGCTGCTAGTACTACCTAAACTTCCTTGGCAATGTTTATTTACAAGATTATAAAAATATGTGAATCAAGTACAAAGTGATATTTATTATTTCCCATTTTATAAATCTTCATTATTTATCATTTTAGAAATAAATAAATTTGAAATAATAATGTTAAGAATCAGGCTAAACGATAAAAATGTGATACTAGGGTTGAGTTTAAGTTCCCCACCCCAAAGTACAAATAAAATCAAAACGGCAATTGTTTAGAGTAAGACATCAAACCATACTTAGGAAAAAAAAAGAGTTAAATTTAGGAATGTTAAACTACCTCCTCACTTATCCATTGAAACTGCTATCCATTGAAAAAGAAAGAAAAGAAACCAGTCCCCACTGTGGACCATTTAAAAGATAGTCCACTCAGCGGATTGGTTGTTACAAACATCCAATCGGGTGTGCAGAAAATGTGGTCTTTCTTTGTCTAATTCTTTAAAAAGGCCAGAGTAGCTGTTAGCGTCTGATTGCGAGGGGGAATCAGGGATTGATCTCCCCTGATTGAGTCGACTTGGTGTTGGGGAGTACGATGTTGAAAGTCCCAAAACTCCCTGATGAACCAAGTCAAATTACATCACTGATGACCCCTTTTGGCGCTTACTTAAGACCGTATTTTTGAATTATGAAAAAAAATCTTTTTATTCTAAAATTTATAAAAATCCACAAGTTTATAAAAATATATGAACCAATTTTTATTATTTACCATTTTATCAATAAAAACTATGAAAACTATTTTTTTTAATCATAATTTTCTAAAAATATTTCTCAACTATCAAACAAGAAAATTTAAATAAGCACATGATTTTTCCTGGGTTTATAAATTTTCTTCTCAAATGAATATCTCAGAAGAGTTTTTTTTAAATTTTCCATTTTGTTTTTATTGTGATCTAGGATGAATAGGATCAATAGAAATTACATTTCTCAAAAAAGAGTAAGAAGTGGGGTAACACATTTTTATCATTTAGCCTGATTCTTAACATTATTATTTCAAATTTATTTATTTATAAAATGATAAATAATGAAGCTTTATAAAATGGGAAATAATAAATATCACTTTGTACTTGATTTACATATTTTTATAATCTTGTAAATAAACATTGCCAAGGAAGTTTAGGTAGTACTAGCAGCATGACCTGGCATTGCCCGTGCTTGATGCTTTTATTGTGATCTAGGATAATTAGGATCAATAGAAATCTAAGGCCTGAAACTCTAGCAATTATGGGTTACCCCACTTCTTACTCTTTTTTGAAAAATGTAATTTTAAAATTTTTTTAAATCATTGGTAATTTTTTCCTAAAAGTGCCTAGAAAATCTGCCAAAAGATTATTGTCAGCCAAGTGCTAACTGATAAACAAATCTTGATTCAGATATTTTTATAATTTAGTAAATTTTTACAAATTTATTAATTAAAAAAATTATTTTCATATTAATTTCTTTCTAAATTGGTAAATGATAAACATTGCATTGTGGTTGGCTTGAATATTTTTATAATGTAAATATTAAATTATTAATTGTCTATATCTCTGAGATGAGGTATTGTAACTATTTACATTATTTACATCATTCAGATATAAATAGTCATCTGTATTGCCAAATTCACAAATAGTCCTCATCTGTATTGCCATATTCACAACATTTTGGCCATTGTACACTCCAACATTCTTCACGTGAATCTCAAAAAACTTAGAGGGTTGAGTTACTAAAGGGAATTAATTGATACTGTGATATCCAAAAACAGCATGACACATGGAATTAGAACAATCTACCACTGTGACTAAATAAAGTGTTTGGTTCAAAATTCCATATATCATCTAAAGAAGGTCAGAGTAATGGCCAAAACATTGTGAATATGGCCATAAAGATGAGGACAGCAGTCCAACCAATGTAAATAGTGTAAAATTATTCTTGTAAAGAATCAAATAAATAAATAGTGTTTAATATTTTTGTTGTAAATTCTCAAGAATAATGAAAAATGTATAAATTTACTTTCTAGGGTGTTCCAATAACTTGGACCTATTTCAAATGTGAATTAAGTTTAAGCATCTAATGATTTTTTTCTTTTTCTTTCAGATTTAACAACTTAAGTCTTTGGCACCTGAAGATTGCATTGTGCATGAAACTCTGACTTGTGCTACCAGTGAGGAAAAAAGTGTATATTTGTTAATATATAGTTTATAGCTCTGTTATATTGCATTAAGTTCTAATAAGTCTTCCAACTTATGACATTGAAAGGGATTCAATATCTAGATAGGTAAACCACTTGGGAATACCAGGTCCTGATTGCTTTCCAGCATATGACAGTTATAATGTGGGATCTTCCACAACAAACCAGCCTTACCTCTTTTTAGGAAATGCACTCTTCCTATCTGGTAAATAATACCCTACTTTCATACAAATATAACAAGTATTCATTGGTCAATCACCCCCAATCT
>OZ010583.1:91848110-91850610 GCA_963932145.1 Acanthosepion lycidas
GTTATACTTCTGCAGCATAAAACTATGACATGAGAAATATATTCGGTTTTTGATTAACCAAGGATTAGCAAGATCAAGCTCATTGACAAATCTAGAAATTCAAAATTACAATAGAAGCAACACTTTTGTTCTTGTTTTCTCTTAAGAAAAGAAATATTCATTAATTGGATTTAATGCAATTATTAACAAACAGAAAAAATATTTTCCTTATATGATACCAACCCTTAACTGTTAACTATAAAAGGATATAAAGGACTCAACATATGGCTTTATATTGATTTAAGGCTTACAGCCATATCACATTAAGACAACAGTTATCAAACAATCACCAATGTTAAGCAACATTGAACCTGATCAGTATCTAGATGGGTGACTGCTTGGGAATACCAGGTGTTGTAAACTTGGATGTGTGATTCAGAATTGGAAATTGGAAGGCCAAATTCCAATTTAAGTTTGGATCATTATATTGGCTTAATTACAAATACCCTTGGGAAAGCTATAGGCTAATTACAATCTGAAAATATTATCTGGCTTTAAATAATCTGCAAAAAGTTGATAAACCATAAAAAAAACAAATCAATCTATTGATTTTAAGGAGAAGAAGGGAAACATTACAAACACTTCCCTTTGTAACTGAAATAAATACCATCTTACTTTTTACTACTTTTTTAAGGAAAATATTCAGTGATTTCAGCTTTAACTACTGTATTGAGTCACTTGGAGTCACTTCTCAGACCAAACCTCTTTTTACTTTACATAACTGATCTGCTGGTTTGGTTTGTTTTGTTTTAAGGCATATCAACCTCAGTGGGTTATTTAATGCCAACAAGATTTTTATTGCTGGTAATATTTTTTTTCCAAAAATGTATTGCTGGTAATATTTTTTTTCTTCAAAAATGTATTGCTGGCAATAATTTTTCCTCAAAAAATTTATTGCTGGTATTAAAACCTATTTTTACACTTTCATAGAGTTTTGACCCCAGTTTAGGGGTTAACTATTTACCCATAATTGAAACTGTAACAGGTGCTACCACCCCAGGTCAGGGTAGAAGTGGGAATACCAGCAATTAAGAGGTGGTTCCACACTCCTCAAAACCTCCTGATTAGAGGCCTTGCTGCTGGATGCAGTTTATCGTCATACCCAGGATGATAAATTATCTGCCTAAGAGTTTACTCTGATTATTTGTGAATATCTGTTCTGATGATACTGTGATATATGGGTGCACCTCTAAAACTCAGGATGACCAGAGATTAGCAGCTGATCTCTCCTTTGATCAAACTCTAACATCTCAGTGGGGGAAAAGCTGACTGGTAGCATTCAATGCCTCAAAAACCCTGACCCTGAACAACCATCAGTCACAATGGATGAATGTTCCCTCAGGGAGGCCCCATGTCTTGTGCAACTATTGGGCCTTAAACTCAACCCAGACCTCAAGTGGAACTTCTACATATAATCCATCGCTAAAGATGCAGAACAAATGGTCAGTTCCCCGTACCACTCCAGTAAATACCCAACTCCTTGTGCTATCTTTGATTTTTACAAGAGCCATGATCAGACCTAAAATAGAGTACTGCTGTCATCTTTGGATGGGAGATGCCCAGTCCTCACTTTCCAGTCTCTACAGAATCCAAAAGTGTCCGCACGTCCTTGGGTGTGATAAATTATTTTTTCCACCCTGCAACCCCTCCCTTACAGATGGGAAGTGGCAAGCCTCTCACTGCTCTATCGCTACTTCCATGGAAAGGGAACTACATTCTTTAACTCCACCAATTCTAACCTTCATGGCTAGGACCCACCATACTATGCACATTGTAGCGAACCACCCTCATTCCTTCTGTATTCCATTGGTGAGAAGTAAGTTCCACTGAAATAGCTTTTTCCCATGAACCACTGCTCTGTGGAACCAACTCCCAAGAGGATGTTTTCCTGACCACTACAATCCTAACCTGTTCAAGCCTAGAGTTAACTTTAATCATCCCCACCTATCAGCATAAACTGTACCCCTTACTCTGTAACTCTCTATCTCAAGTAACTCTTGAGCCTTTTACAGGATGAACATCACTTTAAAAAAATGGTGAGACCTAGTTGCCAATCTAGTAGCACGCTTAAATTCGTGTAGTCTGGGCACCAAGAAAAAATGTTCATCTGAGCAGTTACTGTGAAAATATTTGTAGAACAGACAGAAGGAAGCTATATCATGTGATGCTTGGTCAGGATATGGTGTATTACAGACCCTTCCCTAGATTTTGTCAAGAATCTTGAGATGCACAGTAGGAGCAATATATATAGTAACAGTATGCAATATACAGTGAACCAACCTTCCTCAAAGCAGACGTAGCAATTGATTTGATATAGTTGGTCCACTTCATGCCCTGAAAACATGATGGCAAGAAGGCATAGAGTGTTGCTTTCCTGGAGTGCTGCATCAACTATTGTGATTGTAGGCAGAAAAGTTCCCACTCTTTGTGTATATATATATATATATATATATATATATAT
>OZ010583.1:91855610-91998110 GCA_963932145.1 Acanthosepion lycidas
AAACAATTATAACTTAAGTGAATATAAAATAAATAAAAAACACACGTCACACTACACCTTTGTCACAACACTCTTTGACTACATCACTAAACTCACTAGTTCTATGAAACTCACCAATTATCTCTACCTACTCTGATGATGTCTTCAGGAAGTTGAAGCTTGGACCATATTTCCAGTACTTTTCTTCTGAAAGGAACTCCAAACAATTTCTGATGGAATTTCCTCTTTGAGAAGGATTATTTGTAATTTTTAAAAGTTGATCATTAAAATTAATCAACACATAATATCTGTAATTTTTAATAGTATTCGCCTTAAAGAACACACACACACAGATATATATAACACACACACACACACACATATATACTTTTTACTTTAGGATATTACATCGAAAAACATCGAAATCACTACACAATTGCAGTCGTGATTCAATGTGTATCAACACATCTCATCAGGTAATTGTAAATTACTAGTGATTGAATGATTTATTTGAGAAAAAAAGGTGGGATGGTTATAAGTTTTGTGGGCTTTACTAAAATCAACCAATTTAATATGAGCTATGTTAAATTTAAACTAAGGAAAGAAGCAAAAATTAAGAAATTATTTTTCATAAATGTAGATTTGAAATGATTTTCCTCAAACGATCATATCTGCTCGAGGCATATCTTAACATAAACAAATGACATTATATATTATGAAATGAACTAAATACGATAATTATTTTAATATATATTCTGTTTATACACTATTTTTATAGATACAAATATTACGTATAAAATAAACATAATAGATATACAAAATAATGTTCAAGAAAAATCATGGAAAATTTGTTGTTTAAAAACAGTAATTTGACTTTGCTAAGTAAATGCTTCCTCTGTAGCTAAATGGTATAGCACATCAGGCTATATGGTAGTTCCATGTAGGATACAGGTTCAAATCCTGTTGGAGGACATATATTTTCTATGAAATTTATTGGACATTCAGACCGGGAAATGTTGTTAATACTGTTTATTATAAACAGAACATTTACTTAAATATTTGCATTTATCATTCTCATAAAAAAAGAAAATATAAACATGTGAGATTATAGGCCAAAATTAATATTTGAGTCAAGCCAATATGCCCAAGTTAGTTGTCAATTGCTAAGTTAAGTCTAATAAATATATGCATCAAATATAAAGAATTTCATAGTGTAAACAAAAAAACTCCCTAGTCCAAAAGTACAATTAAAATTACCAACTCCTTAATCTGAAAGCATAATTAAAAATGCCACTGTTTGTTGTAACAGCTTGTAGGATTCTGTTCATTTGCTTCTAAGTTGTACTTAAATATAAAAGATAATTTTCACTTTAATTGATTTCTAATCACATCTGCTTCCACTTTCCTTTCAGTCCTTCTATAATCACAGTAATCAATGTAAATTAAACAACTTTGTCATCATATCAGTCTCCCCTGATATTCACAGATGAATCAGTATTATTAATTTACAAATTGTTTCAACAAATATTTTCATCCCTGTTGGCATTATCAGTAAATTTCAGTAAAGGTATTCTTTGGACTTCAACAAGTCGATAATTAATTTTATCAGATAAATCCCACTTCATTTCATATGTACTATATATAGTAAAAATCCATACATCAGAATTTCCTGTTTACAACATCAAGAGATATCTATCTATCTATCTATTAGGTTGGTGCAAAAATAATGTCGGTTTTTGACGTAGTTTTTAACGTCAAAAACCGACATTATTTTTGCACCAACCTAATATCTATCTATTAGGTTGGTGCAAAAATAATATCGTTTTTGACGTATTTTTTAACGTCAAAAGTGTTATCATTTTTGCACCAACCTAATATCTATATCTATATAAATATATATATATATATATATATATATATATATATATATATATATATATATATATATATATATATGCCTAAAGAGGGAAACTCCAATTTAAAATAGTTATGGTTTCTTTTGTTATCCTTTCTTGATGACAATGATAAATAGTTTGAGATGCTTAATCTGACAACCTATCAACACTTGTTGGGTTATTTAATGTTGGGTGTAACTAAAAGAAATCACAGAAAATTAATAGGACAGATACTAATACAGCTTGCAGAAGAATGATAGACATAGGTTTGTTTTTCAGTTCAATCACAAAGGTAGACATATCCATTGTTTGTACCAGAGTCAAAAATATAGACACAGGTCCAATTTATGTGAGGATCAAAAAGGTAAACACCTGTGTAGTTTGACCCAGAGTCATAAAGGTAGACACCAGTCTGTTTTGTTTCAGAGTCATAAAGTTAGACACTGGTCTGGTTTGACTAAGGATCAAAAAGTCTGACATTGGTTTGGTTTGCTCCAAAGTCAAAAACATAGACACTGGTCAAGTTTGCATTAAGATCGTATAGAAGATATATTTTGAAAAATAGTTTTTATTTCTTAATCCATGTAAATATAGAATAAAAAGCTGCAAATTGCAAACATCCCAGCCCTTGCTGTTTATATTTAACAGTTTGGTAAATATGTATATTTTGGACAATCATACACAAAATGGTTAATATATTCTATTAAACTATCCTGTCTGCATGCATTACATAATGAAACATATTAAACATGTTTAATGAAAAAAAAAAGCATTTTATACAAAACTAAATGTTCAAGGAAAAATACCTCAAATAATTACATGCTATCAAATTTATTAAAATATCTCAAATAATTACATGCTATCAAATTTATTAAAATACCTCAAATACTTACATGCTGTCAAATTTATTAAAATATCTCAAATAATTACATGCTATCAAGTTTATTAAAAATATCTCAAATAATTACATGCTATCAAATTTATTAAAAATATTTCAAATAATTGCATGCTATCAAATTTATTAAAATACCTCAAATAATTACATGCTATAAAATTTATTAAAATATCTCAAATAATTACATGCTATCAAATTTATTAAAAATATTTCAAATAATTACATGCTATCAAATTTATAAAAATACCTCAAATAATTACATGCTATCAAATTTATTAAAATATCTCAAATAATTACATGCTATCAAATTTATTAAAATACCTCAAATAATTACATGCTATCAAATTTATTAAAAATATCTCAAATAATTACATGCTATCAAATTTATTAAAAATATTTCAAATAATTACATGCTATCAAATTTATTAAAATACCTCAAATAATTACATGCTATAAAATTTATTAAAATATCTCAAATAATTACATGCTATCAAATTTATTAAAAATATTTCAAATAATTACATGCTATCAAATTTATTAAAATACCTCAAATAATTACATGCTATCAAATTTATTAAAATATCTCAAATAATTGCATACTATCAAATAGCTATAGACTAATTATTAACTTCTCAGCAATTCTGAATGTTAAGAGGAACAGATGCATCAAAATTGAAATATAAAAAGAAATTGATTGCAATGAAGTTCTAAAGGTTGTGTATAAAAAGAAGTTGAGGCCAATGGATGCCTATATATTAGGGTATAAAATGATATTGAGAATAATGATAATGACAACATTAGCCATTTCCCTATAAGGAAACATTTGGAATTCATTGACCAAACACCCCGTACTGCTTTAGGTTGAAATTTATAAAACCTTCCTCTTAAAACATTTTTTTCAGGAAAAAGGTTTTATTAATCTTTTCCACTATTGATGGGGTTTCCTTCCTAACCTTTTATTTGAAGTGGTATGGAATATCAACGTTTTGATTATGTCTTTATTTTCTCTTTGAGTTACATGTGCTATCCATTTTAGTTGTTGCCACTGTTGGTAGTCCTCAAGTGATGTGTTTTCTGTTATTTGGTACAGTGTTTTGTTTGTGAATCTGTAATGCCAATCCACAATATTCAAAGAAGGATGATTTTTGCCAAGACCCTCAGGCTTTACTTGCTCAAAGCCTTTTTACAGCATTGATCTTAGGAAGCAGTTGTATATAGCTGACAGTTTAGATATTTCTGAATGTTTTTGGCATCATGCATGACATCCATATGAAAGTCTCATTCTGACAAGGTTAGAAAATGACTCAAGTTTTAAGATTGATATTTTGGTTTTGTAGCAATCTGCAATGTCGGGTGTAACTACCTCTGGCACAACCTATTCTATATTCAATTTCTTTTTCTCCTATACTTAATTTGTCATAACTGATCAATACACCAAGGTATATGAAGTGTTCATGGGTGTCTAAATAGTGGGGTATAAAAAGATGTGTATAATGAAAGGCTAAAAGGAAAAAGCATAAAAGGCTTGTATCTTTGTTTATAGTTTGGCTTTTATTTTAATTATTAAATTTATAATTGCACTCTTCCTTTTTTAACTTTCTTATCTTCCAATATGCCATTATTGTTGTTGCTATTAATACTATTGAAGTGATGACAGAAAATCTGACATCTTTAGAAGGCTTTAATGAACTAACAAGATGGCCACATCAGGAGAGTAACAGGCAAGAGATGTTATCAATGGAAAGACAAAGGGAGATTACTAGGAAAAGCACTGTTCCTGAGGAGACAGCTAAGAAGATTAGAACTGTTTACTTAGGTTAACTTAGAATGAGATAATGTGAAATGGAATCAAAATACAGATACTAAGACTGGATTGCATTCTAAAATTTCACTTGTACTTTGAGATAAACATCCGAAACATTAATTTTTCTAAATAGATTTATCAATTTTTTGTTGTTTTAAAATATAATAGAATTGTGGATATACTATTGGTATTTTTCTTTACTGGAAATTTTGGAAAACAAACTGACTCAATGGTAATATAAAATAAATAATATATTTTTATTTATTTTTTTTAGAGTGATGAGTGAGTCCTTTGGTATTTGGTGTAGCTAAATATTTGTTTCTAAGGTGGATATTGATAGCATGCTTGGAGAAAGTCCAGAGGTGGTAGTTTTGAAGTCAGACCATGATAGGGGTAGTAACAATATTAGAAATAGGTCAGTATCAATCTACTGTGTTTTTCTCAGCCCTAAGCATAGCAGAAATATCATTAGCAGATGACCTCTTAACTACTTCTTCATGTATCACACATGGCTGGTTTCTCTGTGTCTCTGTTCATCACTCTCACTGTCCCTTCTGCTTCTATCTCAGAGGTGTCAGCTTATATCCTTTTGACCAGGCTCCAAGACTCTGGAGTAAACATTGGTTTTGGTTAACATCAAAAGTCTCTTTGTGTTAGTTTTTTGATTTGCCAAAATTATTTTATTTTCCAACATTCCTTTCTTTTTCATTTTATTTATAATGAAAGTTATGTGTGGAGCCTCTCTGATTTGAGTATTTTTCAGTCACAAGTAAGTAGGCTCTGAACCTGCAAACTTCCAGCTTTTTTCTGCCAGGTTCTATCTTTTCTTCTTCTTCCTCTTTTATTTTAGTTGCCTTCTCATTAGTTTAGAGAACTATAGAAAGAAAGGTTTAGAGAGAGAGAGAGAGAGAGAGAGAGAGAGAGAGATAAGGGTCTAAAAGGAAAGTGCAAATGCCTTATTTTAATTTTTATTTTTGTTTATATATTTTATTTTTATATTTTATGTTTATTGGGACTTTACAGAATAAATGAACGAATAATAAAACTGATGAAGTCATTTCAAGAAAACATAAATTATAAAGCAATTTATTAGAAACTTTATATGACAAAAAAACATGATTACTCTCAAAATTCTTCTTTATATACTTATAATTTATATATATTATTTATAATTTATACAACTTAACCAACTATTATATGATGAAATTTTAATGTTGACAATATGTTTTTTGCCAGTTTAGGTAATATCAGGTTTTACTATTTTTGGTTATATATATTTCAGTCATCATGTAAATTTAAGCTGGATTCCATCACGATATGAGTGAGATAAGCTGGCTCAATATTCACATGACATTTGAACAGAGTTAACTGCAAACAAATGTTTTTTCTACTATATTAACAGAAAATTTAACTATATAGTCTATAAGTATTCTATTTCTAGTTCTATGGGAAATGTTCAGACAATTGTTATTCTTTAGTTTCATCAGTTCAGAACTTTGCAGCCATAGAAGTGGTTAAACACTTCAAGTCTATGGTAAATCATTATCTATCCTTCTTATTCTCATAATCGTCACTTCCTACTTCCTTCTATGTTCATATCTCACACCTCATTCAGTTGTCCTACACCTTGTGTGACCCTTGGGCTTTTAATTAAATAAAAATTCTATTGGATTATCCCTTGTCAAAGTTGAAAATATGATTAAAATACTTTTTGTTGCTGGAAAGTAACATAGATATGGGAAAGTGATTTGCCTCATTCTTCATCATGCAATTCTCTTCTTTTTCAACTATTATGGCATATGAAACATTTTGTCAATATATATACATGGTGAAGTGGATTCATCCTTTATCAAAAAAAAAATAATAATGATACAAAGTGAACATTGACACCTTCATTTAGGATTTGAACTCTGATTGCCAATTTCATTTTCCCTGTGCTTTTGAATATAATACAGCAAAAGAAAAATTGGTAAAAAAATGTAGTCAATACATTGAACTGGCTTTTGATTAATTGATTTGTTTTTATGGCTTATCAACCTTTTGTGGGTTATTTAAAGTTAAAATATAGTTTGGAATTGTAAGAATAATTCTTATTTTTTGTGAGTGCATATTGCAGTAACAATTGTGGGGAGGCTTACTGAACTACCTAAAAAAAGCACACTGAGCCTAAAGATGGTCCTTCATCTATGGTATCTTACAGAGCAGCTAGAACTTTAGAGAAGACTAATTTGAAAAAATACAAAAACCTACAGCTTTTCAATTATTTTGGACATATTGGATTACTGAGCTACTAAAATAATGCCTCAAAACTAAAGAGAGAGCTTAGCACACAAAGCTGATCACCACTTAAAAAAAAACAAAAAACAATCAGTGCAGGGCAGAAGTTGAACAGGGGTATTCATCCCTGATCCTAACAAATAAATGACATTTAATGCAAATATTTTTGTATCTGTGCCTCCCAACTTGGGTAATTTTCATTGAATCCGCCATCTTCATTGTAATTTGGTTGTTTATTCATTACTGTATATCATATGCATTCTTGTGTGTGGATCTAAATTATCTTGTACCAAGTAACTGAAGCAGAGCTTTGTCATTATTTAGTATAGTACTAGCAGCGAACCAGTTGCATATGGATAGAAAATTAATTTAGTAAATATACAAAAATAGAAAGGACTGTAAGACAAGGATGTGTCTTCTTCCCAGACTTATTCATCCTATAGAGTGACGTGATTCTGACAGAGTTAGAAGTCTTACCAGGATTCATTATTGGTGACCACAATCTTAACAACATAAGATATGTAGATGACGCAGTGTTGATAGCAGACAAAGAAAGGAAACTAGATAGAGCCACCCTCTAACCCACCCACAACTATCTTGAATATTTTTTTACCCATGATATATTTTAGTGAGATTTACATAGCCTGAAGTAAACTTATTGCAAATTCTTTACATAAACTATAATAGCTATCTTTTGTTTGTCAATAAAAATATTCTTTAAGAAATACCATTATTTTACTATTTATTGCAAACCAATTAGCACACAAGTGTAGAAAAAAAAAAACAGATATTTATAACCAGCATTAAAACAATCAAAATAAATATGAGTTTGTCATATTGTAATCATTTCAGTTAATGTAACTATTTACAAGTTATAACATCTAGAAAGTTAAAATTACTGCTTTATAAAAATTTGTAAGATTTAAAAATTCTGAACGAAAATCAAATGTGTTATCTACATGAAACCCAATGACACAAACTAAAACATTCTTTTCTTTGCTTTACTTCCTACAAAGTCAAATAAATATGAGTTTGTCATATTGTTATTTCAGTTTATGAAACTATTTACAAGTTATAACATCTAGAAAATTAAAATCATCTTTATTAAAGCTTAAGGGGCCTTAAGCTGCAGTCTATTCTATCCTTAAGAATAATCCAACCCTGAACATGAAACAATAATGAAAATTTACACTAATCTGCATTCCTGTGAATTCACCTTGCCATTTTAGGACAGATTAGTGAGTGGTAATAAAAGGATGGATATTTTACAAGATTATAAAGTAATGCTAGCTATTGTTTTGTGAAAGCAAACAGGTTAAAATGCAACCGAAAATACAAGCCCATCCAAGGACAGTTTTGGTAAGTGTTTGATGAATTTGAGTTGGTGTGGTTCACTATGAGTCAATGTAATATTTACAGCAACAAGAACATTTAAATGCTTCTTTGAAGGAAAAGAGGTTCACTTTATTCAATCACAACAATGTGCTTTTCCATCCTGATAATAAACAGCTCTATATATCAAAGATCACATCTAAAACAATATCGTCTGACATGCCAGATTTTCTACCTCTACTTTAGTTATGTTTTTTTTTTTGTAATGTTCCTGAACTCTGACTTTAAAAGAACAAGAATTCTTTTCCTTGATGTATAGGATATTATAAATACAATCTTGAGTTAGACATTTGTTCTACAAAGGACCAACACTGGAAAGGATGTTGTGAAAAATAGAAACATTGATCTTTTTGAGAATTTAAAAAAAATAAAATGTTGAATTATATACTGTAATTTATGGTGGTGCAATATAATATCCATTACTTATCAGTAATAGATGTGTCAATAGATTATAGCTAACAGATGTTCAAATGACATATAGACAATGAATGTTGTAAAGACTTACAGGCAATAGATACTGTAATGACTTAGTTGTTCCAATAATTCATATGCTAGTGATGTTTCAATGATTTATTAGCAATACATATTTTAATAAGTTATAGGCAAATGATGTTCTAGTAATTTACTGGCAATACATATTCTCATAAATTATAGGCAAGAGATGTTCTAATAATTTATTGGCAATACATATTCTCATAAATTATAAGCAAGAGATATTCTAATAATTTATTGGCAATACATATTCCAATAAATCATGAGTAAGATATGTTCTAATGATCTCATACAGTGTAACCCAGATATAAGAGAGTTGTCGGGACCGGAGAGGAGTCTCTTATATCCGGGTTTGGTCTATTTTGTTTAGGTAAGTATGGCTCTAATTTGGGACCAGATAACATCTCTCTTATATCCGGGTTTCTCTTATATCCGGGTTACACTGTATTTAACAGTTATTTAAATGACTAAAGTGTAACATTTCTATTTCTGTTATTGTATTTTTAAAAAGTTTTACATGATACAAATTTTATTAAAGTAAATTGCATCTCTCTAAACATGATTAATGGGAAAATTAATGTTTTCTGTTGTGTTTTGCTGTCAGTATCAGAATTCAATTTGTAATTTAAAAAAGATTTTTTTTAGTTTTGTTGCAGATTACCCAAATCAAAACTGATAACCAAAATTTCCAATCAGCCTAACCTTTACTTTTCGATCACCCATACTTTTAATAATATTATTGCTTAAAAGTCATAACTTAGATCATAGATAATTACCTTCGGTACAGAATGACAATAAACACCTACCATTCACACAAAAGATAGTACATGTGTGTGTGTGTGTGTGTGTGTGCTTCTATACTGTCTCTTCTAAATGCTTCCACATTAGACCACATCTGGCTTTTACATAAATGCTCTTGGAAAGGTATGCATTTTTTCTTCTTCTTCTAGCTAACGGTTGATAGCAGGGAAGTCAGGGCTCTCTAGTTTTGTTTGGGAATGAGCCTTGGAGAAGGACAATTCTGAATCCAAAAATGGTTGGTATAGAGCTAGCAACCTTCAGTCACTTGTTTTGGAAACCACAGAACCTGACCTAGTGTGGTAGGGCTGTGGCCTAAGATTCCACAGGGAAGACTACAGGATTGGCATATATATATATATATAAACAGGTTTTTATTATTGCCACACCACAATAAAATAGATCCCAGTCCTTAAAACAATTTATATATATATATATATATATATATATATATATATATATATATATGAGATAACGATATATACATTTTTATATATCAAGAACAATTTTGTAGGAAAGATGTATGACTAAGTGGAAAAATTTTTGTGTGACGCGTTTACCACTCATACGATGAAAAAATTAATTCACTACTAAATGACACTTACATATATGAAAAGATAAACAAATAGAAAATAATTACTAAAATACAAAGATTTAAAAAAGGGATTAGTAAACTAATTAAAAATGAAGACAAATCATGGTATAGACTAATAGAATATCACCCTGGAATAGTCAAACTTTACTATCTCCCTAAAATCCACAAAACAGGCAATTATTTCACAAATAGACAGCATCCCCAACAAACTGGCAAAACCCATAACAAAAATTTTAGTCCCTCTCCTTGGAACAATCAGTCCATCACATATAAAAACTGCAGGCAACCTAGTAGAAAAACTAAGGGAAACAAATATGACTGACAAACTAATGGCCTGTATAGATATAAAATCACTTTACACTAATGTCTTAGTTGAAAAATGCTTAAATCTCTTAAAAAAAGCATCTAACACAATCTAAGAGGACCCTTTCCCTACCAATAGCTAAAATAGGGAAAAAAAAAACTACCATCTCATTACAAATCAATGTTAATTCACATTTAATAATTTTTATGAATAAAAATTTGAATTAACAATGGGATCGCCTCTTAATGGAGTGATGGCATATATTTTCACAGAATTTCTTGAATCTGATATTTCCAAAATATTTTACCAAAACAATCAACATATTTCCAATATATTGATGATGCTCATTATCACAGGGATATATTAACATATATTCCCTGCGATACTAATTTACCTGATCTTGTAGATAAACTAAACAAAGTCAAAACATACAATAAATACAATCAAACATACAATAAAATTTACATACGAAATGGAAGAATACTTTATCTTTCCTATATATCCTACATGCTTAAAAATTAGTGTCCACTGAAAATCAACTAATAAAAATGATCTCATAAATTTCTATTCTCATCATAACAACAAAATAAAATCCAGAACAATCATCAGATTCTACTTAAGAATTTGCAGCCCTCAATATTTACACGAAGAGGAGAAATACATTGAATACACTTTCAAGATGCCCCAATAGCCAAATTATTTCATATTGAATGCAAAACAAAAGGGCCATAAAATATTCCAAAATACCTCCAACCCCTCCTGACAAACCCAACAAATCAAAAAAATATATTGTTCTACCCACTAACTCTATCACAACTACAATCAAAAAGAATTTATCTAAACTCAGCATAAAATTTATCACAACTACATGTAAAACAATAAAAGACTTAATCAATACAAAACAAAACAACAGGACAACACTTGAAGAAGGAATTTACTATGTCAACCACAAGGATTGCCAGAAAGAATATATTGGAGAAACCTCAAGAAATTTAAATAAAAGATTATATGAACACAAGATACATTTTAAAAACAGCACATTAACACATTGGGTGCTCACCATAACAAGACTGACCACAATTTTGACATAAAAATGCTACTCTAATTAAAAGCGAAAACAATTCACTATGGCAAAAATGTTTAGAAAGTGATTTAATCACTAGTTCAGCCACAGTAAATTTGTGTCCAAGTTCTTACAGCATTTCATCACTCTTGGCAGATCTTCTGTTGTCACAGTGTGGGATATTTAATAACAAAGATGATGGAAACAAAAAGATATATATATATATATATATATATATATATATATATATATATATATATATAGTATAATTAAGCAGCAATTATTTTTCAAAGAATTAAAGTATACTTGACATTTATGTGACTGATACATGTTTCTGTTGCACATTGCTGAAATGACTTCATGTTTTGACTTATTGGATTCAATTATAAGTAAAATCTAATAACACTTTCAAAACAATATGCTACTTAAAACACATTTTATTTTCTTTCCCTTTTTTTAATAATTTTTTTTTTTCAAATTAGGTCCTGTTTTTCTACTATAAAATAATTTTCTTCTTTCAGAAAGAATCCCTCTCTGACACCATGTTCCACTGGGCTTAGGAAGGAAAGATAAATTATATGAGATTGGCCGCTGAAAATCTGAAGCAACACAAAGATGACACAAGACATGGTAAACTCAACAAATTTATTCAAAACTGCTGCTGGATGCATTTTACTCCCAAGATTCCCTAGTGGGACCAGAAGTGCTTACAATCATCATAATCAACATTATTTATGTAGTAATAAACACTTTAAAAAACAATACTCTATTTAAAACACATTTTCTTTCCTTTCCTGCACTCTACTTGTTCATAACTCTAAGTTCAACATAAGTTGAAATCTTGGACATAACCTTCATTTTAGATATTTTTTAGATCTGAAGCAGCCAAGTTTGCAAAAAGTGATTTGCAATTTAGAAAAGACAATGAATTAATTCAATAGACATAAAATGTTTATCCTTTTTAACATATATATATATATATATATATATATATATATATTAGCTCTCGATAAAATAACTTAATTGGTCGAGCACTGTGGTGAGTAACAAATTTGTAAACAGTCACTATTACTACTGATAATGCAAGACTCTCCTAGGGATTGAGTTCTCTAAGTGACTGGTGTGTTTATAAAAAATTTACTTTTCTCTCTACCAGGTGTTAATGGCATAAGGATTAGAATCTCTGACTGATACCACATCAGATGGGTTTTGGTCCTGGCGATTGGATGTCTAGCCACACTGATGAGCTGTGATACAGCGAAACAATCTGTCTGTGGATGACTATATATATAATAGGCTGGTAAAAGAAATTGGCAAGATAAAAAACAACAAAAATAATAATACTGATGATAAAAATAATAATATTTATTTTATGTTAGTCAGATTTTTGACCAAATGGAAGCATGATGAGAAAAATTTTTAAAAATTGGATTTTTGGACATGCCTGTGTCTTTTCTCAATGAGACGAGAAATAACAAAATGAAAAATGAAGTGAGACTTTCTTTTCTCGGGAATTTGTTGTTGTTGTTTTTATACATGTGTTATATTGCTGAAAAGATCTGATAGTTTACCATGATTGTGTAGGGGGTTTGTAGAAGGCTTTTTGTGGAAATTGTATTCTTTGAGCATGCCAAAATTTTTGTTTAATCCTAGAATGTGTGAATCTATTTTTGTTGTAACCTAGGGAAGGTTACTGAATAGAATAATCACATGAAGGTTGGTAATGAACAATAATACTTAGGACAAGAACGACACATATAAGATTCACCAGCGGTGCGTAGAAGTAGTCAACTGTGAACATACATATAAAAGAATGATATTCCACAATGAATCTCCAACTGCAGGATATCTACCAACTGCCCCACACAGTCAGATGTGGCACAAGGTCTAATTTAGTGTGGGGTATCTGAGCCAATAAGCTCAGGCAAATATTCCCCGTAGACCCTGTATAAAATGGGGTTAGGAAGCTGTTTCCTGAGATGAGACTCTTCCCTTCGACATAGCCTCATCTGGGGATCCTCTCTGCCCAGAGGCAGAGAGTTTGACCAGCACAGCTGAAGACAAATCTCCAACATCAAACCAACATACAGTATTTACTACTGTATTTATGTGAATGTGGACAGACCCATTATCGCCCATAGGTATGCTACAACAATTTTAAATTTATTTGTAAATATTATTATCAATAATATTATTTTTGTTGTTTTTTTATCACTCAAATTTATTTCAAATTAATTTACATATTAAAAGAATTCATCCTCTTGTCTGTTTTTCCTTAAAGAACTTAACAATGTGAAATAAACACTAGTCAATAAGAGGTTTCCTGAATTACCTCACAGATCACCAAATTAGACATTTGTCTTTCTAAGGTAAACAATAGCAACACTGAACATACATATAAAAGAATGATATTAATGTTTTCTTTAAAAATCAAGTGCAGGGTAACTATAAGCAGGATGAATCTTCCCTGAGAAACATTATAAAGAAATATAAAACTCAAGTCGACATAAACAAGAAAATTGAATTAATTATTTACTATAAAAAAATTTAAAACAGCTAAACTCATTATTAATAACAATAACTCACTTGCAAGATCCAAATTACAGAGAACCAATATTATTTACAAATTCCGATATCCCTTAAGAAACTGTTTTCTTAATCAAATTAAATTCATAAATAATTATATTGGATATACTACAACATGCCTAACAAGAAGACTCACATTACATCTCTCAGACGATAGCTCAATTAGGTCTCATTTAAATACACATGGAAACCTACCAACTCTGTATGCAACATACTCGATAATACAAATATAATAGCTTCATCCACATGTAAAAAAAAGGCTAAAAGTAATGGATGTATTATTAATAAAAAAGAAAAAGCCAACACTTAATAACATAAGTTGTGAACACGGCCACAATGTGCTGACCATTTTTGTAAAATAAAACATTCCTATAACTCTAGATACATACATAAAACCATCCATACATTCAGTTAAAAGTAAAAATAAGATTCATCCATGATAATGGCTAAAACTATAACTAAAAGCACTTGGACATACAGAACATTGGAAAATTTCCACATAATTTATGTCTTGAAAAGAAGAACTAGAAAAATTAAATAAAAAACTTAACCGCAGTACCTTATCAGTAATTTTTAATGAAATGTGTATAAAAGAAGGATTGCTACCCAAACATACAATTGTTATATAATAAGAAGCATATGTAGACAATCTGTCTTTACTATACACATATATATATATATATATATATATATATATATATATATATATATATATATGTGTGTGTGTGTGTGTGTGTGTGTGTGTGTGTGTATTAGGTTGGTGCAAAAATAATGACGTAATAATGTCGTTTTTTGACGTATTTTTTAATGTCAAAAAACAACATTATTACGTCATTATTTTTGCACCAACCTAATATGTATATATGCACATATTCTTAGCATTTGGGACAGTGTTAGTATGTGCACACACACACACACTCACACAAATACAAACATGTGTGTGTATATGTGTGTGAAAGATATTTTAATTTCCTTATTCCTTAAAAATCAAACATTTTTCTTACCTGTTTCCAGGTAAACACTTTTTTACCTGTTTCCAGGTAAACATTTTTTACCTGTTTCCAGGTAAACACTTTTCTTACCTGTTTCCAGGTAATATAGAAGATTGGCCAATGCTTCCTTCTCTATTTCTGATGGCTCGTTGTCACTCACATTACCCATGAAATTTTGTTTTGTTATGTTGCCATAGCAACAACCACAGGTGATACACCTGAAGAACCATTCTAAAATTCTCTTGATTGTTTCCAGAATGTTCACCAGGAACTTTTCTTTGTCTTTCTCTGGTTCTGATGATTCAGAAGATTCACATTCCTGGCCAGAAAAAAAAATTAAAAAATAAAATGAAATGAAAAACTGAGAAATAAATTGAAAAATCTGAAATAAAAAATATTGAAACAAAAATGATTTTGGTACTTTTGTCTTTAACTTTTGGGTGGCAATTGATCTAGGAGAAGGACAACACGGTCTTGTTTGTGTGTTTACAGTATACTTTAAAATCTAATTTCTCATTGTTGCATATTAAAACATGTCGAGGAAGGACAATCTAATCAACTTCTATTCCTACCACAACCAAAAAACAAAATCTGGACTAGTTATAGGATTCTACTTCAGGGCCTTTAGGAATATCTTAATGAAGAAGAAAAATATATTGAGAAAACTTTCAAACTTCTCTACCATCTACATTATCTAATCTTCAATGTTAAAAAACAAACTTACAAAATCTGCAACGTAGAGTTGGTCAGTTTGGCAATTTATGTTTCGGTATAGGTTACCATTTTCTTTTTTCCTTGATACCGTGGTTTCCAATTTGGCTTTTTGGGTTTTAATTTAGTATTTTTGCTTTCTAAGGAAGTCATTCATTTTCTTGTGTAATGATAACATTTCCAGTCGATATCTGATTTTGTTTGACATTGATAAATTAGCAACTTAATTTGTTCAACTCACACATTCTTGTGTATTTATGGTCCAATCTTGAAAAATATTCATATGGTTGGAAAGAAAATAAAATGATCTTTCTAAATATGTAATTTGTATGTACTTTTATTCATTGAATTATTTTTTACAGCAAGTTAAAATGGTATTTTGCTTCAAACAGGCAAAAATGGGAAATATGGTTATTTTGGGGGGGGGGATTAAATTTTACATGTTACTTTGCTTCACAAAATGAAAATGACCAATCTTTATCCATATTCTTGAAATTGTACACTCAATTAGAAAACACCTTAAACTACAACCAGGAAGATATTTCTTCTTTCACCCAAGGAAGTGAATTCCTTCAAAAATTATTAAGTAAGCAATAATGATAATAATAAATGTGTGGTAAAAAACATTCAAATTATTGAAACTACTGTCTGACACTGACTAGTGGCTAAAAAAGAATAATTTTTACTTTGGGTTTAAAAAAAATGACTTGCAGAGTTGAAAATATACACATTTTAAAAGTGAGATTAAAACTTACTTTATTTTTTTTAATATCTAATTTTAGGTGTATTATTTGCTAGATAGAAACAATTTTATTTGTAGAAAACAAACAATTTTAGACTAGACTCTCGAAATATACACATTTTAAAAGTGAAATTAAGAATTATTTTAATTATTCTTAATATCTAATTTAGGTACATTCCCTAGATAAAAAAAAATAAATTTATTTATAAAAAAATCTTCATTCATTTTTCTTGTTTACAACAACTTTATTTCGTGATTGGCGTACTTACTGGCTTACTAGAAAACTCTTACAAAAAATCTGACTTCATAAAATTTAACATTAAGACAAAAGTGGCAAATATTTTTTTTTTTTTTATTTGCTATTTTGTTAACTTAATTTTACCACAAAAAGTTTTTTTCTTTTGAAAATGGAAAAAGGGAAACAAATTTGATTTGATTTCAGACATCATGTATTTCTTTTTTTATTCTTCATTTCTTTTGTAAACAAATAGGTTACACATTTATTTCATAAAACTAGTCAATTAAATGTTTTTAACATATTTTTGTTCAATCTTTTTCTATTACAATGGTATAAATGTTGATAAAATTTAATTTTATTAATATGTGAAAGTCTTTTTCAATAGTGTTTCTTTGGATATGGTCACTCAGTAGTGATAGGACTGAAACCAAATGATTTCAATTTCCTAAAAAATTTCGAAGTGGTTTCACAGTGTGAAAATGAAATTGAAAAAAGTTGTTTTTTTGGTTAAACCGCCCATCTCTACTATAAAGTCAAAAAAACAGACACCACCAATAACATTTCTAACAAAAATTACACAAAATTCATAATCCTGCCCTTAAACACTCTTTCTACTAAAATCACAAACAAATTAGTCATCCCTAATACTAGGATTGTTACCACCACTTCAAAGATAATCAGAGATATAATTATGAAGAAAAATAAACCCAATACCAATTCAAATGCTGGGATTTATTGAATAAATTGTTTACAATGCAAAAGTGTTTATGTGGGGGAGAAAACACATCATCTAAAAGCCCACATCTATAAACACAACAGAGGCTTGCATTTGGACAAATGATCTAACTCTTGTTTTGCATTGAAAAAATGCTGGACATAACTTTGATTTCAATAATGCCACCCTAATTAAAACAGAACATAATTTTTTAAGGAGATAAATACATTGAAAACTTAATGATAACATTATTAACAAACTTTAAACACATGCCTAAAACATTAGATTACATCAACATCTTTCTTTAAATCTATTCTTAAATAATCTAACTTATATCTATCTAATACAAAAAAATGCATTCTTAAAGAGGCCAGCCATAAATTAGAACCTTGTGATACCAGACTGTATGGTTGATCACAAAAAGGTGAAAATAGAACGTCAACTAGACAGATACACATACACAATTACAAATACACATTACCATCCAATGCCTATTTAGACATACAAGAATCTTCACAAACCTACATACACATAGAATTATCTATGGTTTTAAGACGTGTGACATGTGTCAGACCAATGAGAACTGACCCAAACATAATTGAAATTTTTGTCACTTTTCTCTCAATGTCTGATGAAGCTTGAATAAAAATGAAACATATTAGATTGATATATGTTCCTTATTTGTTGTTTATTTTATCACACACACACACACACACACACATATATATATATATACATATATATACATATATATATATACATATATATACATATATATATATATATATATATACATATATATATATATATATATACATATATATATATATATATATACATATATATATATATATATATACATATATATATATATATATATATATATATATATATATATATATACATATATATATATATATATATAAATATAAAAGTGAACATAGAAGTCAACACTTAGAGGCGACAGTCTGTTTCATGCTATATGCAATCGTCAAGCCTGACGATTGCATATAGCATGAAACAGACTGTCGCCTCTAAGTGTTGACTTCTATGTTCACTTTTATATTTACACACACTCTATCTCTGATATTGAGCACTTTATTCCATAAATATAGCACACCTTAAGACTATATTTCTTTATATATATATATATATATATATATATATACAGGTAAAATAAAATTTGTAGTGTTCAAACATAATTGTAACTGTGTAGTGATTTTTAAAATGTTTTTGTTTTAATATCCTAAAATAAATAATATATATATATATATATATATATATATATATATATATATGAATTAAATAATTAAGAAAAAGAAAAAACTTAAGGTTCCCTGACTATAATTTATTTCCCCAGAAAATGTATTTTTCCTGGTTCTTCAGGTCATTATTTAATTAATATTAGGTTGGTGCAAAAATAGTGACGTTTTTTGACATATTTTTTAACGTCAAAAACGTCATTATTTTTGCACCAACCTAATATTTGCTCTGTTGTTACATTGAACTCTCTGGATTACATCTGCTTTGGAATTATCCACACGGATTACCAAACCCATCATTACCTTACTATATATATATGTGTGTGTGTGTGTGTGTGTGTGATAATAAAGAAAGATTGTCCATGTATACAGTCTTATATGTAGATATAATAGGCCCATGAAAGTAATATTGATAAGATATACACACACACATATACATATACATAACAACTGTTACATTACATATTGATCTACATCAATATTTTTGTTTCAGAGAAGGAAGTGGTTATGTTGGTGTTATTGGTTTCAGTGTTCTTCCATTTGCTTTCTGCCTTGCTCTTTCGGTTCTTCTTTCAGTTTTCTTGCTGATCTTATGGCAATCTTTCATCACTATTTTCAAGATTTAAACCAAATTCCCTTGCATATTTATGGATTGCTTTCAATACAGAATAATTTGATGCTACAGAATTTTTTTTTTCCAACAAATCTTTCTGAAGTGTTATATATATAAATATATATATATATATATATATATATATATATATATATATATATGACTAATTGATCAATGATCAGAATTTTTAAAAATTCCTTTTTGAACTGAAAGAGAACTTTTCAACAACTTCTGATAGATAGATAGATAGATAGATATGAATAGATTGATTGATTGATTGTTTTGTTTAACAGCATCTCAACCTTAGTGGTCATTTTATGCCGGAAATGATTTTGAGTGACTTTAAAAGTCAAAAACGCATAGTTGGCAACACCATTGTTTCAAAAACGTACAGCTGGCAACATTATTGCTTCAAAAACGCACAGCTGGCAACATTATTGCTTCAAAAACATACAGCTGGCAACATTGTTTTTTTTTTTGTTTTTTTTTTATAAAAAACGTATAGCTGGCAACATTGTTTCAAAAACGTATAGCTGGCAACATTATGGTTTTAAAACATATAGCTGGCAACATTATTTTTTACAAAAAGCGTATAGCTGGCAACATTGTTTCAAAAACGTATAGCTTGCAACATTATGGTTTCAAAAACGTATAGCTGGCAACATTATGGTTTCAAAAACGGATAGCTGGCAACATTATGGTTTCAAAAACGGATAGCTGGCAACATTATTGTTTCAAAAACCTTTATCTGAGGCCTTACTGATAGATGTAGCTTATCGTCATACCCGGGACGCGGATGTAGTTTATCGCCATACCCAGGACGCGGATGTAGTTTATTGTCATACCCAGGACGTGGGTGAGAGCTGAGGCCTTGCTGTTGGATGTAGTTTATCGTCATACCCAGGACGTAGGTGAGAGCTGAAAAAACTAAAAACGTACAGCTGGCAACATTATTTTTTCAAAAAAAAAAAAAAGTATAGCTGGCAACATTGTTTCAAAAACGTGTAGCTGGCAACATTATGGTTTCAAAAACGTACAGCTGGCAACATTATGGTTTCCAAAACGTATGGCTGGCAACATTATGGTTTCAAAAACATATAGCTGGCAACATTGTTTCAAAAACGTGGAGCTGGCAACATTATGGTTTCAAAAACGTACAGCTGGCAACATTATGGTTTCCAAAATGTATGGCTGGCAACATTATGGTTTCAAAAACGTATAGCTGGCAACATTATGGTTTCAAAAACGGACAGCTGGCAACATTACTTTTGTGAAAAACATCTGAGGCCTTGCTGTTGGATGTCATACCCAGGACGCGGATGTAGTTTATTGTCATACTCAGGACATAGGTGAGAGCTGAAAAAACTAAAAACTTACAGCTGGCAACATTATTTTTTCAAAAAAAAAAAAAACGTATAGCTGGCAACATTGTTTCAAAAACGTATAGCTGGCAACATTATGGTTTCAAAAATGTATGGCTAGCAACTTTATGGTTTCAAAATGCACAGCTGGCAACATTATGGTTTCAAAAACGGACAGCTGGCAACATTTTGGTTTCAAAAACGGACAGCTGGCAACATTACTTTTCCAAAAAACATTATCTGAGGCCTTGCTGTTGGATGTAGTTTATCATCATACCCGGGACGTGGATGTAGTTTATCGCCATACCCAGGACGCGGATGTAGTTTATCGCCATACCCAGGACGTGGATGTAGTTTATCGCCATACCCAGGACACGGATGTAGTTTATTGATTGTCATACCCAGGACGTGGGTGAGAGCTGGAAAAAAACTTTGTTCACTATTTACCCATAGCTGGGACCCTAACAGGTGCTACCACCCCGGGTCAAGGTGGACCTGGGAACACCAGCAATTAAGAGGTGGTTCCACACTCCTCAAAACCTCCTGATCTGAGGCCTTGCTGTTGGATGCAGTTTAACGTCATACCCCGGACGAGATATGAATAGAATGAGATAGATAGATAGATAGATAGATAGATATGAATAGAATGAGATAGATAGATAGATAGATAGATAGATAGATAGATAGATAGATAGATAGATAGATAGATAGATAAACATTAAATTCAAGGCATAATGATGAAGAAAATCTTTACTTTATTCAGTAAATATTTATTTTTCAACATAATCTCCTTTTTTATCAATGTGCTTAATTCAGTGGTGAAATGAAAATTTTAGATCAAAATTCAATAAATAAATCCACATCAGGCTGCAGTTGGTTGATTGATTTTGTTTAGCAGCAGATCAACTTCCATATGGTATTTAATGCTGAAATCTACATATATTGAACACAATTGTATGCCTTCAACTAGAAATAAAATGTCTTACGGTAATTTTACTATAAATAGGTATTGTTGGTAATTTCACTAAAAATAAGTATTGTTGGTAATTTTTTTTATCTAAAAATCTATTGCTGGTATTTTTACTATAAAAATGTATTTTTATCCTCTAATAGAGATCCGTTTTTGTTTGGGGGGGATTCACTATTTACTCATAGCTGGGACCCTAACAGGTGCTATAACCCCAGGTCAATGTGGACCTGGGAACAACAACAATTAAGAGGTGGTTCCACACTCCTCAAAACCTTCAATCTCCTGATCAGAGGCCTTGCTGCCAGATGTAGTTTATCACCATATGCAGGACTAATCAAGCTGTGAACTTACTGATGAATCTTCATATGCATCTGAAAATCCTTTAAATCTCTTGATCAGAATGACATTTATTATGTTGAAAATCTGGTCAAATATATTATGGTGAACTACCAGTGTGTCTAAAATATTGTTATGCAGCATGTATGTCTATATGTAATTATGTATGTATGCATGTACATGTGAATGTGTGTCACATCCCTGACACCAGAAATAATATATTTTCATGAAGTGCTACTTATATAAGTAATGAATTTTCACTTATTTTCTAAGGCATATTAAACAAATGAATGACAAAGGAGAATAAACTCTGTGTAACATGTTTCATTCTCTTCATCAGACTAAATTATTGTTTTTGTTGATGGAATTATAATTGTGTAGGAGAGGCAGGGAAGATATAAAAAAAATGCAAGCATCAGTTACAATTATGTACTAAAAGGAAATGCTGAAACTTATATATTAAAATATAATATCCCCCTTAAAAAACAGCAGCTGGTAAAATTTCAATTTTGACATTTGCAACAACCCCTGATCAATATCTTTATGAGCTAACTTTTCTTTTCGGATATTCTGATCTGCTTATTCGCCAATGACCTTCCTGCAACATGTTGTAAGAGAGAAACTTTATTTTATAGCATTTGATGTTTTAGAATCAAATTATCCATTTGTGCCATGCTTGACTTACCTGGTAATAACTAAACATCACACAGATCAAAATAGATAAATGGATTCAGTCTATAAATTGGATGTGTTAAAACTAAAGAATGGAATACATTTATACAAAGAGAAATTGTTAAATTGTATGACCCACTAATTAGGCAGTGCCTATATCTCTACAGTGTCATTGACTATTAGAAACTAATATATAAACTAAAAGTTACTGAAAAATTGGGCACAAAACTGTGCCACTTAAAGATATATGGGAATGGTGCTAAGCGGTTACAAATTTTGCTTTCTGACCAGAAGACTTGAGTTCAAATCTCACCCTTTGTAAGAAAGGGGACTTATTGATAATATTATCCTGGGGGAGGTGATCCCTTCATGCTGCATCTTTGGAGAGTGCCTGAAAACCATATCAGAGGTTAACCCAAGCCTTCTAAGTGAAATTGGGTAGACAGAACCCAAAGACATCAATGGTTGTGGTAGCACAAAGTCAAGTCATTGTAATTGGGGGTTTGAGCATGCTGGCCTTGCTCAAAAAATTTGTCACACCAGATTATGTGCTCTCTCTTCAGAAACGGTAACTAAGATTTGCTTGGCTTAGTTGCAGTATAAACCACAGATGGTCTCTGTGCGTTGACCAGTTGTCTGTAATAGGGATTTGCTAGCCACCCTGATAGGTGTGCTCAGAAACCAGTAGCAGCCATAGAGATATTTGCAACAAGCTGCAACCTCTCCAAGCTTCATAACTGTTCATGTCAACCTTGTCATAATACGAGCACAATAGATAAAATATTTGTATGTTTTTTGTTCTTTTCTCTTTCTAAATTTAAATATGCATTTTATATTCTGGTAAATATGATTTATTTAATGTTTTTTTTCTGCTTCAATATAAATTTATTAAACTTAAACAATAAGCAAAGCGAAATACCATATTAATCTCTTTATTCCAAAACAAAGACTAATAATTTACTTCTATTAATGAAATCAATGCCAAACATCTGTCTCCTCTGGACTTGAAATTGAATACTCAAGTCTAATGATTGTGAGGATAAAATTAAACAAAGCGTTGACAACAGATAACATAATGATAAGTCACTATACCTATTATATATATCTTTTAACTAACAGGTCCTCAAGGGAAGCAAATTCATATCTCCATGCTCATAAGGCATAACAAAAGAATAGTCTTTTTTTAGATAATGTATTATAATAATAATAATAATAATAATAATAACAATAAAAGGCAGTGTTATTATTAGATTGATTCAGAAGTAATTTCTGTTTTGGTGAGACAATTTAAATGATGAATATACCATCCTAACATCTTCTATGTGCAATGTTCTTACAGGCTATTGGCAATTATGGCTCTCCAAAATTTTCTGTCCTTTGTAGCTCTTAATAAATTTTGTGTTTTTGTTATCACTCCTAAACTCTGTTCTACCATGCATTGTTTTCCTCTGTCTCCTATGCTTTCAATATATCCTGTGAGTATCAAATTTTCTAAGCTCTCTTTCCTCATTATGTTCCTTCGAAATTTCAACTATCTCTTTCTGATGTTAAGTATAAGTTTCCTTTTTGTTTACATTTTCTCTAAAATTTCATCATTGCACACATATTCAATCCATTGTATCCTTAGCATCCTTTTGTAGAAACATATTTTTGTTGCCTCAAGTCTATTCATCATCTTTGAGGAGATTATTGAGCATTTATTGTCATATAGGAGGACTGGTATTATGTAACAGTTCAGTACTCTTTTCTTTGTTTCTAACTAAATTTTTCTGTTTCTTAATAATTTGCTTAGGTTTTGGAAGGCAACTTCAGATTTCAGTGTCAAATTTTTCATCTTCTGTTAAAATACTTCTCAGATATTTAAATTATTGTACTTGTTTGATTTTGGTATCTCCTATTTGTAATTTGCATGTTGGGCTGTTCCTTTTTGCTAACAACTATGTATTCTATCTTCTTGCAATTGACATTTAGTCCTTTCTTCTTGCTTTCCTTTACTATCTGCTGTAATTCTTATAACTTCTTTTCAGTGTCTACTATCAACCCTGTGTCATCTATATATGGAAATTAAGAATAAATTTGGAGTACAATAACATACCTTAGTTATTTTTGCATATCTGTGGCAGTGTACAGAGTGGATTAATGGGAAAATGTTTTTTCCATGACAATGCAAGACTATATTCAGCAAGATAATGCAGGAAAATTTTTATAATTTAGTTGATTCATTCAACACTCTCCACCATTTTCTCTTGGCCTTGCACCATTTGATTATTATCTTTGTCAATTGCTTCAAAATGCTTTGATTGGGTAAACTTTGGCTATTAAAAATCAAACTCGAGAATTCAGTGAAAACTTAAACCAAAATCTGTAGAATTTTACTCAAAAGTTATCAAAGAGCTGCTTGACAAGTAGCAACAAGTCATAGCAAATAACAGTGAATATCTAATTCATTGATTCTCAAACATTTTGCCTCTTAAGCGTACAGCTAATTATCAAAGAAATCACAAAAAATCACCAGGCACAGGTTTCACACTAAATAAACTGCACAAAGAGTTGAATAGAAACATTGAAATAAAATAAGTTCATATTTGTGTTTGTATTTTTAAAAATTCCATGGTTTTATTTCATGACATTTAAATGTATACCCTTTAAAAATTTTGCTAAGTGCATCGAGATATTTACATTTGCTACTAGGTGTGACATTGCTTAAAAAGGTTGAGAAACACTGATCTAATTGAATAAAATGTAACTATATTATTTTTTAAAGAATACAGTTGATAAGCAAAAATGTAAATTATTTATGTCTCAAACTATTTTTTTAATCATTTCACACAAAGCAAGGCAATAAAGTGACTAAGATGCACTGGGTGTGAAAGAATACATGAAAAAGAAAGCATTATTAAGGACTGAGAACAACAAAAGAACAGGAACTAAGAAGACAGAAGATAATGATTAACATTGCATTTAAATTTTGGAAGATCAAACGTAGGTGGTAAGCAAGAAATTGGAAAATAGTTCCACATGTGAGAAGTGCGAGAAAAGAAAGTGTTAGCATAGAACTTATGGTTGCATCTAGCCATTTCAACTTTAAATTGATGAGACCTTATCATAAATCTAGTACTGTGCTAAATTCATGAAGTCTAGGTACTATAGAGAAATATATATGAACAATGTTATACTTTAAAGAAAAAAATACATATTGCACAGTGAATAATTTTCATAATGATTTTAGAGTTAACTCCCTTTAGGCTAAACTTTAAATTCAGTCGGGTTGTTAGATGTACAGGCAGATGATGTAGTAGTTAACAGGAATAAGAAATCAGCAAGCTGAGATCAAATTCCAGCCAAATTCATTACATTTACTTTCACAAAAATATCCTTGAGAAAGGTATGAATCCATTACATTCCCCCCAGCTATAGATTTAAATAGCACAGCAAACTGAGCTTTATAACCATAGTTGACAACCCTTCATGGTGAAGGACAACCCTGGATCTATGTTGTATAATACAACTATACAGCCATTGACACAAGATCATGTAGTCCACAATGACCCTGTGATCTTGACAGTGGTTGACTTACAATGTCAATGTATCATTATTATTATTTATTAGAGTCATAAGGTAGTGTGGAGAGTTAGAATGTTTCCTAGATAGCTTTCTGTGGCATCACCAATGTGATGCACAAAATTAAGCCCCTCTATTGATGAAAACTAACATGTATGGTGAAGAGCCACATTCTTCCTGAGGTGACCATGTTAACATTGCTTGGTGGCAGGTCTCGTGAATTATAGGTGATACATCTAGAGAATCTGCCATGCAAAAGAATTTCCTATCCTTGCTTCATGATCATTTGCAAGATTTGGTTGTCATAGAGCAACAACAACTGTCAACTTACTTGCCCAGAACAAAAGATCTTTTCTCTTCCAATGCCTCATTCAAATAATTTATCTTAAATTTATTTGCAGCCTCATAAGTTGTTTCTGCTGCATCTTCCATCAAAACATCCCATCAGTTTTCCAATTTAAGGTTTTCTACAGCAATCTTTGTTCACAAGGTCAAAATCTCATTTTTTTAATCTTTGAAAACCATTCCCAATGTGCTTGCACCTACTGCATTCTTGTTGCTTGCTACAGTGATCTGTTGTCAGGAATCATTTCTTTTTTCCCAATGTGAAATGAGGATTTTATATTTAGTTATGATTCTTACTAAAATAAAGTAAGCAATTATAGTGAAAGCCTGGTCACCTAGTGTGGTTACCTTTTGTATGGCCTTGTATCAGACCACCAGACTTCCCGCGTACAAGCATAGGTGATAATCTTTTAGGATATCAATGGTTCTTGACAAGGTTAGCATTGGTAGAGAATGGACAAACACAAAGTGTATGAAAGGCATAACAAATATAAGTTTATTTAATAACAAACTGACAGGATGAAGAAAGGAAAGAATGCGGTTCCTGGTTTCTGGATAGTAGGTCTGATGAATCTGTGAAGCGTTCTGTTGATGTTGAGGTTGAACGTTATTGCATGTCAAATTGTAATGGGTGGTGCCAAATGTTCCTGAAGAGGAAAGGAAAGGAGCTGGCAACGTGGGAAAGATTAATTGTAAGAGTCTCTTTTTTTTTTAATAAATGGTACAAGGGCAGTAACTTGTCTATGAATGTTTTTTGTAGAACATATTTACCGAATAGCACTTAGGGGTGAATAGAAGAAGAATCAATTGAGACTTAGAAACAGATCAACACGGTAGGTTATGAAACTCTGACATGAGTTTGACCAGGATAGAGTTTATAAGTTGCAAGAGAAATGTTCGTCAACATAGGATAAAGTATGGATTAAGGGAAAGATCCAGAAAATACAAGTACTACATGTAGAGGCTTGTGGGTTCTTAACTTATTTCTTGCTTTGGATGAGAGATAAGGTTCACTTGATAATGTGACAACAGTTGTTTAAAAAATGCTAGGTGCTATGCCGTCGATGATATAACAGTAAGTATTGATAGAAAAATGAATTCTCTTACATGCAACGATCTTTCAACGGAGATGGATGTAAGTACATAGAACTTGGACTTTCACTGTCGCTGTTGCTGACTAGTGGAGATTCTGGAAGAGTTTGTGACAAATGCTTGTTGCTTTTCTTTTTTTGGAAAAGAATCTCGTATTATGTAGGGAATTTGGAAGGTTCGGCTAGGATCGAGTCAAGGATGGTGAATGTATCTTCAGGCAAAGAAGTTGATTATAAAAGGTCTATTACCGAAGTCTAGGTGTTTGAGCCATATGGTGAAGAGAGAGAGAAAGACGGGAAACACATCTTCTAGACTCGATGCCCACAGATCATCTGTTCACATGTGGTTACTTAATGGCAGTGATATGATAAATCATGTGACCTTAGACTGGCGGAAAATGCCAACCATCAAACCACTTTGAATGGGTGTCCATTCAAAATGGTCACGTGCCTTAATGTTGAAAGAGTTGGGTCATTGCTCAAAGGGTAGCAACTATGATGAAGAAAAGAGAAAGAAAGAAAAGGTTTGAGGCAACAGTTGATGGAAGAAGGGGTGTGCCAATATGGCCCTCTTCTGAAATATCTGATTACACTGAAATCAGATGACTAAATGTCTATCACTGTTGTGAAACATATCAGAAAGGTAACTCGTCACCCTGGACGTGTTTGTTTAAGAGGAACCAGTGCCGAAGATTCAGGTTGAGGATCTGATGTTCCTGAGGTCTCTTGTGCAATGGGACTTGTTCCAGGAAAGCAGGTTTAAGGCGGTCTATGGATATGCTATCTGTAGTTTTTCTGCGTTGTACTGTGTAAATTTTTTCTGCCAACACACTTTGAAAGGGCCAGAATATTCAGGGGTAAGAGGTCACTTAATTATGTCATTGCGTATAAAACATATTCGCACAGTTATAATGTTTGTGGCAAGTAGACGTCAGTAGGACAATGTTTAGGTGGGAAATAGCTGAGTTCGGACATTTTTTCTCGGAGCTTGTATGAAATTTGATGCTAGAGATGGCTCCGGAGTGGATGAGAAATATTGTCCTGGAAGCGACAATGTTGTACTGAAAACTAACTCAGCTGCTGAAACGTTTAAATCTATCTTCTTGGTATTCCTAAGAGACAGAAGGACTTAGCGGTAGATGGTCTACCCAGTTATCGGCTTCATGTTTGGTCAATAATGCTGTTTTTAACGTCCTATGAAAGCGTTCTACCAACCCATTGGCGCCAGGGTGGCAAGCGGTTGTGTGAATGTGCTTTGCTCCTAATAGATTCACAAATTCCTTAAATAGATTAGACTGGAATTGTCATCCCTGGTCAGTAGTTATGACTTTAGGAGTGTCGAAAAATGCGATCAAACTTCTCAAAACTGTCTTGGTTATAGTGGTCGCTGAGGCATGTTTTTTCGGCACTGCTGTAGGCCAGCAGGAGAAATGGTCAACAATTGTAAGAAGGTAGGGAAAACCTTGGCATGGGAGGAGGGGGGGCAACGGTGTTGAGATGAATGTAGGAGAATTGAGCATTGGGAGTGCTGAAAATGAATTATGGCATTGAATTTTGCAGCGCTAGCAGTCTACGCATGTGGTCACCCATTGTAGTACTTCGGCATTCATGTTTGACCAGAGGAAATGATCTGAGATTAACTTAAGTGAGGCTCTCTTGCTTGGGTTAGAAAACCTGTGTAATTGGTCAAAAATCTTCCCCCTGAGTGAGGAGAGGACATAAGGCCTAGGTGTACCTGTAGATTTGTCACAGTATAAGGTTCTGCTGCAAAATAGGACTGGACATTCCTGGAGATTTGAAGAAGTGCTAGTCAATACATATCACAGGGTAATGTCAGCTCTCTGTTCTGTGGCTAGCAGTTATGGACTCAGGATATCAGTGTCCAAGGAGAATAACTCCATATGTGACAAAGTGTCAGCTACAGTGTTGTCTGCCTCTTTAACATATTTTATATCTGTTGAAAATTAGGAAATAAAACCAAGAATTAAATCTCTCTGGCAGTGTAATTATCTGAACTGGTATTCATTACAGGGGTGAGAGGCTTATGGTCCATGAAAATAGTGAAAGAACGTCCTTCTAATAGATGTCGGAAATGTTTCACTGCATGGAATATAGCCAATAAATCCAGCGAAAAGTACTATACTTCATTTGTGCGGGTGAAAGTTTCGCAGAGAAAAATGGGATTGGTCTCCGTTGTATTGCGGTTCCCTGTTCTATAACGGTTCCGATAGCAGACTCAGAAGCATTAGTAGTTAGAAAGATGGTTGAGTCTGATTTATTTTCAATATAAGCTAATTTGGAGTAATTAATTAGTGCTGTTTTGGTGGCATGAAACACCTTTAAAGATGATCCTTCTATTTTTATATGTTATTTTACTAGTTCCAGTGATACAAAGAGAAACAAGGTTTTTTTAAGCAAAATTTAGAATGTAGAAGGAAAAAATTAAAAAAATAATTAAAAAAATACTTTGATCTTTCCTCTTAATAATAACATAAACATTTAGATGCTAAAATATTGTTTTCGTCAAGTTTGGTGTCTTTTTCATCATGCTATACTCTGTTTTTATCGATATCATGAAGGTACGTATTCTAGTACTATTGCTTTATCGTGCTTCTGTAGTAGGTCAGTAAGTGGTGTGAGAATTGACGCACAGCTTGGGATGAATCGTCTGCAAAAATTTATCACTCTGATAGAACCTCTGAGCTGTTTGATGAAGGTGGGTGTCGGAAAATTGCTGATAGCATCTATTTTATCGGGCAGGAGGTTAATACCCGTGACATCTATATGGTGCCCCAAAAAAGTCAATTTGGTCGGCACCAAAAACACATTTGTCCAGATTTACATTGAAACTGTAGTGCAGCAAACATTTAAATACTTAGAGATATTGTTTGTGCTTGTCTGAGTTCCTACTCGTGACTAGAATATCATCTATATATGCGAATATGTAAGGCGATCCGCACAGAACTTTGTCCAGTAAGCATTGAAACATCTGTACAGCATTGCATAGACCAAAAGGCATTTTAATGAATTCAAAGAGTCCAAAGGGTGTGGTCACTGCAGTTTTTAGGTATATCTTCGTCTGCAAATGGGACTTGGTAGTATGCCTTTGTTAAATCTATTTTTGAGAATATTTTTGCATCCTGTAGGCCAGAGGTGAAATCTTGCAGGTGGGGAACTGGGTAGGGGTCCTTTTATTGCTGTTAAATTTAGTTTCCTGTAGTCCACGCAGACACAAAAGTCCTTGCTTCCGGACTTAGGCACAAGATGCAATGGGGACACATAGGACCTGTCCAATGAGTGGACAATTCCATCCTTGAGCATTTGGTTGAAAACTTTGCATTACGAATTTTAGCTTCTCAGGAGCTAGGTGGCAGAGATGGGACAAAACGGGTGGTCCCGTGGTCCTAATATGATGAGTGGTCTGATGCTTCATGACTCATGTGTGTGGGTGGATGAACCAACTCCTGGTATTCGTTCAGTATATCTAAATACTCTTTACCGTGGGCAGTAGCTGCCGGTTGAAATAAATGCAGAGGGTGTACCAACGACCGATAGACTAGTTAGACTGTCCTACAGTGTCTTTTTACTCATTATCACTGCAAGGTTGTAGTGAGGGAAAAAATCTGTGCCTAGGATGGGCATGCATACGTCAGCTAAGGTAAAAATCCAGGGGAAATCTCTTTGCATACCGATGTTGAGTATTAGTGTCTTCTGCCCATATGTTTTAATTGAAGATCCGTTAGCAGCCTGAACATGGAAAATGAACGGCTTAGTCCTGCCGCTCTTGACATATGGCAGTACGCTTATCATTATTCCTGTGTCAACCTGTGTTGTAATTTGCTATTTGAATCAGTAATGTAGAAGAGACGGCAAGATTCGTTGATTCATTAACCTGGAAAATCTTGAAATTAATGTAAGAGACTGGTTGGAGAAAACTAGTTTTTGATGTTTGCCATCATTTTGAGGTCAATAGGGTTGAGAATCTAAAGTTGAAGAGGGCGCTTAGGAAGAGTGATGTATACTTGATCACAGAAGATATTTAGTCTGAGATTGTACATAACATCTGCAGGAAGGTTGTTCTATCTCGTGCCAGATTTGCTAGGTCACACTTTCTTCCACTGCAAAATCATAGTCCCGTTGTTCATGTTTATTGAAATCATGGGTCGCATACTTTGTGGAAATTTCTTTGTCCTTGAGGCCAGTTCTGTTTGTAGCAATGTGATACCACCATTAGCTAAGGTTGAAGACTATGTGTTCTTTTGCTTGCTAGGCATTATGATAATTGTGATATGGAGGTCATGTCAGAAAGAATTTTATGGGGACAAGAAATTTACATCTTTCCAACTGATCTTGTACTTTAAGCTTCAGCTTAAATCAAGATTAGGACAGAAAAGCAATGACTCTCTCTACATCAGAATTTGGCAAAAGGTCTTGCACATCTGTGTCAAGTAAAAGGATCTGACTTGCCAGTTAAGCATCAGAATTTTAGGAACTCTATATCGAACATTGGTAACCCCACACAAAATAGGTTAGTTTGTGTTTGTTTTAACCTTACTTTCTTCCATCAAGTTAACTTAGATAAGAGATGTATGCTCACTGGACTCTTTAATTTCTCTCCCCAAATTTGTCAGTTTAATTCTCCCTTCCAGACCTCTTTAGGTGACAGAGATATCAGTTCTCTGTTAAATGTGGGGTGCTTTTTGTCTTTCGGGTGTGTAGTTCATATTTATCTTTGTGCTTGGATGAGTGTGTGTTTGAGTGAGTAGTTGGTCGAATGATTGTTGTTAATTAATTTCATCAGTTAATTGATGTTTCTGCTATGATCAAAGACTGCTGGGGTGGGGGGTTATTACCAATGCTATTTTGTTTAGTTTCTTGTATATAAAATTATGATCATTGTAAATATTCATTGGGGTTTCATTTGTAAAGTTTTTATTTTTATTAACAGACAAATTGTACATATCAGAACTAGTTAGGACTTCATAAAGACTTTAAGGTATTATGGTAGAATGGTAAGTAAGAATGTGTTTTTTTGGTGTAAGGAATGCTGTGGTATGTTTGGGTCGGTAATTGTGGCTAGCTAAGTTTAATATAAAGCAGATTAGAGATGAGCCTCCCCCTATCACCTTTTTGTCCTTGTGCCATATTTTTGTATTTTTTAAAATAAATATTACTTACACTTTATGGTACCTAGACTTAATGAATTTAAGTGCAATAGTAGATTAGCAATAAGGTATCACCATTTTACAATTGAAATGGCTGATAGATCTAACCGTAAGTTCTATGCTAACAGTTTCTTCTCTAGCACTTCTCACTTGTGGAACTCTCTTCCGGCTTCTATCTTCCCAGTCAACTTTGATCTTCAAAAATTTAAATGCAGTGTCAATTGTTATCTTCGGTCTTCTTAATTCTTGTTCAGTCATTATTATGTCTTCTTAGTAATATTTTTCTTTATGGTACCTAGAGTTTATGAATTTAAGCTATTTAAGTCGATTGGCAACATGGTCTCACCATGTTAGTTGAAATGGCTGCTAGATGTAACTGTAAATTCTATGTTAACCTTTTATTCTATCGCACTTCTCGCTTGTGGAACTTTCTTCCAGTTTCTTGCTTCCCAGTCGACTTTGATCTTTGAAAATTTATATGCAATATATTCTATTGCCTTATTAATTCTTGTTCTTTTCTTGTTCTCACCTCCTTTCTAATGTTTTTTTCTCATATTCTTTAACATTTCATAATCCCTTGCATCTTAGTGGCTTTATTGACTTGATGGGGGGGGGGAATAATAAAAAAAACAATTTTTATAAAACACCTTAACGATTTCTGGAATCTAAAAATTTTGGATTTACACTTTATTTGCTTCCTTTTTTTTTGTGGATGAGTTGAATATTTTTACACAGCCAACTTTTCACCACCTCAACTTTCTACACACACAAAAGGGCATCATGGTTAATGTGAACTGCTGCAGCTAGAGTTTGAACTTGGCTTGCTGATTTCATTCTTCATGCTATTAAGCCATTAACTCTCGTGCCACCTTCACCTCCTTGCAGAGAATTAGATCACCTAAAAATACAAAGAGCATGTACCCAAGGTCCACCCCCAACCCCCCACTCCCTGCCGTGTGCAGGTGAAGACCGTTTTCTTTCATTTGTTTCCTTTGATGAACATCGCCGTGTAAGAAGACTGGTGGGCAGTTGTGTTTCCAGGAACACCTACAAATTACCTGTTGTCTCATTTCATTTTTGTTTCCATCCCACTCACCCTAGCATTGGAGATAGATTCATCTTCAGCTCAAATGACCAACCATCCCACACCTTTAAAGCTGTCAGCACACAGCTCAGTTCAGCTCAGAGAGAGAGAGAGAGGTAGAGAGAGAGTCAATCTGTTTGTCCCTGGAGAAATAATTACTGAACAAATGTTTGACAGAATAGAAAATTACAAGCATTTATCTTTAATGGGATTATGGGATCTCTACATACCCCAAGCTATCAAGTGCCTAACCTCTTTTTTCCCTCAGTGTTCACTTTTATGTTTGCACATAATCTATCCTAGATATAGAGCACTTTTACTTATAAATATTCTTGTGCCATGTCCTCTCAGGACATAGGTGATCATGGCTCTCCACAATTTCCTATCCTTTGTTGCACTTAATAGATTTTGTCTTTTTGTTATTTCTCCTAAACCCTGCTTTGCCATCCGTTTACTCATGCTCATTAAGTATGCTATGCGTTGTTTTCCTGTCCCTCCTGTCCTGTGAGTATCAGATTTTCCAAGCCCTCCTTCCTCATTATGTGACTCAGAAATTTCAACTTTCTTTTCCTGATGTTAAATATAAGTTTTCCTTTTTGTTTCCATTTTCTCTAAAACCTTGTTGTTATAGCATACCTTAAAACTATATTTTATCTTATAAATATATATATATATATATATATATATATATATATATATATATATATAAAGAAAGAACAGTAAGATATATAATCCAGTGTTCTTATTGATATTTTTATTTTTACAAAATAGTGCTCAATGTAAATTTACAGAGCATTAATATTATAAATTAACTGATTTAAAATATGTTTTTTTTCGCTACACAGTAATAACCATGTTTCAAAAATAAGTTAAAGACATTAGTTCCATTTCATCCTTAAGCAAATTTTGGAGTAACTTATTTTGTAAATTTACTGAGTTTTAAAGCCACAAAAAATCATAATTCACCATTTCAAAGTATACAGAGAGATCCAATCATTCAGACAATATATATTGTTTAAAACTAGCTATATTCATAGGGCTCATTATAAGAGATAGACAATTCATAGATATTGACAGTGTGAACATAGGGATCAACACTGCATGTTTGCAGTTTCATATTTCAATGTATTATTATTTCATATATTATTTGTTTATATCAGGATAGTTGGTGTGTTATTTTTCTTTTTTTTTCTCCGATTATGAATTCTCATGTTCTTTGAAAGATGTTATCTCCAATATCAATAATTCAAAAAAACACTAAATATATATACATACCTATAGATACCTGTTGTGATGAGCAAAATTCTCACAAGTAAGCAGTGTAATTACAGAAAGATAACTACCACCTGAGTGTAGAAACCTTCCCACTTAAATAAAATCTAATTTGCATATCACCACAGATGACATTATTAAATAAATTTAAATAAAACATATATTTATACAATTTACTACACTACATTAGAACTTTTTTATAAACAAATATCTTAGATATTTGACAACTACTTGACAGGTGATACACCCACATAGCCTCTTCAGGCTATGTGGGTGTATCATTGTAAAAAGTAATCTGTACGGCTGGAAAATTGTGTCACCTGATGATGGTAAATAAATAAATAGATGTATGTTGGTCTGCTGTCATTATGTATTTTGAAATAAATGTGAGGAAGAAACAAGTATGTATAAGAAAACATACAATTATTATTTTGAAAAAATTACCTTGACAAAATGAGACTAAGTGCACAAAAAGGAGGTTTCCATACCACTTTATATTATTTCAATAAATATGAATCTCACTAAGCCAATGATTGTCTTTTTTTTATCTTTTGAATGTGCTTCACCTTTGGCAATTATAATATAGCAAATACTAAATGTGGTATAAATTGTCAACCCAGGGCTACTATTACTTAAATGGAAAGACTTTTGGTGTGATAATAGTTTGCAATTTCATTCTATAAAATAGAAGATTTTTCCTGCAGGACAATATTTTCATTAAAGGGATGTTTCAAATTAAAGCTAGGTTTATGTTACGAGAACAATGATAGGGCTCCTATGTCATTCTGGTATTGTTAATTTATTTTTTGTTCTGAAAGTTTGTTGTTTAATAATTTAACATCTATCATTGAATTTCCAGCAGAATTTCATTAAGAAGATAAGCTAAAGCAGTGAATTTTTTGCAAAAAAGAAAAATTGCATAATGTGAGGGATAATAATTATTACAATAACTTGTATTGCAAATACAAATTAAAATATGTGTAATTAGTAAAATTGATAATATTGTTAACTCATCATTTTGTATACTGAACTGCTTTAAAAAAGGAACTGAACAGATTTGTAATATGAATTTTAGGCCTAAAATTCAGATTACAAATCACAAATAGCAAAATCAAACAAGTACAACCATTTAAATATCCAGTAAATGTTTTAACAGAGAGCTGGAAGTGTGACACTGAAATCTGAAGGTGCTTTTAAATAGCCAAATATGCCTTCCAAAAGCTAATCAATGTATTAAGAAACAGAAAAAAATTTTTAGAAACAAAGAAAAGATTACTGAACTGTTACATGATATCTGTCCTCCTATATGGCAGAGAATGCTAGATAATTTCTTCAAAGATTCAGAATAGATATGAAGCAACAGAAATGTGATCCTACAGAAGGATGAAGAGGATACCATGGGGTGAATATATGTTTTAGAGAAGTCAAAATTGGTGAAAAATCATGTTAATTTCAGAAAAATAGTAACACAACCCACCAGCTATAGGTCCACTAACTTACTTGGAACCCCCTGAGTATAAGGGGTAAAAAAAAACTATGAAAGTATAAAAATAGGTTTTAATACCAGTAATACTTTTTGGAAAAAAATATTACCAGCAATACATTTTAAAAAGAAAAAATATTACCAGCAATACATTTAAAAAAAATATTACCAGCAATATATTTGACTCTCAACAAAAAATACATCAATGAAACCTGATCTACAATCTGATTCCTTGCAAAGGATACGTATTATGTTCATACAGACCTATCCCGAAAATCTTACTAATAACTTATAACCCATTGAGGTTGATATTGCCATAAAACAAAATAAGCCAATCCTAATTTCACCTTTACTATTTCAAATGCATTGAGAGAATTAAGATGGCAACTTCAAATCTTCAAATCTGACACAGAGGAGGAAAAGGCAATGATGAAAAATTTAAGTGGCTTCCAGGAAATTAGTACTTAAGTCAAAATCAGTGAAACATCATATGTTATCAGCCTTTTAGTACCTGAGTACTTATGAAATTTCAGAACAATATAACACAACCAATAATCTATAGGTCCACTAACTTACTTGGAACCTCCTGAGTATAAGCTTATTATCCTAAAGGGTTGTCCTAAGTACATCAGCTGCATGATTCACTCCCACATAAAACAGGAATATTGGACATGAAAATATAACCAATAAAAATACAAGTAGTGTTTCATTAACATAACACCAAAATATTCTAATATATATCAAATATCAAATCTCCAGAAAAGGTGTGGTATAATAAAATTTCTTTAGAAGTACTATGGTATCTTGGATATTGGTACTGATCACCATCTGACCATGAAGGCGTTAAGAATCTCTTTTTGTACTGTAAATTTATAACAAATGAATAATATGATTCTTAAAACTTGTTGAATGTAAAAATGAAAAAAAGCAGCCCCACCCTCATAATCACAATAAAGGCAATTATGTCCAAGGAGGAGGAAAATTAGTTTGAAAAGAATAGCTGTCAAGCACAAAAGAATGTGTCAAATCTAACAATAATATTTTTAGTCTTGATAATGACAGCAACATGTAATCATTGTCATTCTGGATCTAATTCATATTTATATGGGGAATATTTAAAAAAAAAAAATGCACAGTAAAGAAATTATCACTTTATTACAGTCTTTGGATGAGGCACAAAAATGAGTGGCTGTATATATCAGTTTACACACTGCACCAATGATTTGGTTTGGTTGTTTTTGTTTAGCAGCATATCAACACCTCTGAGTTATTTAAGGCCAAAATTTAAATATTTTGAACAAAATCCTACAACCTCAACTACAGATAAAATGTATTGTTGGTCATTCTGCTATAAATAGGTATTGTTGGTAATTTTACTATGAATAGGTATTGTTCCTGTATATTGAAAAGTTTCAGTTAATGTAAGCGCCATATAAACTTATTTCTTTACATTATGTTAATGGTTTCAGTATTTTCAAATAAATAAAGTCATAGCACCTAGATGGAATCCGTCATAAAAGTTCAAAATGTGGAATTAATAAATACTATTAATTAATTAATACTATAGTATTAATAAATACTGAACACATTAAATACTTCTGTGCATGGATCAGTTTTAACAAATCCAGTAAAAGCACAGTACTAGATTGGCAACAAGATCTCATCTTTACAGTTGAATTGGCTAGATGTAACTATAAGTTCTATGCTAATAGTTTCTTCCCTCACACTTCTTGCTTGTGGAACTCTCTTCTGGTTTCTTGCTTCTCAGTCAACTTTGATGTTCAAACATTTCAATGCAATGTCAATCATTATCTACTGTCTTCTTAATTCTTGTTCTTTTATTGTTCTCTCTCCTTAATAGTGCTCTTTTCTAATTTCACTAACACTTAGTAACTACTTGAACCATAGTGACTTTGTTGCCTTGCTTGGGGTAAAAAAGAGATAAGGAAATTGGATACAGGACAGGTTGTGCTAGGGGTCCTTTTGTGCAACACTGCAAGATTCTAAAAAATAAAATATAAACCTGAGAACTTGAGTCATGTTTTTAAATATGCTTGTCAGATCTAGACTCTCATATGGATGACCTGCATGGCATATAACTCATGTATAAACTATTATTTATATACAAATATCTTCTCAAATCAATGATTAAAAATAGCTTCAATCAAATGAATCCCTTAGGTCTTAAAAAAGACAATTATTTCAGATCTTATAGACTCTGATGCTATAGAATCAAACAAACAAAGAATTTTGCCAAATAACAGTAACATCACTTGAACACTCTCAATAGCAACAACTAAAATGGATAGCACATGTAACGAGAAAGGAAAATAATTACATAATCAATATGTTGACTTTCCACACTACCTTAAACAAAAGGTTAGGATAGAAACTCCTATCAGTACTAGAAAGAATGATAACATTTAGTGGGCATGAGAATGGCATTTTCATGAAAAACTGTTTTTTTATAAATTTCAACTGAGAGTTATGCTAATTGTTTGGTCTATGAATATTGAATGTTTCTTATATGGAAACAGTTTATCTTCCCATTATAATTTCTATTTCATATGTATTGAGAGAATTAATATGACAAATTCAAAAGCTTCAAATCTGAGAAAGAAAATGAAAAGGCAGGCTATACTCAGAACCACAACAACAAAGAAAAAGTCTATTTCAAGAAAGTCAACCTGTCCTTTGTGTTTCAGGTCAAAAACAAACTAGAAGCCTTCAGCAGTGTCATATCAAAACAAAGAGACCTAAATAGTCAAGTGAAAAGACAGACAAGTTAATCCAGCTGGTCCAGAGCATCGTCAAACATGAACCCAGAAAATCAATGAAGATCAATATTGCCTGAACAGCTCAAGGTCATAGAGCCCACTATCAAATCTGTGGTATATATGACAAATATTGAAAAGTTTCGCACCCAATATAAGCAACTCAAACATCTACATAAACTATAAAAAATTTAGTTGCACACCAAAATTTCTCACCATTTCTTACTATGATTATCCAACACCACTGCAGCTTCGGCAAGTCATATATGGAAACAACTTCACAAAAACTTTCCCTGTGAAAAATATCATTGAACAAGCCTGTGTATTGTCCCATCCACTGTTTTCAATATTCATTAATATGATGCTGAAACAAATGACAGAGAAGTTACAAGAATAAAGTGCATACCACTGCATGCAAAAATGGCAACCTATTCAAAATAAAGTATCAGGCCCATACAAAAACCACAGATGGTCAGAGAACTCCTATTTACAGATGACATGGTTCTGGCTACTCATAAACAAGTAGCCCTCCAGAAAATAATATCTTAGAAAAACTCACAAAAAAAAACTTCATCATGCAGGTCATCATTAAAAAAGACATTCATTCTTCATCAACCTGCATCATTTTCCTTTCATCTCCATCATTCTGACAACACTGAAAATGGCCCAGGACTCTGTCTACTTTGATATTATTATTAGTAGTAGTTTCTTCTCTTGCATGGTCTTTCATTTTCAACCAGTTGTCTTGCAATATGGGTGTTCTCCATCAAGTTGTATAACCTAAAACAGATAGCACATTTCAAAGAATATATCTTTTAACACCAGACAGAGAAATAAGCAATAAATTGGTGAAGGACTATTCAAACCTTTGATAGATTGCACAAAGCCTTTGGTTGCAATATAAACATTACAAAAGACATCAAAATCAGTCTATAAAGCTATCATGATGCCAACTCTTCTATATCATGCCAAATTCTGGTTGTCTATTTTTGCATTTCCATTAGCATTGTATCTGCACTATTCTAAAAGTGCAGTTCAGTGAATTCATCACCATCACTGAGGTTCTAGACTCAGCAACAGATGAAGCAAGCCTTTCCGGTATATGCCTCACAAACCATCTGAAATCTTGCAACTGAAGACCCTTTCAAACCACACAATAAGAATAATGATAATAATAAATTTGAGAATGTTCAGGAATATTCATCAGGTAGTTGAAAGGTCAGTCAAAACATATGGAGGAAACAAAGTGCCATAATTCAAAGTCTGGTAAAACAAAAGTAAGCAGATAATACTCAATAATTTTTTTTTTTTTATTAATAAATGGATATTATTTGAATTATGATCAGATTTTTATGGTTTATGATGGATGTATAAACATGTGCAACAAAATAAATCCTTACTTTTCCCTTGATAAAGTCCCTTGGAGGATGAAATGCATCGATTGAGAATAGTTTTTCCTCTTGTATTTTTATTCATTTTGTTCCTTTACAGATGCACTATCTGAAAACAATTCACATTCATATATATATTTACATATATATATATGTGTGTGTGTGTATGTATAAGTTTTGTACATTACTTTGTATCTACAAAGTGGTAAGAAATGCTCTCTCCTCAAAAATTGCCAAATAACATTCTATACATTTTTTTTACACTTATAAAGATACCAAAATTCTATTTTTTTTCTATATTACCAGAAGAGTTCACAATATAAATAATGGCCATTCTCTTTGTTGTGGACCACTGGCAGACTGGATCAAAAATTTCTACTGGGAAAACTTGTAAAAGAGCTCAGTCAAAAGGACCCACTTAATCAAAAAAGGATATCTATTATCTACCAAAAGAAATTATAGCATCAAGGAAGCCATTTTTAAATCTTCCCATCGTTTTTGCAATATTTTTGTTCTTTTTTTTTAGTTTTTACTTTTTTTGGTTACTTCTAAAGTGATGGACTATCACTGGGAAATTTCTCAGTATCCCAATGGGTCAGTCAATTACAGTTGCAGACTCATCTGGTGACTTAGAAAAATGTCAAATTTATATATATATGGATTCACTTTGTGTTTTGATGTTAAGTCAGGTAGTGCCACAAACATTGAGCTATATTGCAATGAGACATCTATAAAGAACAACCATGTGACCAGAAAGCTGTCATATTCAGCAAACTGGACTCTGGTAGATGCTAGATTAATGGTTGTCTCCTTGTACCACTCCAGAAAATAACTGCTATACATTATCTTTACAAGAGTCCAATCAGACCTAAAAGCTACCCAGTCTTCACTTTTCATCCTAAAAGAATTCAAAAACATTCATGTGTCCTTGTATGAGATGGCTTATTTCCCACCCTACAACCCCTTTCCCACAAATAGAAAGTCACAAACTACACTATTGCTACTCTATCGCATCTTCCTGGGCAGCTCTCACTTTTTAGTGCTACCAGCCCATTCCTTTACAACCAAGAACAGCCTTGTTAATTCCACAGGGTTAAATTACTTTTATCCCCATGTAATCCTTTAGTAAGAAGAGTGTTCAATCCCAAAAGTTTATTCTCAAGAACTGCTATTTGGTGGGACAGACTTCCATGCAGATTCTTGCCAGAACATTACAATCTTAACTGCTTCAAGACTATGGTCAATAATTATATATCCACCATATCCTCATAATTGTCATTTTCTACTTCTTCCTCTTACATTCATGTCACACGTCTCATTCAGTAACACTCTACCTTGGGTGGTTCTTGGCCCTTGTATTGAGTGTCTTTTAGTAAAGAATGAAAAAAAAAAAAGGTATGGATTCCTTAAAAAGTGTTCTTGTTTCAGTGAAATCAGTTAGCACCAGTGGACAATAGGGACTGGCAATAGGAGGTCATGGTAATAAAGGACTACCAGGCAACTTCCAGACAAACTACTATAAATCACACATGGCCTGAAGATTGCATTCAAGCATGAAACAGACTCTCACTGCTTGGTGTTGACATTAATGTTCACTTATATATATATATATGTATATATATATATATATATATCATTGAATACAACAGACAAGGTTCTTTGATTTTGTTTTTTATACAATTTCTCATACAATCTAATAATTCTTTTCTTTTCAGATGATAAATTATATAAAAACTGTTTGAATGTTCTTTTATTCCGAACGCTTTCAGCTATACAGTTAGGCATTATTCGTAATATACTTGTTGACAATGCAAATATAATAGCATTATCTAGATGCAAAAAAAGGCTAAAAGTAATGGGAGCCTTATTAATAAAAGCAAAAAAACATTTAATAATATCAACTATGAACATGGACACAATATCTTGACCATGTTTTGAAAAATAAAAACATATAAATACATACATGCAATAAACTATTTATTATTTAACAGTTAAAATATTTCATCCTTGAAAATGGCTAAATGTATAGCTGAAAGCGCTCGGAATAAAAGAACATTCAGTTTTGATATAATTTATCATTTGAAAAGAAAAAAATTATTAGATCACATGAGAAATTGTATAAAAAAACTAAATCAAAGCACTTTGTTTTATTCAATGAAATGTACATGAAAGAAGGATTTCTTCCTAAATACACAAATTTTATATATTAGGTTGGTGTAAAAATAATGACGTCTTTTGACGTTAAAAAATACGTCAAAAACCGTCCTTATTTTTGCACCAACCTAATATATATATATATATATATATATATATATATATATATATATATATGGGGTATGGGTTTGTAAACAGTGACTATTATAGCTATATAGCGAGACTCTTCGCAAGCCGAATTGAGTCACTGTCGGTCACTGGGCGTGTTTCCTAAAATAAATACGCCATAAATCCACCTTCATCCCAACCGTGCGCCGACAGCTTAGTGGTAGAATATCCGCCTGATACCAATTCAGTCGGGTTTCGAACCTAGCTAGAGGCAACCGGATGTCTAGCCGCACTGATGAGCTGTGATACAGCGAAACAGTCTGTCTGTGGATGACATTATATATATATATATATATATATTATATATATATATATATATATATATATATATTTCTAAAGAAGCCAGAACAGAAGAAGCAACAGTTTAAAATATCAAATCAGGGTTCAATCCAGCTGTCAGACCCTCTTCAGCAGCTGCTGTAGAAAAAACAACCAGTCCCATGTGGGACTCACTGGTCAGGGGAACACCTGCAACAGGTGTGCAAAACCCTCATAAATCTTAAATCATAAACACATGGCATGATATATAATATTTGGGGTGTCCAAAAGTCAGGAAGAGTTTTTTAGATTTTATATCATTTTTTTTTACTCATTTCACCGAAAAACAAGGCAATAAAGCCACTAAGATGCAAAAGATTACTGACTGTGAGAGTATAAGAAAAAGAAAACATTATTAAGGAGTCAGTCAATTATGTGGCATGCATGATACATGTTTAGGCAATCATGTATCTTTTGATACATGACTGACGAGTCAGATTTTTTCCTGCAGTAGGTTGCCATTTCTTTGTGTGGTAGACCAGTTGCTATCCAACACTACAGAACCCGGTCTGTCCTATTATTTACCCATAACTGGCAGGAGAAGAAGAGGATTCATACCTTTTCCAAGAGTATTAGTACATAGGTGAATATAATGGATTCGACTGAATTCAGCTCTCTGATTCCTTAATCCGAACCACTATCCATTACTCCACTGTAAAAGAACAGGAATTAAGAAGACAATGATTGACATTTGGTTTAAATTTTTGAAGATCAAAGTTGATTGGAAAGCAAGAAACCGAAAGAGAGTTCCACATTCCAAAATGCAAAATCTCAAGTAGCCAGCATGCAAACACAAGGAGTACATACTAACCAAAATCACCAAGGTAGTTACAGAGATTCCTGGCACAAGATGGTAAATTCAAACATTTCTGTTCAAGATGTTAATGCCAGAAAAGAAAAAGAAAATTGCAACTGAAATACGAAAAGAAATAAAGCAGGAATTTTATTTACTCAGAAATATTATGACAAATTATAATAAGATTGAAGAGTAAGAATAAATCCCAAAATGTGTTTAACACAAATCTTTGTACAAGGAGGTACAGAAAAGTTCTTGGTTAAACACATTTCCTAAAACAGGATCAAAGGACCAGACATTTAAAAAAAAATTAATCCCTTCTTGGTTAGCCCAAGAACTTTTCAGTATCTCCACATATTAAACTAAAATTACTCTTCTGTAATAATAGGATAAGAAAAAAAAATGTGGACTATAAAAAATATAAAAAGTATATATTATATCAGAATTTATTATGTAAATTGATGTCTCTATAATAAAATTGGTATCAACTCCAAGCAATTAATTTAATCATAAAAAAAACCCCAAAGCTCCCAAGAAAATTAAATTTCAGTATTAAATGACCTATAAGGAGTTGATATACACAAGGTTTTCTCTTTTAATGAAATGGGGATGTGTTGCTCGAGAGTTGGAAACTTTTTGTGTCATGTCTTGTAAACAGAACCGTTATACCTGATCCCAACCAAAAAGCCAAAATGATTCAATTTAACACGTGGTAGATGACTCAACTCGATGGGAGATAACTGTCATTGCTTTTCATGGAAACCACCTCATAACTTGCATATTAATAATTATTCACATATGCGAAATAAAATAAATAAGCATCCTTAATTTTGTTGTTTTAATAAATTATTTTACTATATATATATCATTTCAATGTTAGCATTTGTTCTAAATTATAACAGACATTGCTTGAATTACTATTGTAAACAAAAAAAAATGTCTTTTTAAAGCTGATTGGTCATTTTCAACTTTTTTTGTTTTCATTTTTTTTTTTTTTATTCATTTGCAATTTTTTTTTCAGACTATAGAGAATCAATAAATCTTTGCGTGAAAAAGTTTTCCACGTCCTCTCTTTTTGAAAACTACTAACTAAATATTTATTTTTCATAAAAATCAATATGGAGGAAACATTATTTGCATATACAAAAAAATAGCAGAAAAGAAAGAATTATATGGAAAAAAAAAAAACAAAGTGTTGAGAAAGAATCATTCCTAAAAAAATAAAATTGGTTTCAAGAAATATAAACTGCTATCTTTGTATAAAATAGCAAAAGTGTTTTTTTTTTTTAAATAACGGTTTCTACGGTGACTGACACTCTCTCTCTAGAGTTTTACACTCTACAGTGTAAACTTTTTTTTACATATTACGTTACGGTTAAGAGATCGATTTTTTATTTCTAATTTTTTTAACCGTAAAATCCGATATTAAATATAAAAATTAAAGTAAAAATCTAATAATAATTATTAGATTTATAAAATAAAAAATCCGGCATTAAATTAATTAAATTGTTATGTAATATCAGTCCTCCTATATGTCAGTAAATGCTGGAGTGGAAAATCTCCTCACAGATGAAGATGTGGTTCTATAAAAAAAGGAAGCTGAGAATACCATGGACCGCCAAAGTCTTGAAGGGACACGGCATATCTTAGAAGAAGATAGGTTTCTGCCAATAACCGAAGCAATAATGCCTATATGGTCTGAAAAATGGGACCGTGGTCATTAATAGGTTAAAAATATTAAATAGCTTTTTTTTTTCTTTTTTTTTTAAATATCTTAATATTCACTATTAGTATTCAGTTTCTGTTTCTAAGTTAGGCTTACAATACGCAACGCTCCTTGAACATGACTGCCCTGCTTGTCTGACTAGTGATATAACTTAAGAAGCTAAAAAAAAAAAATTGCTTTGTTTTTTGTTTTTTTGTGGTAGGGTCAGCACTGAAGCATAAGGGGTGTTGGGTTATGAAAATACTTTATACAAGAAAACTAACCGAAAACATTTGAAAACTATCAAGGTTTGATTTTTTTAAATATCATGTCTTTCTTTAAAGACATGGACAATCATAGATCTCCACAGATTACTTTTCTTAATTTCCCAGTGAATTGTCACAACTTCTTGTGGGAGATAATGGAGTGGTTTCCCATCAGTTGAAAATTCAGTTATTCTGCTCCTAGATCGGCTGCTAAGTAGTCCAGCCTACACTGTTTCATTCAACCCATATGGAGAAGAGATGACTTTAAGTGTGAAAATAAACAGACTAGGATGGAATGCTGAGCCTGAGACACACTTCTTTTGAAAATTAAAATCTGTTTTAAATACTAATCTATAGTCTTCTTACTCTTCTTAATTTTATTTTACATGGTGGTCCGAAAGTTTTGTCACCCTCCCACGAAAATGTAACGAGAATATTATAACACGTAATACAAAGCATATATTCAGTTTATTCACTTTCATTGACGCTGTCACACGTGAAGAAGGTCTGTATGAATACCATTTATTTTCGTGGCACAAAATGATGTGGTGTCATGTCCTGTGTGATATTTTTTACAAAGCTGTGCTTTGTTGATTGTTGCAAGGGCTCTCCGAACGACAGCCTTCAACCTATGGATATTCTGGTATCGTTTCATGTGAAACCCTCTCCTTCATAATATCCAATAGAGCGTTGAAATAGAAAATCATATTATGTACGGGTGACAAGACTTTCGGACCACCCTAACATTTCGAGTATTCACTGCAACGTGTCATGCAACCTATAAAACAATTGCATTCCCTAATCTTAAAAAATATGTTCTGTTGCTATGGTAACAGCAGGCATTACTTGATGCCAATGCGCAAACACGTTGTGTTATCATAACAATGGAATATCTCATTAATAAGTAGGAGTAATCAAGCTTCTAAATGCATGGCATTTTATTACTTTTAATGTTCACTTTGGATATTTTTACTTTTAATTAAAAAGACAGAATTCTTTCTTACATACAACAATAGAGTTAATTGTAAAAATCCTAGACTGCTCTTGTTAAAAATACAATGTCCGTCAATTTTTTGATGATATGATTAAGGGAGTTTCACTACTTCACTAAAAAAGAGCATACCCTGATGAAAAAAAACTCAAACTTGATAAACAATTTTTTATCATCTAAATGTTTAAGACTAAGGAAAGACCAAAATATTTTTTATTTTTTTTTATTTTTTGTAATCCTTTCCAGCACATCCGAAATTTTAGTAAAAAAAATCTTGTCTTTTTTTCTTTTTGAGTCAGCAAAAATGACATAAAATCGATCATGTCAGCTATTTTTGACAAATTTGTAAACAAGAGTAAAATTCTCCGTTTAAAAATGTTGTAAAATTCAGTTATACTGTTTTCAAAAGTTATTTTAGGACAGTAAAAATATTTAAAGTTTAATGTATTTGAAAACAAACATTACTTAATATTTGTATCAAAAAAATTTTCTTGAAAATATGAGAAGTACCGTGGTAATTTGTTTTGATGGTGTGAATTGACGTTTACGCCAATGTATCGACAAAACGTCAGGGCAATTTATCAGGCGGAAGGACAGAAGTGAGAGTATTTTCAAATTTTCAGTGAACCAGCATATTTAACTAGAGTAATTTTTAAAATTAAAAATACTTTCAAAAGTCTAATATTTTATTATTTTTAGGTACTTTTTCAACAAAGATATGTCCAAAGCCTGCACTGTTTCCATCCCTAAAATTGAATCTAAAAAGAAAATAATTAATAATTGGAGTATGTCACTCACTGAAAAACAATAAATTAATTATATTTTAAAAATGAAATCAAAATATTTAGTTAAATATATAGGATGTAAAAAAGAAAATTAAAAGTTTTGAAAATGCGACGATGATGGTCTGTCAGAGAATTTGATACGTGCTAGTCAGAAGGAAACAAAGTAATTTTTAAGGACTTTCTCTTAAAACACATGACCTATTATTTCTGAACCGTGCATCCATAGTTTTGGAGAAAAAGTTTTAAATAAATTTTTTGCATATTAGAAAATATTTTTAAAATACTATCGTATTACATATATAGTAATAAGCTTTCAAATTTATGATCTGTAAAAATAGATCTTTTTAATAGCAGCATTTCCAAAATACAAAAATTCAAACTTAATTTCAAAATATTTAACAAATTTAACACATTTTGTATTTAAAATTTCAAAAAAAAGAAAATAATTCTTGTAAAAAAATTAATTTTTCATCGGAAAAATAGTTTGGCTTCAGACAATAGTGTCCATATACTATTCATAAAAGCCATTAAAAACTTTTTATAATTAGATAATGTCTTAATTTTAATAGGTCTTGTATTTTACAATTCAGAAGAGAATTTTGAGTAAAATCGGATCGAAATTTACTAAAAAATATTGATGATTTATAATATTCTTCAAAGTCTTCTGCTTTTAACAGTTAAAATTTAACTAATATAATCACAAAATTACACAAGTCGAATTTTTGAGTTTTCATAAAAATCGGGGGTGGTGGGTAACATTTTTACCATGACCCTATAAGACAAGCATTTCTAAAATAATTTCATTCATTTGTAAATAAGTTCTGAAAGTTTAACTAAAATCTGACAATTATTTGATTTTGCAAGAATTTCCAAATTGTGTTTTACAACTGAAAAAAGTGCTAAAAAAATTATGGTAAATACAGTGGCGTAGCTAGAGTAAAAACGTCACCCGGGGCGGTCCGCACAAATTTCACCCCAATGACCCCGATTCACCCTATGCTGAATGGTTAGCTGTAGCTAAATTTTCATACATGCTCTACATCTACTCTACTGACCGGTACGTTTACATGTATGAACCAAGACAAAAAAATCCAATACCACAAATTAATCAGTTCAATTTCAAAAATCAAAAGATTTTTAAAATGCAACTGTTCACTAAAATTAAATACAAAACACGGCAATAAAAGAATGACATTCGATACCATGGTCTTAGAATGAATGTTTTTTTGTTTTCATTGTGGCAAACTGGTCAATGACATCGTCAAAATCTGTTTGTCTTGTAAGCAGAAGCTCGTTTTCAATGGACAGTACGGCCAGATCCGACAGTCTCGACTGGCTCATGGTTGACGTAATTTTCTGTTGCTAATTTTCCGGTGTCCAATTTTCTGTTGCATCATTTTCTGGGTACCATATTTAATTTAATTATCAATGATGTTTGAAAGTATTTTTCTTGACAAAAATGTTCTATTTAATTTTTTCTGACGTGGGGACAAAACTGTTTTCAGACTATTTTTGGCACCTTAGCCTGGTTGAAAAATTTTGTTGGGGATGACATTGTGTCACCGTTCCTGTGCTGGCACCCAGGGCGGTCCGCCCCCCTCGCCCCCCACTTAGCTACGCCACTGGGTAAATACATGACGTAATAAAAAATATTTAAACAAAATTTCGAATGTACTAGTCTAGAAGGGATAACAAATTTTAAAAAATAATTAAAAAATACTTTGGTTTTTCTCTAAATAATAGCATAAACATCATACATGATAAAACTTTTTTTCTTTTCATTAACTTAACAGAACTTAAAGCTTGGGGCCTTTTTTCATCATGCTATGCTGTTTTTTCGGCGAATTAATTGGTCATTTTAACCTGGCACTAATGTCGCATTTAAAATAAATCTCCACAGAATGTTACTCACGAATGAATGCCCAAAGTCCTCAAAATGTTAGCATTATGGGTCAGAGCTAGAAATTTATACCGAATCCTCACTAGGTGCTCAATACTTTCGACCTTGTGTCACATCAAAGCTTTACTTAATAAATCATTATAATTTTTTTCGGAACCTTTTCGGAATTTTTTTAAATTTTTTTTTAGTAACCTTTAATTAATACCGGATTGTTTTTTTTAGGAATCTATAATTAACAATGGATTTCTTTTAAGAATAAATACCGTTGGCGTTTTGTTTTGTTTTTTTGTTTTTTTACCGGATTTTTTAAGAACCTAAATGAGTGAAATTAAAAATTAAAAAAAAAACTTAGTTGTTTTGTGTTAAACACAAGAAGAATTTGTTTTATATCTGTTTATGATGAAATTGAAAGTAATTTTGGCTTGACACAAGAAGATCATTTAGAAATATTGTGTTAGTGTTTAAAACGGAAACCCAATCTTCCCGGCTTTAAAAATCAGTGTTCGAAATTCTGGTTGTTAACGTACTGGATTCGAACACCGGCCACCAACATAGGGGGTGGGGGTGGAATCATCAATTATATTTCAATCACGAAAAGTCAATCAAAAAACTAACGAAAGACGGTGAAAAGAAAATATATTTTTATCGAAATTAAAGTAAACTAGTTTTTTTAACAAGATGAATTTTTTTCCGAAATGAAATAAAAAAAAAATCGCGGTTTTATAAATATTGCCAAAAATCAGGGAATTATCCAATTGAAACAGAATTTTCAGCACTTATTCATAAATTGTATACTAGTTATCTTTGTAGAACATTTTGAAGGTCTATATTTCAACCCCTTCTTTTCGATATCCCGTGTATACTTTTTAATTTGGTGGCGGATATTGGTCATTTTTTTTAAACAGATAGGAAAATCCCTAGCAATTGTTAGATTATTTTTGTATGGATGTTTAAAAAGGAAATAATTGTTAATTGCCGCTTTTGACTACTCTTCCCTATCGGAAGAGTAATAATTATAATTCAATAATTTACAATACATCCAGAATTATTTTAAAAAAAAACAAAAAAAAAAAAAATTGAATGCAATTAGAATTGGATATTTTATGACATCAGACAGGTAAGAAAATAGTAAGAAATAATAGAAGTCTAATTGAGTATTAAACTCAAAGTCAACAAACGTATCATTTTATTTTTAACTAAAAAAAACACTTAGTATAAAAAATCGTATAGAATAAAAAAATATATAAACTATTGGTTATATAAGGTTAAAGATAATTTATTTTTAAACATAAACACCAATGTCTTGATTGTTGCACTACTCAACTGATATTCCATATTTACTTTTTTTGTGTTTTAAATTTTACGCGCGCTTTTTAAGTCAGTGGTGTAGTAATATATTTTTTTTAATTTGTCCTCTGAACCCACAGACTACCGAGCGTAAATAAACGTTATTTTCATTAAGTTTTAAACATTTTTTTTTTACAAAATCCAGTTAATTAATCTTTGAATTTACTAAATAATTTCGAAACATATCTCTAGGATGAATATTGAAATTTTAAGAGATTTTTAAGTTTGTTGTTTACATTTTTTGTCTAATGATAATGGCTGTTCGATAAGTGAAAGAAACGTGACAATGTTTTTTAAGATGGTTTTAAAAAAAGCTTATTTATATACAGAAATTCATTTTTCTTTTAATTCGGATTAACGTTGCCCTTTAAGCTATCATTTTTAAGTTCAAAGAAGATATTTCAATTTATTTAAAGAATTTTAAATTAAAATGGATTTTTGGTTTTCTCTTTTTTAGCAAGTCCGTGGCGGCACCTAAAATTTAAAAGAACATCTAAAAAACAGTAGTAAAACAAGTATATATGCTGTTTATTTTAGTAATTTTATTATTATGAACAAAAAACAAACATTAAACAGCAGATACTTAAAAAGTCAAAAGACTGAAAAAATAATTTTATTTACCTCATAGTATTCAGTGTAGGTTTTGCCATTGTAATCCATAATTAAATGCTAAATGAATATGATGAGGACTCCGGAGGTGGGTGTGGTCTTGTAAAATCCCTGGAGATGGCAGTTTAAAAAAAAAGAAAAAGAAAAAGAAAAAGAAAAAAGAGAGAAAGAAAAGAAAAGAAAAAAGAAAGAAAATGATGATAGTTCTTATTGTTTAATTTTAACTGGGACAGCAGATCTCATGAAACAACAAATACCTCTAACCATCCGACCAACAGGTCCGCCGCATACGCGCGTGAACGTGTTTCCAACTTTTCTCTCCACCTGGCCTTCTCCTTGTTTATCCCTTTGTTTGTTGCAAGTCTACTACTGAATAAACATATACTCAACATTTAAATTAAGTAACCCTCTCTTCCTACGACAGCCGAACTATATGCAACCGACAACCAACCATCTCTCCTCTCCCCGCTTCAGTTCTGCCTTTTTCAAGGTAGAACTGAAGCGGGGAGAGGAGAGAAGTTGATAGAGAAGATAAAATTTGCGGTTCAACTAAAGTAACCTTTATTTATAATTTAATATTTGTCCAAAGACAAATAGTGTGTTCTCTCTGCAAACAAATTCAAAACAATTAAAAGTTGTATGTTCAACTGTGGCCAGTAATAAAGACACAGAAAAGAAAGTCTCAATTTTGTTGACTAGGAAAAAGTCACAATTAAATCATGGTGGTCAGTAATAAAGTTATCGATTTCTGTCGGGTACTTCACGAGTTTATGGGTCCGACCTGTTTGCTTCATTGTGTAAAAAAATCGATCCAATCTCTAAAAGAAACGTTTTCTAACAGTGCTACGGTCACATATTCGATATATTTCATAACTGGGGAGCCCTAGTATCCCATAAAAAGAGTAAGACTAGAGAGACTGCTTGAAGAAAGTATCAATTTGACTTGACATGAGTAAAAAAAATTAAATTAAAAGTTCCTTGATTTCATTTGGTTTATTGTTTTACAGCATATCAATCTCAATGTGTTATTTAATTCCGAGAAGATTTTAGGATAGGTCCGTATGAATAGAATATGTATTGGATTGAGGAATCGGAGAGCCGAGTTCGAATTCCAGTCGAATCTATTACTTACGTGCTAATTAATAATACCCTTGGGAAAGGTATGAATCCTCTTCTCACCCGCCTCCAGCTACGGGTAAATATCTGGATAGACCAGGTGCTATAGCTTTGGATGGCAACTCATCTACCGCAGAAAGAAATGGCAACCTACTGCGGGAAAAAAATCTGCCTTGTCAGTTATGATCGCCTACGCGTGTATTACGCATTGCACACAACTGACTGATTTCTTTGTAAGAAATCAATTTGTAGATTAAGTTTCATTGACATTTTTTTTTTGTAAAGAGTGTTGTCGAAAGTCAAATGCTGATAATTTTTTTTTTCAAAAATGTATTGCTTGTATTTGTACTATAAAAATCTATTTTTATACTTTCATAGTGTTTTGACACCACTTTGTAGGGTTAACTATTTGCCCATAGTTGGAACCCTAACAGCTACTACTATCCCGGCTCAGTGTGAACCTGGAAACAACAGCAATTAAGAGGTGGTCCTACACTCCTCAAAACCTCTCGTTCAGAGGTCTTGCTGCTTGATGTAGTTTATCGTTATACCCAGGATGAAAAGTCCCTTGAATTTTCAATTTGTTTATGAGGCTGGGATTTTGTCCTCTGTGTGCTAATCTTGTTTTGTTTCATTTTTTTCCTGTGACTGTTTTCTTTTAGCGTGACTTTTTTTTAACTGGATTCATATTCAACACTGTAGAGATTTTTTTTTTTTTTTCGCTGGCGGAAAGATGATCAAATTTCACATTTGATTTGTTCGTCCATTTAAAATACATTTATATTAGAAAATATATGCAGTTTAAATACGGGAGTCAAGCTTCAAAGAGCCGCGCATTTCGGCTTATACTTTTTTTTTTCGGTTATGCAGCTATATATGCTAACAGCTAAAAAGGAAAACTAGCTCTTGCAACATAGATAACCATTTCAATATAATTCAAATTCCGTGTGTATCAAGGCGACGGTATTTACCTGGTCTCCCCCACTAAGGTAGGATGTTCATTTTTTTTAAAGTGGTGTGCCCATACACATGCATATAGGTAGTGCCCGATGTACTATTGAGCTTAGATGTGCTTATGCATAGGGCCCCTTCAATGCCTATGTAGGCATGCCGGGCCTACCTCCTTCATGACCCAAGTAAGGGGCCTCATAACTTAACTAGCGCAGGGTCTCGTTTGTCCTACATCAGGCATTGCTTATAGGCAAAGGACAAAAATTGCTTAATCCCCATAACCACAGTCACGCTGGAGTAGATATTTACACCAACCTCACTTCTTTTAGTGCAAAGTGCTGCGGCAGATTTGGAAAACCCGGGATCGGTCACCTTCTTCCATCTCAATTGAGAAATGCACAGCTTTCATTCCTTGGTGTGTATGTATATTTTAATTGAATGACAAGCCTAAAATATTTCTTCAAAATTAAATAAAAATAAGTTTGAAAAAATAATTCTATTTATTTCCGAATAATTTCCAGAAAGTTCAATATCTTATTTATTATAATTTTTATTTGATGTTTTAGAGTTTAAAATTTAATTAATTATTAATATTTATGATTTTATTATTTAAACCCAGGTTGTTCTGACTGAGTACATGAATATATAGCATCCGCCAACCATTTTTCTATCAATGTAAATTTTTGTGCAAATCTGTGAAAAAAGTGGATTACAGAGTCTTGAAATTTTACTCACTTCTCATTGGTCTGTTAATATTAAAATCATGTTCTCGCCTACGTCCGTACAACGCCTACGCGTTATTCAAAACCATTTTTCCGCCAAAAATCAGAAATGTTCTTCGGAGCCGATCACGTGATTACGTTGATTATAAATACCGGACACGAGTTCGTTATTCCTTCTTTTTGATTTCTCTCGCTTACGAAAATGTAGCTGTTTAAGAAAGTGCGTTCCGACCCCAGTTCGGGCGGACGCTATGAAAACATATTCACACACGCGCACATACACGTACGTACGAAACTTAATTACGAACGTTACAAGCTACGGAAACTTATTTATAAACATTACGAACATTACAAGCAACAACATATTACGAATATTCAACTACAAGTAAGAGAAACTTAATTACAAATATACGGAACATTCACTCCTTCAACTAAAGCTAAAAGTTTATCAACACATTTTCTGCTTTACAGAAATCTTTAAACTCTCTCAAAGTGAACATTTTGAGAGGAAAGTTCTTTTAACTTCCTATGAACTCAGATAAAATATTTCTTCAGTAAAGACTTTAATTCCAGCCAAAGGGAAGTGTCCTCTATTAATTATGCTTGTAAATATAAAATGAAAATTGTTTTTAAAAACCGTTTTGTGTTCCTTCTTGTTTCATATTTTGTGGTGTTTTGCGTTAAATATAAATTCGAGAGATTAGTAACCTCTACAAATGTATTATTCAATTATATTATTCCAACGTCTTATTTTAAACTCAGTCATGTGTGTATGTGTGCACGCCAGCGTGCATGTGTGTACATTACATATGGCACAAGTATATATAACCTATTCGCACAAAGCTAAAAGACATACGCACATATATACGATCATGCGTAGCTTGAACACTTCAACGTTGTGTAATGGTTAGCACGCTTGTCTCGCTAGATCTTAGTAAGGAGTTCGAGCCTAACTGAGTGTTCCATACTTTCGCCATGTGCCACATCTAAGCTACGCTTTATAAATTGCTATATACATGCAAAGTTACATACAGGTAGGTACTTCTGTAGAGGACTGGGTGGGTTTGAGTGTTGTTGAATTAGAGACACGTGCTATTTATTTCCTGCTAGAAGAAGGTCCAACTACAAGAAAATGGCGGACTCTTGTTGTGTCCAACCGAAAATGAAAAGAAAACAAACAAGACCGATGTATATATATAAACAAATATATGTATTAAACAACATAATTTTACAATGGACATAGATATTAACATTTGTGTGTGTGTGAACATTTGTGTTTGTTCTTTGGTGAATGTTCGTACGTACGTGTATGTGTGTATAATGTTCATGGCGTCTCCCATAAATGGGAAACGCTATCTTTTGCGAATGCTAACATTGTAGAAGTGTTCGCTGAAATGAAGAAATGAAAAAGAGAACGAGGCGAGAAGTGAATTAAGGAGGAGCTAACTCCGACACTTCCAAACATTCGAGATACCTAAAGTAAGGAAAAGGTTTAAAATAATTTTTAAAAACGAAAAATCTTGCATGAACCTTTTTTTTTTTTTTTTTTTTTTTTTTTTTATTTTAGTCTTAATTTCAAGCTAATAGATTAAATTTCTAATAAGCAAAATACCGTGCTGTATTTTTAAACCTAATTTAAATTGTCTGGAAGAAGTTTTCGTTTTGAAATTAACATTCGCTGATTTTAGTGCCATTTTAGCCATCAGTCATCGCAATGAATTTCTCTTTATTAGAAAATCTTTCACAAATAGAATTATAGTTTTCTGAAAATTTATTTGAAATTAACTAACTCTAGTTCAAATTGCGGCTTAGTTGGCATCAATTCTCCTAAAAATAGGAATAGAATCTGTTGAGAGCCACGATCATTTACGTTCTAAAAGGATATGGCATTTCAAAAAAGTATATTTTAACTTTTGTGCACCCTCCAAAAAAAAAAAAAAAAAGTCAAAAGAGCGGTTTTTCCTTAACACGACCATTATTTTAAATACCATTACTTTACCTGTTTTTGTAGGCACGAAGGTTAAAGATTGCTAAATTTTCGTTCTATAATATATTTAGATTTTCATTTATGCGAGGTGACATATTTGAATATTACTTTCTGAGTATTTTAAATCTCTACAAGACTGAAAATTATCATATCATTAGTAGAAACTCAAATTGAAAAATATTAACTCACACAACGTACGGGTTTCACTAGACAATATATTCTAATGTAGATATGAATATTTTATTTTTTAGAAAAAAAAAATTTTTGTATCCTCAAGTACAATCCTGAACTATAAAAGAATTTTACATGCAATTTAAGAAAAATATATAAAACATGAAATAGATTTAACAGTGATATCCAGTAGTAAAAATTACTTCCATTTTATACATTTGGACTATTATACTCATCTTTGTTGTTATCACAATGTTTCGGTTTTTTCCTTTAGCCATCATCAGGTATTTATTGATTAGAATAGCCTCCAGGGAATTTCTAACTGAACCCTTTATTTAATCTACAGAGGCACACACTGTTCTTATTCCGCTGGCCATGTCTAAAGATATCTTGATTAGTTCTTATTATACCTCAATTTTCTTTAGAAGAGAAAAAATATATTGACAGAAAAATTGTTAGAATATTAAAGTCATAATTTGTTGAACATTTTTTATAATTTGTCTGTAAATAAATATTTTTTTATAAATAGGTGTGTGTACACAAATTGAGCCATTTTCTTTTTAGCATTTATCCCATAAGTTTTTTTTTTTTTGTTAATCATTTCACTCCAAGTAAGGCAATAATGCCACTAAGACACAAGCGGTTACTGAGAGTGAAAGAAAAGGGAGGACAATAAAAGAACAGAATTCAAGGAGACAGAACATGATGATTGACGATGCATTTAAATTTCAGAAGATCGTAATTGACAGGAAAGCAAGAAGCTAGATGAGAGTGTGGGAAAATGAAATAAAATCGATAAATAAAATTGTAATAATGAATATTGAAAAAAACGGAAAACAAATACATTTTTTCATGATGCTAAGAATAAAGGAACTGGAAATATAATTACCACGCTGGAAGCAGCGTTGTTGAAATCTATAAAAAGACAAACATTTCCTGCCTCGCTCGCTTTCTCCCAGATGTAATAGTAAGTGGTAAACGGTCGGTCCCACTGGGACACGTTAGTTTCCCCGGTCTACTGTTGAGTGTCTTTATCTTTCCACTGTCCAACACATGGCGTTCGCACATGGCTTTTGAAACCTCCACCTATGAAGCAAGTCAAGCCGTTTCTTTGGTTGTTCAGACTAAGCGGAAGGCAGGCTTGAGCTCGACCAGTATAACGATGCTTACCCTTACTCACCCTAACTTCTGAACCAAGAAAAAGAAATTGAACACACGATAAGCAAGTTTAAACTTTCCAGCGATAAAGTACGTATAAACTTTTCTTTGGTTGTTCCAACTCTGTACAAGGCTGACTTGAGCTCGACCATTAATACGATGCTCATACTTACTTACTCTAATTCCTGGACCAAAAAGAAAAAGGACATACCCAAGAGACACTGAAGACTTTGTTTCATTACAGTTTATAGAAAAAGAGAATAAACTGTCCGTGGTAGGAATGCAAGATTTTGTATGCTTCTTTGTTTATCATATATAAACACGCACACACCTAAAATACATACAACCAACATTTTAAATTCCATAGGAGTTCCTTCCACGAAGGAGAAGTGTGCGAGAATGTGTGACAGATTTTACAAGTAGGCAAATGTATTAACTTTTTAATGTAAACAGATAAGTTGCAAACTGCCAATAATTTAGCTGAGGTGAATATCTGCTATAAAATTTAAGAATGCTTTGTTTCCCCCATAATACACACCATTAAGTTGAGCCCTTATATTCTAAAAACTTTATATTAATATGATAGTTATATAAAATATTACTTACACTATTTACATTGTTCGGACTGTTGCCCTCATCTTTGTTGCCATATTCACGACATTTCTGCTGTTGTACGTTCCAGTCTTCTTCGGGTGATTGGAATTTCAGACATAACCCTTTATTTCGGGGTAGATTGTTCTAGTTCCACGTGCCAGGCCTCTCCCGGATTCCTCAGTATCAGTTATCTCCCTTTTAACTCAACTCTCCAAGTTTCTGTTCATCTCAGCTGTAGCCAGATATTGAACTCATAACTCTTTAGGTCAAGTCACTAGATTCAACCAACACTTGGATTATTGAGTCGAAGGGGAGGTAACTAATACAGAGACAGATTCAAGGAGACAGGGGCATAATTATAAAGAAATTTACAGTTCACATTAAGGAGAGACTTGACAATAAAGTAATACTTAAATTAATTTTCTGCCATATCACATTGAAACACCGCTTCCAGTACAATCGCCGAAGTTAAGCAATGTCGAGCCTGGTTAGCAATGAGATGGGTGACCACTTTGGAATACCAGCTGCTGTAATTTTAGATGTGTGAGTGGTGTAATGGATGAGGAATCAGAATTGGAAACCGAAGAGCCGAGTTCCAATTCCAGTTGAGTCCATTATATTCACTTGGGAAAGGTACGAATCCACCTATCTCACCCACCCAGCTAAGGGGTGGTTAGCAAGTCTTCTATCACTAAATCGTTACTATCTCCCCCAAAAGCTCTTACAGTCTAAAAATATTTTATGGCTTTAAATAACCTGCAAAAGGTTGATAAGTCGTGAAAAAACAAATCAGTCAAAACATTTTCCATTATTTAAGTTTCTTTTTATTATACACGCGCACACACATACATACAGAAACGAACCGTCGTTTGTGAGCAAATGTTTACTAACATATTTTTGTCCGTAAATATATTTATTTCAACAGTAATTACCTATAGCAGTAATAAAATGTTTTTAAAATGATGACAATTTTATCTATGTCTGAAATGTAGCAACATATACTAATCAAACTCAGATTGTGTCTGTGTATGCATATTTATACATACACGCACATTTAGTATATATATTGTTTCGTATATAATTACATGAATCATTCATACAAAAAACAAATATAGAGGTTAATGATTTAAATGGCGAGAATACATCTTCGCAAACAATTTCAATAATTTGTTTTTTTGTATGAATGATTCATGTAATTATAAATTGAACTGCACCTAAAATTGAAATTATATATATATATATTACTTTAAGCGCTATTTTTAGCGTATAATCATATTTGAGTAGACACGCCGTTTATTTTAAACAGTATTTTATTTCGTCTACCGGTCTTATTAAAGAAAATGTGCCTTCCCGCAGGATTCGTACTTACGTCCTCCTTTGCTAAAGAAACCGCCATTTAAATCCAACGTGCTTTGACTACTCGGCTACGAAGAGTTTCTCAATCAAGCAAGGCTCTATTTGCCTTTAAAGCATACCCTACTCCTTCAGATTTTTTCAGTTTTGTATCAGAAATGTAAACAAAACAATTGATAAAGAATTAATGTTTTTTTTTTTAATTTTTAATCAGACGTATTTTTATTACTTCAAACGTTATCTTTAGTGGATACTCGTGGTTGAGTAGAAAGCCTGTTTTCGAGTAATTTCGTGTGTGCAGGCTGGTAGACGAAATGAATAGTTTAAATTTAAAATAAAAAAATTTGAGTATTTGAGTAGAGACATTGGTTCTTTTATTTCAAACAGTATTTATTTCATTTGAAGTTATAAAAATGTCGGATTAAAAAAAATAAAATCCATTATTTCTTTAGAAATATAAGTATATTATATATATATATATATATGTGTGTGTGTTTAAACGTTGCTAAGTGCTCAATTTCAGAGATAGTGCATTTGTTGTTATAGACTGCAGATTCCTAAGTTTACAGTTCAGTTTCATATATGTGTGTGTGTGTGGTAAAAGATTAGATCAACCGATTCCGCTACCTTGGTTTCAAACTTTCGGTATCTTCTGGCGATTTCGGTCAAGAATTGACCGAAATCGCCTGAAGATACCGAAATGTTGAAATTAAGGTTGCGGAATTGGCTGATCTCCTAATTTTTCATACTTAAAAGCACTCCATGTTAAATTTTTATTTTTTTATACGTGTATTGAGCAATTTTTAATACTGTTTCCTGGTCTAATTCAACTGTGACTTAATTTTTTTAATATATATATATATGTGCGTGTGTGTGTGATGGCTCTATCATTTGACCTACCTATATCGTTAATTTTAACAAACGAGCTTCCTGATGTCACCAAGTTCTCAACTCGGTATCTATGCTGATGACAACTATTTACTCCTGTCTAATCAGTTTGATAAAGTAAAATTAGCAGTTGATCTAAAAAAATGACCTACAACCTGTTAATAAATGGGGCAAGGAATGGCTTGTTAATTTTAATACCTCCAAAATGAAACTGCTGTCTTTTAATCGTCTGAGAGAACCCCTTTTTTGTCTTTCATCAACAGGAGTGCGACTCATTGTGCCTTCTCAGGTTAACGTTTTCCAGTAACGTAAAGTGGAAAGATTATATTGAATCAATTGCTGCTAGGAAATTGGTACTGTGTGTCGTGCTCGACGACGTTTCTCGACAATGTATTTTAGATATTCAAGTCAACTATTTGTCTATGTTTTGGATATTGCTACATCTGGTCTGGTGGTTCTGCTGTATATTTAGAGATTCTTGATAAAATCCAATGAATCTGCAATGATATTAGTCCTGACCTAGCATCTCACCTTCAGTCACTTTCCCACTGCCGTAATATAGCTTCCATGCGCATTTTTTATAAATACTTTCACGGTAATTGTTCTGAAGAGCTTTCCTCTATTGTATCAAGACTTTCTGAATTTAAGTGCAGTACTGGATCAAGGAAAACCAAGATCTGCTCGTTTGCCTAATCATGAAGAACATACTCTGCAGGCTGTTGGAGATATTCCAGGTAACAGCACATGTCAAGTGGCCCTAGCATATTGTACATCTTATAGTACTGCATTGAGTGGACTTCAAGAGAAGCTCCCGTATCTGTATAATCTGCCAAGTATGCAGGGTCTTTCGCCTTCTGATCACTCACCACGTGAAACCGTTTTGCCAATGGTTTATTGCACAAACTGATAATCCATTGTTTGTCTCTTCAGTCTTTTTTTTTTTACGGATGAGGCAACATTTGGAAGAGATGGAATAACAAATTTACACAACCAACTTGTGGGTGGATCAGAATCCCCATAGTACAATACAGACTAGACACCAATTTACAATTAATGTGTGAGTTGGAATTGTAGGTGCTTGTCTGGTAGGTCTATATGTTTTCCCAGCACCTCTTACAGGAGCTGTCTACACGGACTTTATTTCAAACATACTTCCAGACCTGCTAGAGCAGGGGTCAGCAACTCATTCGACCCCGCGGGCCGGATCGTGTTATAAATGACGGGTCGCGGGCCGGACGAAGGCCATTAATGAAAAATTCAGGAAAATTACATATGCAGACCCCTGTCATCCTAAATATTTAAAACCATAAAGAAAATAAACATTGAGAAATCAGAAAAAACAAAAGAAAATCTAAAATTAAAAAATCAACTAACAAAAATTACTTTTCCTCAAGGAACGTCAAAATACTTCAAAGTGAAAATGGATGAAATTATGACGTGTAAGTTTGAAACTGTTATTGAAAATTGTTCCACAAACGAACCACACACACATCAAACAAAAAACGAAGTACATATACCCATACATACGGGTACAAATAGTTGCAAACATATACACTTATGTACGTACATATGCGGTATCATACACACATTCATGAAGCATGTATGTATAATGCGCGTATGTTTAACTGTCTTTAGATTTCTGCTACCTCGCATGTCAGTCCCTCCCTGGCCTCTTTCACTTTATCGTTCCTTTCGCTTTTATCTTTTAATGTAGCCAAGGGTCATAACAAATATGTATCCATTATTTGACATTAAACGTAGGCAACGCAACTTGGTAAAATAAGTCCCATGAAAGATAACTGGCAGATAGTCTAATTCGGAAGCCACGTCTCTCATGTTAAAAATAAAGTCATTGGTAATCAGTCTCGCGGGCCGCAGGTTGCCGACCCTATTGCTAGAGGATGTATCCCTGGTAATACAAAGACACATGTGGTTCATACATGATGAGGCTCCAGAACATTTTAGTCTCATTGTGATGCAATGGCTGATCTCTACCATAAAAGATGGATAGGTTGGGGATGACCAGTTGCATAGACTGCACGTTCCTCCGACATCAATCCTTTGGATTTTTATCTGTTGGGAAACCTAAAACAATTGGTTTATGCAGAAGACATTAATAATGCAGAGATGCTTCATCAACATGTTGTGGGGGTCTGCGAAATCACTCGACACCATGTGGGAGTATTTGAAAGGGTCCACTAGTCATTGATCTGATGGGTGAATGCATGTGTACAAGCAGAGGACATTTTGAACATTTATGAGTTGTTGCATTGAAGTACAACAATGGACTTTTGGATATATGTTTACATAGATATTTTACATTAGGAGCAGGTTCCTGACATCAAAATAAAATTTGTAAAAGTATTTTTGGATTGCATCTGGTATTTTATATTTAATAGCATCTACCATAAATTTTAAATTTAATAACTCAAAAACGAAGGATTTGCAGACATATGTTTATATGGACTTTTGTCTTCATTTTGGTGTGAGGAACCCACCTCCAAAGTTTGTAAAAGTATTTTTGATACACCCTGTATATACACAGGTTTGCAAAATAATTTCTTTCTTTTTCCCTTGAGACTGAATATACATGTTTTCTGTGTGGAGATGATTGGAAGTTTTTGAACACAATCACATTTAGGTGTTGGTATGTAGCAGAAATCATTTTACAGAATTGAAATAATCTGTTAATATTAGGTATGCATTTACCTTATGTTGAAATTTGGCTAAAATAAGTTGTATAAAGAGAAATTGTCCGAATGAAGTTTCACTTGTCCATTGCACTAAGGTCAATTCTACAATTTTTGTTAAAAAAAAAAAAAAAAAAAAAAAAAAAAATCAATTTTTAAATCTATTATGGATATTGTATGCACTCAAACCAAATTTGAAATATGTAGTAATCATTCTTTCACAGGATCAATTTCATGGTTGTTGCCTTATAAGTCAATATATTCTAAAATTTCCTTTCAATTTTCATTTTCTATTCTCAGCTGCTGTTAATGTCATTTTCGTTTGATCATTTATTCAAAGAGTTTCTAAATTAAAAGAAAGCAAAGAACAAAAATAAACATGATTTTTAATTAATTTTTTTTTTTAAATAACTAAATATAATTTTATCTTTTGCAGATGAATATGCAAAAGGGGGAGAGGAAAAAATTCTGAATCATTAGGTAAATTATTTTGCCCCCAAAAAGTTCCTAAAATTGAGAACCCATCTAAAAACATTCATTGTATTGAATAGAGTATTTTCTATTTACATTTTTCATTTTTCATTTTTTTTTGTATGCATGTCTTATGTTTAAACTTTCTAATTTTGAAAAATGAAAGTATGATTAATATTAGGTTGGTGCAAAAATAATGTCGTTTTTTGACGTTAAAAAATATGTCAAAAAACAACATTACGTCATTATTTTTGCACCAACCTAATAAAAAGATTTCAATGCATATAATAGCTAATGTTTGAATACATAGATCTATATAATAAATAAAAGTCCTGCTAGCCAGCACTCTGTAAGTGGGAGTGGTTGTTAGACTTTAATCTAATTGGAGTTTGTTATATATTATTATTATTATAACATCTGCTCTTTAGGGGGTTTATTTCAAATGTTGTGCACATATCTCATCCTGAACTAAGCTATGATAAGCAAGTTGGCATTTTGATATTAATCATTTTATGGTAATGTATTTTCCACCCCATTTTATTTTCCCCCCTGCAAGTCCATTTTTAATTTATCAGTATTATTAAATGTTATACTCCTACTAAAATATAAGATAAACAATAAAAATAGCTTATAAATCAAACGTTTCACTTTTATTCAAAATGAAACAAGTTAGATTGATAAATGTTTCCTCATTCTTTATCATATCATTGTCAGATTCTGATCTACATTTGATCCCACATTATATATATATTATATAATTATTTTTTTTAAAAATAGGATTCCATTGCAACACAGAAATTTCTTAGTCTAAGAAAAATCCCAGGTTAATTGTTTGGAAACTATGTCACATAATACATCATTTTTCCATTATCAGTTTTTACAAAAAGTGTGGCTGGTTCTACACAAAGCTTTCATCACTAGAATCAATATAAAAGGAAGTCCTGACAAATATACATGATATAAACCAATTAGGCCACAGTAGATCCTAAATTGATAATTGAACCTTCTTTTAATAAATGGGACCACACAAGGGCTATATTGGCAAACTTTATTTTCATAAATGAAAAAAATCATTAAGCAATTAATGGATTTTTTTCATCTGATATTATTTATTACTTTCTCTAGGCTAGTTGACAATTTCACTGCTTAAAATAATAATAGATGTGTACAAAGTAATTATAATGTTTATAGTATGAAGAAATAATAAAAAATATTCATAAACTGCTTAAAAATAACTTTATTTTTGTACTTGAAATATAAATCAAGTTAGCAGATATAGACATCAAGTGACAGATGTAAGTTTCTTAAGTAGATTGCTTTATTATATGAGAGAGGCCTGGGGAAAAATATATATATATACATTGTGCCATACTTGAGAAATTATCCAATTAGTTTAACAATTCTCAACACAAGTCAAGCAGCTTGGGACAAGGTTTGCAGCATTTTGGTCAGTGAATTGATTTTCATTATAATGCTGATATTTTCAGTTGCACTGTAAGCATCATTATATCATCTTAGATTTTAACAAATGGCAAAGTTTAACATTTGTATCTGTGGGGGAAAATTATCAGAGTTTTCCCCCTCCTCTTGACACTGCTATAATTGTATACTCCCTTGATAATGTTTGTTTTAAAAGGCTGTTTAGAATTTTAATATAAACAAAAATGTCACACACTAATCATTAGTTTGTTTATTTACAAGATTAATTTTATATTTGCAATATTATAAAAAGTATGTGAAGATCCAAATTGATTAGGATGTAGCTGATATTTTGCTAGAGAACATCATTTGCAAGCTTTGCCGATTGCTTTGGTCTAAGTGCTTAGTGTCCATCAATCAGCTCATAATATATTTTCAGATTTTCTAAACATGCCCCACACAAACCTTTAGAGAAATTAGCAATGATTTAAAAAACTCCTTTCCTAAATTGTAATTCAATATCTGTAGGAAGGGGTTAACCTATAATTGCTAGTGTGTTTAGGCTTGGGTTTTTCTATTAATTAGGCATCTTTGATCACAATTATAAATAAAAATAAAAATTGAAAATTAAAACAAAGTATTTTGAAACAAAATAATCTGAGAGAAAATGTTTGGAAAAATCAGGTTTTATTTAAATTGTCTTGTTTTACAGTTCAAAGAGAATTTTCTAAATTTATTAATAAAAAAAATGTTATTTATTATAAAATGGTAATAAATATTGCATTGCAGTTGGTTCATATTTTTATTTTACAAATTTTTTAATAAAAAGATTTGTTTATATATATATATATATATATATATATATATATATTTCTTCATAAAAATGGTCAATAAATATTGCATTGTAGTTAGTTTACATTTTTATAGTATTGTAAACAAATTAATTTTGTAAATAAACAATCTAACAACTAAATAGTGTTTAACATTTTTGTTTTTAAATTCTAAACAAGTTTTTTTAAAACAAACACCACTGAGGAAGTATATTTTAGTAATAGAGTTGTCAAGAGAAGAGAAAAAAATGTCTTTGACACACTGCTTTTTATTTTTGTGGGTATGAAGATTAAACTTTGCCTAGAAAATAAATCTGTTCCACCTCAGTACATGTATCATGTTAAATAAGTTGCATGTCTTAAGTATTGAATTTGATCAACTTTGAAAGCTTATGATCAAATGTTGTCTACAGATCTGAAACCATTAATGATGTATGACTGGAAATGGTAAAGAATATAAGGAAGTTTGTAGGACATACAGCAAATAAGACGCATACATACCTGAAAGCTTAGAAGCAATGATTCTGAAGATTATTCTAGACATCTATTAACCAATGTTATTGTATTTAGCAAAGGAAGGTTGTTGCTCAGTAAGAAATGTTTACAATCACACAGTGAGATATTGCAAATAATTATCTGATGCTCCTAATGTAAACAATTTTCCTTGCTATAATGAAGACAAAAGAATAGAAAAGTAGAATTAGAAGAGAAAAAAGTCGATGAGGCTTCTAGAGAGTAGACAATTTTTGCATGGCAGATACTTGGAGTTAGAGAAAGATACTGTGTTGTTCTCTCACCATCTAGATATGCATTTGACTTTTGAATCAAAAGTCAATACGAGGTGAAAAACTTTATGGAACTGAATAAGGATACCCTTCAGTCTGGGCATCATACTTAAAGTTACAGAAAAAAAAAAAAAAAAAAAATCACCATCCCATTGCCATGAGCCAGATTCAGCAAAGCTTAGCAAGTAAAGACATTTGATGCATGACTTAAATTCATTTTTTGGCTTACTGGGCTGTGAAAAAACACATCTAGCATTCATTCATGCATATATACATACATAACACACACACACAATTTTTATTAACAAGGCTGTTTTTAGACTGCCTATGAAAACAAATGTAAATACAATTGATAAGAGAAAACTGAAGCGCAATTTTATATATATGTGATTAATATAAACATTATATTTAGTGGAGCCACATGCTTGAGAAGACATACCTGTTCTTTTTATTCTGTTCAAATCAGTAAAATTAATTTCTACTCGCCTAGACATAGAAAGTCTTAATTTCACTATTTAAAAAAAAAGGATGTCTACTCAAATATGTGGGCCAACTAAATATAGCATTTATAGTAATAATGTTGGGTTAACAAAAAGAATTATATATCTCCCATAAATGAATATGAAATAGCAAGATTTTTAGGAAGGAGCATTATCTAGTCATAAAGGTTCTCTATCAGGAATAACCATTCATTACTAAAGAGGAAACTTTAAAGTTTAATGCAGGTTCTGATCAACTCTGAAATAGTATACTGATGTCATTTATAACTAGAAATAAAATAAAAAAAAATTCATTTATCTTGATAATGTTTATTTCTTTGTGATTTGCTATTATAAATACTGTTTGTGTTACCAAGTTTGTTATAGAGAAGTGAGCTGATGTGTGCATCAAAATTTAATGCAGCTAGTAACATTTACAGCAGCCTGAAAATGTTTCAGAGCCAGCAATACAAGCATTGGAATAAGACATGGGGGTGGGAGGGAACGAAAAATGGAAAAAAAAAAAAATAAAACATGAAAAGCATAACCACTGGTAATAATGATAAGGGGAAAAAATATCTTTAAGTAAATATAGTAACCTTGTGATAGTTTAGTGATTTTTTCCTGTTCTTATATATAAAATACAGAACAAGTAGGAAATGTATTTAAGATTCCGATCCATATCTGAGCTACATTTGATCAATTCACACTGAGTCAGCAGCTGGATTTAACCATTCCTTCAGAGCAGTCTCATGATCTACTGCTGCTTATAATCCATGTTCAGTGACTTTTCCACAATGGCCATGAAGCTCAAATGAGCAAATTTAATTTGATAAAATATTTACATGCAAATTTCAAAGATCAACACAAAAGTTGAATTTGTATTTACTTCTATAACATTGGGTGGAAAAAGGCAGGCAAGATTTAGTTATTGTAACTTAATAAACCAACAGATAATACTTGCCTAACATCTGTAATGTCATTCTAATGCCTACATAGAGTATATGTTTAAGAAAAGAAACAAAAAGAAGAAAAAAAAGAGAGAACACCATTATTAACTTATTACAGGTGCTTTATACTAGACAAGAAATCCAATTTAAATGATTTTTCTCATTTGTCAAGCAATGTTTTCTTTTATAGCCTGTAATATTTATTTCTATTTGAAAGCAAACATTGGAATCATTGAAGTTATAATTTTGAAAATCAGAATCATAGATCCAACTTAATTTTTAAAAATTAGAAATTTAACATGTCTGTGTTTTAGTTTTTTTATTTTATTTAAAAAAATGTACACTGCATCAGCATGTTAAAAGTATCAGCATCTTTCCTCCTCTCACCCCAAGAATATTGTTGTACATACTTGTTTTTCAGTTTAAAAAAAAAAAAAAAATTGCTTGAAGGTCTTCAATTTTGATTAGTATAAAAGCAGTTCGAAGAGATAATGCAGTATCTGAAACTGATTAAGTTTTAATTAGTGACGCAGTTCACTAAACCTGAAATTAGCCACAACAAAATTGAAACCAGATTTCAAAATTGTAAGGCTGATAGAATAGGAAATATGGTAGTGAAGTAGATTTTCTTTATTTTGGCCATTCAGTAAATGTAAATCTCTGGCTTAAATTTTATTAGCAGATTAATGTGCAATTTATCCGAAAAAAGAAAATATTTAGACTTGATGTAATGGAAACAAATTCTTGTGTTAACAAGAGGCACAAAATTTTACAATACTAGATGATGTAGCTGGCACCTATGGATAGAGGCTGTGGCTTAAAATAAATTTTATAGCTGTATATTAATCTTATATATCATTAAAAGTAACTCTTCATAAATTTTGTTGTGACACCTTATCAAATGTAACTTGTTCAAAATTGAGAATATTTTTTTTTTTTTTTAACTTTAAGAAATTCCTTCTTAGTTCCAATGAAAGAACAGTTTAAATGAGAATAAACAAATGTATACAACAATGAAACCTTCTAAAGGGAAAATGTACAGATTCTCATTTAAAAAAAAAAAAAAAAAAAAATCTGATCAATTTCATAAATTTGCACTCCATAATAAAAGCAATAGACATAGAAGAATAATAATTCTTTGCCAATTTTATGAAGAAGCTTTTTCTCAGACAACTTGAAAATCTTGAAAGGAGAAAATTGAATTGCACAAATTTTTTTGGTCCTTATTTCTTGTATATATAACAAAGAGGAACTCAAAAAACTGAGGGGAAATATACAAGAAAAGAATAAACGAAAATTAATCTAACTGGACTGTAGAAATAGACAACACCACGGTCCTGCATTTAATACACGACAAAGTAAGGTTTCTGCTATTAAAGATTTAAAACTAATTTTAAAACCAATACCTGCACCCACCTGTTAAAATAACATCCATGGTTCATGTTTATTGGAAACTAGACTGTCCCAGGGGTTAAAAGCAACAATAAATCAGATCATGTTAAGATTTTGGTTTTGAAACCCAGCTGAGAGAAAGTACCAGTAGGAAAGTGCTATGATGTTTCTCAGTATCCTGATATTCAAATTATTTTCTTTAAAATGGAAAATATATGACCCATATAGAATGGATTCAAAGGAAACATATTTATTGCATTGATGATAATATATAACACCCGCTGTCTGAAAACGTATTTTATCTAGCCTCTGGTAAATTATTTGGTAGCCACAAAAAAAAAAAAAAAAAAAAAAAACTACAAAAGAGATTTTTAGGTGTGGTAATTGAAGAACATAAACAAACCTTTAATTCATTGCTTTGTTGAAACCATAGAAATTAGATGGTTATGCGTTGAATGTTGAAGAAAAGAGAGAGCAAAATGAATTTGTGTTAGCTGTTTGATGATGACAATGACAGCAACGGTAGTTTCTATTTCAAAGATGAAATAATATTAAGAAAGATATTCACTGAAAATTTCACTCTTTGTCATTAAAATTTCGCCCCCCCCCCCTCCTCTATTTCCCTTTATCCTATTCTGGAGAAAAAAAAAAAGTTACAATTTATCTTGACTCTCATAGCAGGAATGTAGATGTATTTTGGGAAATACATTTAGTTTCAAACTCAGTGAAATAGATTTTGCTTAAGTTGACAGCATCAAACTGAAAATTAAACACTAAAGAAAAAAAGACAAAAAGAGAACTACAAAAAAGAAAATAACAAGAAATCTGTAGACTAGATACCAGGTTTCAGAATATTCTTTCAAATATACACCATTAGCCTGGTTAGATTTTGCTAGAAATCTTTAAGACTTTTTCCTTAAATCTCACAAGTGTATTTGAAAAATAAATAAATAAATAAAAAAAAAAGAAAAGTGGGTGTGGTGGGGATTTTAATGTTTGCTGGTCACAGTGATCTTCTGATGTGATTCTGTAAAGTGGTCCGAGTCTCATTGTCAACACGATTGATTTTTATTGATTAATAATTGGTGTTGTACATCCAATTCTTGACTCCCTAGCAGCTTCTTCCATCTCTGCTTGTGCTTGTGTGCATTTACAATTGGCTCAGAAGAAGCATTTATGCTTCATTGTCATGAACAAATAATCGCACAGATTTGTCCAAGCCTGCCTGCATAAATGTTGGTGGTTCAGGATTGTCCTCAGTTGGATGGCATGGCACTTCTCCTTTGGGGAAATTACTCAATACTTTGAAGTCATCTGGGCATTGATTATGGCACAGAATAAAATAATATAAATACTGAAAAGAAAAAAAAAAAAAAGAAAAAAAAAAAAGAAAAGAAAAGGTAAACAAAAATAAGATAAATCAAAGAAAAAATAGTTTATAATATGAATTCTACAAAGTTAATAAATGATTAAAATAATTGTAAATTGAAACTAAAATACTAAAATTCAAATTATATAATAATCTTACTCTATATATACCAAATGTCGTCTTTTTTTTTTTTGTTTTTTGTTTGTAATATCTAATTTTTAATGTCAGTGCTAGTTACTCTATTGAAGTAGCGATGTCAGGTGATGGTGTCTTATGACAGATTGTTCACAAATGGATTAAAAGAAAGGATTATTTGTATAAAATCTAAAAAGGACCAAAATCAAAACAAAGTGAGCAGAATGGGAAATTGATGTATTGATGCATAAATGAGTAAGCTATGATAAGTGGAAAAATATAAAACTTACATGTAAAAATCTAATATTTGTGAGGACTTAAAAATACTGCCATTTTTGACAGCACAGATAAACTAGTTAAGTAAATTAGAAATAAAGAAGGAGATTTTTCCAGTTATCTTTATATATTAATTCTATAGCATATAAACCATATTTCAATCATTTGGATTTAAATACAAAGTATTATATATATATATATATTATATTTTATCCTTGTGGAAGTCAATCAGTCAGTATCATAAGCCACACTGTTACAATAATGGCAGTTACATCGCTTTAGGCTACAATATTAACTGTTAGCACTCTGCATTATTAATATTACTTCCCTTTCCACTGCATTCTTTTTTAGGCTTCTCAATTGCAATATCCTGATTGCCAATTTAACTCAAAGTTGTTTTCTGTTGCCATAGTAGGATATGACAACTATGATCCTGCCACTGAAGGTGACCAGAGTCACCTTCAGTGGCAGGATCAACTTTTTTGTACAGTAAATGAAGTCACATACAGAGTGATAAAGGTTAAATTATGGGCCAAAGAATAGAATTCTTTTTTTTTTGGCTATAACCTATGGTCAAAATACCACAGCAGTTTCAGATTAATTATTAATCTAAGCATTTTTAAAACTTTTAGTTGAAGAATTTCTTTAAATTTAAATTTTAAGAAAAAAAAAAATTAAGACTTTGTAAAAGTGGTTGAAACTATTGGCATCTAATTACCCATGTTTTTGTGTAAACTATGTCATTAGTAATATTAATTAATAATTAATCATTACTTCTTGCTAAAAATTCTTATTTCTTAAAAGTTATCACATTTTGAAATGGGTAGAAAAACTTTAATTTTACTACTCAACAATTTCCATTTTAAAAATTATAAAGTAAACATTAAATGAAAAAAGTTATAGTAGCAATTATTCAATTGTCAAGTATGGATGTAAACATCTAAAATACAAAGCACATACCTGTAAACAGGGTTTAATAGATATAGGTGTTGCCAATTTATTAAAGCAAAAGTGATTTTGCAAAAGAAACTGACCTTTAGTGAGTGAGTTTTAAGAAATCTTCTTTCTAAATGGGCACCACTTGGGACAGTAAGCATTATCCTTACAACACCTTCTTGGTTAGCAGCTGGTTCAGGAGGAATTAAATCTCTCACTTCCGATTTCCTCCTTTCACGTTCCTGAAAAAAAAAAAAAAAAAAAAAAAAAAAAAAAAAACATCAATATGTAAATGCAAACACAAGTAGAACAACTAGCCACAAATTATGGCACTACATGAATTGATTGATCTGTTCTATTTTTTTTTTTTTTTTATTTATTTTAAACATTTATTCTAGATTAGCATTCTAATGAATGACCTTTCTTCAAGCCACAGCATTTGTCAGAATCAAAATATATTGATTTTTTTTTATCATTTTAGTGGGGAGAAGTACTATTCATAATATAAACCAATCCTTAACTTCTTAAGCAGTTATCTGTACTTTGTTTTATCAATGACAAGTTTGAAACTGTATTTCAATTTGCTTATTTCCACTGCATATTACAAAAAAAAAAAAAAAAAAAAAGATAATATCAGTAGTATGCCGTAAGCAGTTTCAGACTTAATATTTGAAAATTAAAACAAAGTAGAGATAACTCTTTAGGAAGTCAGGGATATATATATATATATATATATATATATACATACATACACACACACAATCATATATATATATATATATATATATATATATATATATATATATATATATATATATGAGAGAGAGAGATCCCTCACCTAAAAAGATAACAAAAAAAAAAAAAAATCTTTTTTCAAGTCCGGCAAATGCCATGGCTTGAAAAAACTCTGAACACTAATCTCCAAAGAAACCCCCCTCCCCCTTTTGTTTTTAACAAGCAGATTTAAGTAATACCCAAATTATGAATGATCAATAGCAGCTTAATGCATAAATAAACATGAACATTAAATAGATTGAACATGACAAATACTATAAAATTCTTCAACTTTAACAAAATCCTGTCTTTTGGTTTTTTTAAAATCAACCAAAGCACTGAAACAAACCATTAAAACACGGTCCCACTCAGCAGCTTTGTCTCGCTGACGTTTTTCTTCCTGCTCAACTTTGTCCCGTTCTTCTTTCTTTTTCCTTTCCTAAGAGAAAAATAGAAAAATACTTTAAATAACAAAATAACAAAATAAGTAAGTCTACAAAAATTCAAGCTTATAAAAAAAAAAAAAAATACAAATATAATAAGCACTTATTTGACATGTTTAAAAATAACCTATGTATGTCTACAAGTCATTCCATGTCATAATGCAATCAATATATTTGCTACAAAAAGTTTTTATAAATACTAATTGAACACTAGCATTTTTGTAATTTAACACATGCTGCAAAAAAAAAAAAAAAAAAAAAAAAAAAAAAAAAATTATTTTATTTTTTAAAAATAATTCTCCATAGTTAGGTTCTCAAAAGCAAACTTAACCCTTTGCATCATATGTGATGCACAGGGCAGTTTGGATAGTATGCACAAAAATTCTCTGGACAGGCAAAAGGTTAATGTTATTATTTCTATTGTCCATTTTGTATCAGAATTGTTTGTGCAATAATCCAATTAAGATAAAATAGTCCATAATGTCGTTTAGTAAATGACTAAATAAATTTGTTTTCTACAACAGAACAAAGTGTTAATGCATTCTTTTTCTATGCGCCATATCATTTCAGGCTTTCCACAATTTCATGTTCTTTGTAGCTCTGAGTAAGTGCTGTTTTTTGCTATCTCTCCTAAACCCTGTTCTGATATCCCTTTACACAAGTTTGTTAGGCAGGTCATGTGCAGCCTATCTGTTCCTCTTGCTTTCAATATGTCCTGTGAGTGTCAAATTTTCCAAGTCCTCTCTCCAGAGTGCCTGAGAAATTTCAACTGTCACTTTCTGTTTTGAAGTAATTGTCCTTTTTGTTTTCATTTTCTCTAAAACTTTTGTCACACATGCTCAGTCCATGGTATTCTCAGCATCCTTCTATAGAACCACGTTTCTATTGACTTAAGTCTCTTCACCTGTGAGGAGATTGTCCAGAATTCACTGTCAGATAGGACTGAGGTTACATTACAGTTCAGTACGCTTTTCTTTGTTTCTAATGAAATTTTTGTTTAAGACTTTTGCTTAGCTTTCAGAAAGCACCTTCCACTATTCCAATGCATTTTCAGATTTCAGTGTCACACTTTTTTGTCTGACCTTTTTTTTTTGATTTTGGTGCCTATAATTCGTAGTTCACATCTTACGCTTGTTCCCTTTGCTAACAACCATACTGTCTTCTTGCAAGTGATGTTTAATTCTTACTTTTCACTTTCCTTTACTACCTCCTGTAGTTTCCTTTTTGTCTTCTATCAGCACTGTCATCTGCATATCTTATGTTGTTAAAAGTGTGACTGGCAATAATGACTTCTACTTCTCTCAAGACTGCCTCATTGTATAGTTGAATAAGTCCAGTGAGAAGACACATCCTTGTCTTACATTCTTTTCTATTTTTTTGTATTTACTTAATTCATCTTTTATCCATGTGCAAGTGGTTTGCTCACAGTATAGATTCTGGATTGATATAACTCGAGATATTTAAATATGAAATAATAATTTGATCAGGCTAGCCATGCAATTTTAATCTTTTTCTGTTCATTCCGATTTATAACCATATGAAGCAATGTAAAATTAATTTCTCTCTTGATATTCTTTAATAAATAAATATATATGTGTGTGTGTTTATTTGTTACCCTTACACAATAAATAACAAGACATACTTTTTGCTTGTTTCCTAAACAAAAACAAGGAAAATTTATATTTTAGTTTGAAGTAATTTAAAAGGATGAATAAATACATTTGTAACTTACTTTTTCTTGATCAGCTTTTAGTGAAGCATAATATGCTTGGTCTTGTTCTTCTCTCAACACTTTATCAGCATTTAGCCGTTCTCTAGAAACAATTTACAATGAACACCATAAACTAAGTGTGTTTTTTTTTGTTTTGTTTTTTTTTAAGAAAAAGAAAATTGTCAGAAATTAAATGAGAGTTCAAATTTATCAGTTACAAAAAAAAAAAAAAAAAAAAAAAAAAAAAAAAAAAAAGGCAGAAGAAAATGATAAAAAAAAGTATATCATGATTATATTAAAAATAGTTAAATCAAGTATAGTGTAAATTTTGGTAACATCAGAACGAAACAAAGCTTAAACAAAATTTTTTCAATAGCTAGTAGACTGTATCACAAGTTACTCCCCCTGCTTCAAGAGAACTGAAGTATATTTTATTAATTATCTGCATTTTCAAACAGTGTAAATGTTGCAGCAGAAAATACATACAATAAAGACTTTGTTTAAGGTATATAGCAAAACATTCAAACATGAAAAATTCTTTTTGTAATAAAAATAAAACATTAATCAAAACTGACATGGGTAGAGATAAAGACTAAATTTTTTTTTGTTAAATTCTTAACCAGAACTATTGATAAGAGAAATTCTATGCTTTGAAAAACATAAAAACCTTTATATTGCAAATAAAGTTTTCTACATAAATATGCCATTAATTCAAAGTAATTATTAAACATACAATGCTAGAATTAGATAAATAAAACCACAAGACAGCCATAATATTTTAAAGGTCTGTGTGTGTGTGTGTGTGTGTGTGTGTGTATGCATATATATTATTTAAACAAATAAATTAAAAAAATCTGTCGGATTTAAATACAATTCCTAAAATTTTATATATAATGTTGGACTCAGTCTTTCTGATACACACATTTATATTATAGGTTGGTAGCAATTTAAATGACTTGCGGTCAAACACCACTGAAAACACCTGTTCTTGTTTTATAACCAATGGTAAGCAGTATAGAGCCCAGTTAGTACTTAGATGGGAGACTGCTTGAGAAAATTGGGTACAAAACTGGTTGGTCATGAGGCTAGTGACATCATCCCATAAAAACTTAATTACTATGGAAATCATAGCAGCAACACTGTGACTCCGTACTCCTTAGTAGAGTCTATGCGATTAAAGGAGGAGGAATTTAAATAAAAAATATGGAAGATATAAAATCTTTCTAACAGTTTAGGATCTAAATTCACAAATATAATATTCATGGGACCATTGTACCAGTATTAATGCAAGAAAATTAAGAGCCTTTGTATGAGGGTATGAAGAAGGCCCACAGGCAAGCTACTTGAAATCCTGCAACCTGTCCTTAAACCCAAAGTACAACAGGCAGATAGGGAGAGCCATCATTGCCAAGGTCAGGCTGTCAGTGCAGTAAGAGCTAGACACTCTACATGTGTCAACACTTGGAAAGAGATCTCTGCTTGTTCAGCCATAATCAAAGCAGTTTTGCATAAAACTACATCCTCAATCAGTGCATCTAATTAGACCAGGTTAACCACAAAGCAGCCAATATTGACATCTGGAGAGTTGAAAATTAAATGATGGTGATTTGACTAAAATTAACCAATTTCTAATCCATTATACATACTTTGCTCCTCAAACATATCCTTATCATCATTTCATCAATGATGTCAATAAAAAATGTGTGTATATATATATATATATATATATTTTAAGTGATGTTTATTATTACCTATATTATTTATGAATTTTTCTTATTATTATTCAAACAAACACATATACTATAGGAAGAGAAAAATTGAAAATGGAGTAGCAAAACAAACCTAAAAATGAATCATATTGAGAAATAATAAAGGAAAAGTTCAGGGATGCCTGAGCAAGGCTGATGGAGACAAAGACTGTGTTTGTGCATACAAGAAAAAGCCCAACCTGTCTAATCGTATTGAAGTTACTGCATGTTCATTGACTTCAATTGCTCTCTCCAGCCTTCGAATCAACTCTGGTGGATCTAGAAGATAAAATAACAACATTAGCTTGCGTAGATTTTAAGTAAAAGTAAATTTTAAGTTCTGCTCACAGAACAGATGTCTTAAAAGAAATGAGTGGGGAGGGTCAATCATTAATATAAAATATATCCCACTTACCAACACGACCTTCAATTCTAGCGACAGCAGTCATGCTGTTGTTCTCACGTAACACAATCAATGAAAGAAATGGAAACTTTCGTACGCGTACAGTTCGGGATACTGACAAAAGAACTGAGAAAGTATAAGACAGTCAATAAAGAAAAACATTTTTGTAATTATAAAATGCCGACCTCATTAATATTCCTGAAGTCTTTCATACAATCAAAGTAAAAATAAAATGGAATACATTCAGATTAAATGGTGACATACAAGTTTTGAAACCTAAAAAAAAAATCTGAGATCAAATTTGCAAACCCTAAAATAATTCTGGGTCACAGCTACCATGGGGGCGGAGGTGGGATTCAACCTATATGGTAACTATAGGCCAGTAATCTTGAGATCATCTTGCATGCCACAACTTACGCTAATTTACTTGTTTTTGCAGTATCTATAAATCACAAGATTTCACAAAATAATTTTGATCTTTAACAAATGAAGTGGTGGATACAGTCTTCAACAAACAGCAGGAAAAAATTATTTTATATCAAACTATGATTTAAGAGAAATCAAAAAGAACCATGTAAAAAAAATAAAGAACTATTCTGCAACCACTATATATATATATATTTTGAACAATAATAAAAAAAATTAAAATCTTCAGACACACTGGGTTGTAGATTAATATTTTTTCGTTTATTATTATTATTCCATTTAGATTCCTCGACTAGTTTCGGCCGAAATGGCCATCATCGGGAGGAGAAATATTTCTGCTTGCTGCTAGCACTAAACTACAGAAATGAATGTCTTGATGGAGAAAATGAACTTTGTCTGTAGTTTTCATTTGTTTTTTTATTTTTTTATCTTTTTAACATGAATCTTTTAACATTCCTTGTGTTGGTCAAACAGTCTCTTTTAAGTTGTTATTTGAGATAAGAGCTGGATAGATACATGCTGCTATGAATTCTCTGGTCAGTTTGACAGTTTTATTGGACTTGGTGAGGAGATGTGTCTGTTTAGTGTTTGTGTGTGTGTTATTTGGTTCTTAGGGAGTGAGTGAGTATGATATGTGTAAGCGTGTGTATTGCTGTGGGTGTGTGTTATCATTTGGCTCATTAGGGAGTGAGTGCGTATGGTGTGTGTAAGTGTGTATATTCGTGTGGGTGAGTGTATAAGTGAGATCTAAACTATTCCATATACTAGTTATAAACTATATAAGGGAACTGCTTAAATTTAGTGGTCCACTTGTAAAATACAAGGAAGAATTTTTGTTAACAATAAAGCTTCTTCAAGCCAAGGTATTTGTCAGAATTAAAAAAGTAATTTTTTTTTTTTTTTTTAAATCATTTTAGATGGCAGGGAGAGTGGGAGTCCATGTTTACAATATAAATAGAATGAGAAATTGTTCTATGACTTTATAAAGAGTTATCTGTACTTTGTTTTCATTTACAAATGCCAGTTTAAAATTGCGCATACATCATTGGTAACTGTGATCTACTGACGTCTTTTTTTTTTTTTTTTTTTTTTTTTAATTCATAATAATAATATGCAGTTATGACATAAGCAGAATTTTTTAAACTTTATATTTGTAAATATAAAAAAGTACAGATAATGTTTTAAGAAGTCAGGGATAGTTTTCAGACTTTATTTTTTTTATGAACTGGACCCCCTACTAAAATAAAAAAAAAAAAAAAAAAAAAAAACATTCCCCACCCCCCAATTCTGCCAATTTAGCAAGGTCTCATTAATGCTAATCTATAAAAAATATTCCCTTCCCAGCAAAATTTGTCTCTATATTATACAAGCGGACAAGTTAATTTAAATAGTGCCAAATAAAGGTCCCATTTATAACTTGGAGAATAGGCATTATAATTTTAAGAGTTATAACAAAAACAAAAGCAACATAGAACGAGTTTAGTAGTCCAAACAACTTTTGAAATAATACTGGGAAATAAGTTAAAATAAGATAACAAAAAATGTTTAAAGAAAATATTCTTATAAAAGATATGCAAAGCAAAATATTTTAAAGGGCATACAAACGATGCATTGTGATAATGAAGACATGGTTTTAAACGATAAGATCTTACATAAAAAAAACAAAAAAAAAAAAAAACAAATTCGATGTATGCTTAAACTATACAGTAATTATAATTTAATATAAGTAAGCATTAAAATAATTTTTAAAGCAATATCAAAAGCATAACTTAAATCAATGACCTGCTTAACATGTACTAAAGCTGAATAAAATTATTCTATTTGAAGTAGCAACTTTAGGTTTCATGATGTTAATCCTTTTAAATTGGATTAGTTAATTAAAAAGATATGCAATTTAATTTTTGATAAATATTCTGTCAGGGATATATAGTTACAGACTCAGAAATATTTGAAAGCATCTTTTTTTATTTTTTTATTTTTTTGGTAAATTAAAATTTGTTATCAAACATTTAATACAACCATAAAAATGCCAGAAATGGCCTGAAAACACACAGAGTTAGGCTTTACCTCTATATCCCTCTGGACTGGTGACATTACATGCCCAGAAAAGCATTCGGCTGTTGATAAATTCAATCACACTTGAATTACATAATGTGTTTCTGAAAAAAGAAAGGTTACAAAAGAAAAGTATAATACTTGATAAAATTTTCATTTAAAACACTTTCAATTCTTTATCATAAGTAAATAAGAATTAAAAGAAATATTTTCAAAAAATGTTCTCTCCAATCACAAGCAGGAGTTTATTCATAGTTAAAAAGAAATAAATGACATTTGAAATTTTTATTAAATACTGAGTAAAACACGATTGAAAGATAGCAATGCATTTTTAAAATTTATATTTAAATTAAAATATTTATTCAGCTTTCAGTTTTTACTGAATAAGAATATTTTAAAAATATATTTAATCTGGAATGTTCTTTTTTTAACTGTAGAAGTTGATAACTATTCTTACAAAATTTTTTGCTTGTATGCATTTTACAAATAGCCAAATATCTGGACATGGGTAGTTGAAAATTAAAATACAAGGTTAACTTGACTCAAGAAAAAAACATGGAATAGCACAAACTGAAGAGGGGGGTGCATCTTTTTTATGGTACACTGGAACCACTTATTGTGGTGTGTGTGCGTGAGAGATGAAAATATACTTTTAAGGTAGGCTATGTTTAGATGTTAAAGTACTCAATATCAGGAATAGAATGTATGTAAATATAAAAGTGGACAATGAAGTCAAGACCCGCAGTGACAGTCTGTTTCATGCTTAAACACAATCTTCAGGCCATATAAATGGTAGCATACTTTGGCTATAAAATGGTTTCTCTGATGGTATAAAGTGATACAGGCTAGATTCCTGTTGTGACAGACAATTTTTCTTCTTGATCTAGACCAGTTATTAATTTCACAATTTAAAAAAAAATAAAAATCAGAGATAGCAACTCAAACAAGTGTACCGACTAAAATTAACATTTATAGTAATTTTTTTTTCTTCTTCTGAGGAATCAATGGATTTGTTATCCAAGATTATTTCCTAATACTCCAAAAGTTATTTTATGGATACTTATATTTGGTTAGGTCTACTAGCTTGCTCATTCAAGAGACTTAGTAAAGAAAATATGCTCTCCAGCATGGTTTGAACCTGTGGCCACATTTATAAGAGAAACCACTGTCTGATCTGGCATACTTTAGACCAAGCTACCAGAGAGAGCTCACATTCCACCAACATTTATTGAATGAAAAAACAGGGTGCCTACTCAAATTTGTGTATCCACAAAATAACATTTGTAGCATTAGGATTATACATCTTCAAATGTCATTAGAGGATATACAGATTTAAAATAGATGCCACATTTTTATTTTAAACAGTGGCATATTGCTTTTGCATTTATGAAATCTTAAAGAAAATGTACTCTCTGACAGGGATTGAACCTGCATTCTCCTTTAAAGGATAGAAACTGCCATCTGACCTGGTGTGCTTTACTGCTTGGCTACAGAAAGCATTACAGCCTAGCAAGGCCCCATTTTCTCTTTTTAGAGCCTTGCTGGACTGTGAGCTCCTCTAGATGTGATGACTGAGGATCTGGTAGCATAGAAAATAGAATTAGTCAACCAAGTTCAAACTGAGGTAATCTGTATTCACTTCAGTAGACATTGAACAAGCAAAAATTACCAGAATCTAATAAATTTGATTAGTCAATTCTTTGGATTTAGAAAAAACAAAGCTGCTAATAATGGGCTAAGTTTTAAAATGAAAAACAGTTGGCAAATAGAAATAAATTTTACTGAATAAATCTAAATCTACAATAAAAAAGCTTTTTTTTTTTTCTTTTTTTAAATATTTTAGCATTTAAATTTTAAAAATGAAAATATCTAGTGAAATTCGTTTATATGAAATCAATTTGAAAACTATTTGACTATTATTGCTAGATTTAAAAATTACTTAAAGAATTATTTGTTGATACTTACTGACAGAATAAAATAGAATCAGAATTGCCATCTTCATGAAGATAGACAAGAAGAAAACGCAATTCTCTTTTTGCATCATTGACAGCCTAAATACAGTTGGGATGAGAATTTCAGGAAACAAGTGAATCCATAAAGAAAAAAAGAAAAAAGAGAAAATAGATTTTAAGATAAAACAAATCTTAAATTCAAGTTCATTATTTCAACTTCACAGCATAAATACATATGCAATTTTACTTTGGAGTGGTTTAAAAATCTGCTGCAAATGAATTACATTTTTTGAAGCCAAAGTTGTTTTTAATTGGTTCTAAAACCAATGACTGAGATACAAAAGGAATATACAAATTAGAAACAAGATTTATGGAAGATTTTTCAAGAGATTTTCAGATGAGAATATGAGTCTGAAATTTTCTCTTAAGCCTCAATTTACAGATAAAGTTCATTGGTGTATAAAAGCAAAATGACTTATTGACTAATAGAATAATGACAATCAGTCTGTACTTTTTTTTTATATATTAGCTAAACTTTAAGATGCAACATTTGGACAGTCATTTGCACCTTCCATATATTTATTTGATGATGTACTGAAACATTACTGGATTGACAAGAGAGAAAAAAAAAAAAAAAAAAAAAAAAAAAGAAGAAAAATCCCAAAATAAATTCTAATATTTGGTGATAAGCAGGTCAGTTAAGAATCTTTCTGCATTCTCTCATACATATCATTAACCAACCTGACTATAAGCCCCTTGATAAAAAACAGGATGATTTTGTCCATATTCTTCTTTGAATTTTCTAATAAAAGCTAAAACATCTCCCACAGGATCTGTAACATCTGTATAAAAAAAAAAAAAAAAAAAAAAATTACATTAAATCTTCAAATTGGGAAAACCTTAAGACCTCCACTATTTCAACTAAAGCAATTCAAAATCTAGGTATTGCTGTTTCCAAAATATGCATTCTTAAAAAGCTTTATGCATTGCTTTAAAATAAACATGGGATCAATATTAAAAAAAAAAAAGTATCAGATTTTAATATTACAAATTATTATTGTAACAATATTTAAATTTTTAAAAAATGTTCATAGTATCAGGATACACCCTCACATGAAATATCAAGTTTACAAAAGCTAACCATAAATCCCTTCTAAGAAAATGTAAAACTATTCAAAACAAAATGAGACATTAGCTTTTAATAGCACCCAGATTTCAATACCCTGATTCTAATGAAATATCCTGAGATTTTAAGTTAGCATTCATTAAAATACTCAAGACGAATCATTTAATATAGTAGTTATAGCATACTTTTTCAGATACAAAAATAGTTTTTGCTTACAATTAAAAAGGTAACCAACAATGGTTATCTTGAGTTGAATGCATGAATAATATATAAATAAATGGTCATATTATTGTTAAAACAAACTTTAAGCAGTAATACTTACTTTGCCTAGGATCTGGCCAAACTAATCGATCTATAAAGAAAGAAAATTTGAAAAAAGAAAAAATCAAAGTGAATAATTCTTCATTCAGCATTAAGATATAAATATATAAGCTTCTAAAATAAAACTATATATCAAAATTTACAAGGTTTTCAATTTTAGACAACATTTTGTATTTACAAAGAAAGGTTAAGCACAAAGTTTTAATTTTCTTTTCTGCTTTCATTAAGTAAGTGAAAGTTTTTTTTTTTTATTTTCAAAATAGTAAATTATCTTGCATTAAATTTAAAAGCTGACTACTTCAGAAGTTAAACAGGTTTCAAATGTCTCATGAAAACCATTCCAAATAATAGCCAAAAAATGAACTTACAAGCAAATTTGATTATATCAATGAACGTTGTGAAAAAGAATCGAAATGGAAGCATAAATGCATAAGATATCCATTGTAACACACCACGGGGTCCTTCTGACACTGTGACATAAACACTACAATGAGAAGATAAAAATAAAAGAAATAATGGCATGAAAAGACTTTATGACATTGCAATGCAAATAAAAATGGTAAATTTCTTATTTTTAAGTAAAAAAAATAAGCAAAGTTCAAAAACAACTGATCACCATTATGAATATATTGTCAACAAAATACAAAGTTATACAAATAGCAAAAAGATATTAATTTTAGAATGGGAAATCTAAATATTTGTATGTGAAAACATAATTTTGTCCAAAAGAAGTGATATTTTATTAATAATATTCAATGCAACAGATCCATAATTATTACTATAAGACACCTGTATGCACTAGCCATCACTAGAAGAGCAGTTCTTATGCATGTCTCATTTTGAAACAATATCAGCAACAGAACCAATATACACTGAAAAAGAATTTCACATTGTGTTTTTGTTTTAAAATACAAATCTTCTTGCTGATCATTTTAACTCAATGTTGTAGATATGGTTTTTATCATGGCAGTTCTAGGGCACTATTACAAACAAATTTCTACCAGTTAATAATTAACCCATTATATCAGAGAAATTAGAAATTCTATTTTTAATAAAAATCTCAAAGGTCATATCTAGCTGAAAAACAAAATCTAAGAGTCAATTCAAGTACAATTGATAATTTACATTTGTAAACATTTAGTATAGAAATTTATAATCAAACAACAATGAAATAACAAGGAATACAAGCAAAAAGCCAATCGGATCAAACTGGAAGAACACTTATAGACATCTATTTGGTAAGTAGCACAAAGTTTACAGATTTAGAAATATTTTCAGTGTATGTCCATCTATATGAAAGCATACATCAGTAAGCCTAACGAAGAAACAAAAAAAGTTATTTTATACATCTTTTTCAACACAATCTTCTTTATCAATTCACTAAATTCAATGGTAAAATTACATAGATCAAACACTATACAGTAAAAATTCAGTTAACAACTTCAAACTAATTGACACAATTTAGAATTTGCTATATTTTGTGGGAAAAGAGGGCTGGCTATATAGAGAGGATAGAGCATTTGCATATACAAAAGGTGAGGACAATAAATGAACACAGCATAGTCAGCTCTATGTCTTAAGCAATCATCAGACTGTGTTATACATATTTGTATAGGCTCTATATAGGTCACTGAAAGCTTATGGGAAGCGGGGAAACTGGGTTTAGGACTAATGTTTTTAGATTATAGTCCTGATCTTGAGTTTGCTTATTTTGTTTATTATCTTATTGTATTTAATTATTTTTTTTGCGTACTTTCTTCAATTCTAAAGTTTATTAGTTTTATTAGGTTATTAGTTGTTTAGTCTTTGGAGATATGATGTGGTTGCAGCTAGCATAGCAGGAATTTGTTTTCATACCTACATTTAAAAATGATGTCTGATCTTTTATTTAGAAGTTTATACTGTTCTGGAATGTTGATGGTTATTTCCTCCTTTAGACAAAAGTCTCATGTTTTTTAGGTATTGTAAGCTGATGCAGCTTTTATCCCCACCCCATGTTATTTTAGGTGTTTTTAAGGTTTCATATGTATTATGAGAGTGTTGTGCTATTTACATATTTTTGGCTGTTAAATGAGATTTTGTGCAAATAGCTTCTGTTTCCAAATACCTTCTGTTACTGTGATATATATTTTTTTCTGATCCCCCTTTGGAACTTATAGTAGCTTGATATGTGACATTGGTTTGCAGGAAGTTACCATTTAGTGAGAACATTCACGTTGTTCTGTAGTTATAAGTGGAGAGTGTAGGGGTTTGTAGCGTACTGGAAATCCTTCTGTTGTGTTTTCATGATTTTCACCATATTTTCAGTGAAGCTTTCGCCGACTTTTTAAAACATTTCTGTTGAGTATATTGTATAATTTAAATATAGTAATAATCAAAAAACAAATGTAATATATGTTAATGAATGTAATAGATTTATTTTACCCTGATAAATAGATACTATGTCTATGAAACAAAGTTATATATTAGGTACCTCCACGAGATCGCTAAAAAAAAAAAAAAAAAAAAAAGAGTATAGCATGATGAAAAAGACGCCAAACTTGACAAAAACAAAATTTTATCGTCTAAATGTTTGTTATTATTAAGAGGAAAGATCAATGTATTTTTGGGGTATTTTTTTTTTCATTTTTTAATCGTTCCTAGCACGTCCAAAATTTTCGTTAAAAAATCTAGTTTTTTTTTTGAGTCAGCAAAATTGACCATTTTTTTTTCCATTTAAAAAAAAAAAAACTGGAAATCTCACTTTGAAATTCTTTTAAATATCAATTATCATTTTTTCAAAACTTATTTTAAGAAAATCAGTAATTATAATGCTTATTTAAAATATTTTGAACCAAACTTAACTTAGTTTTTGTGCCAAAAAGATGTAATTTGAAAATAAAACAAAGCAGTCTCTTGACAGGTGATGAATGACATATTTACGAATTCCATGAGGCTAATTTGTTCTATGGAAGGAGAAAAGTGAAATAATTTACATTTAAGTGAACAAATTATTTACCTCGTTATTTTTAACGAAAACTTTCAGCGGTCTAATTTTTTTTTTTTTTTTGTACTTAGCTTTCACCTTTACGTTGATGATGCTGTATGGAAAATATATTATAAAGAAATTAAAATAAGACTGTTAAGAGTGACATTAAATTTCATATTTCCTAAGAAATGTATCTAATTAATTTATAGGTACCTTTCTTATGAAATTTTATCAGAACTGTACATAAAATACTATAATTTTATGTACATTTATTACATTTTACTGTTATTTGTATTTGCATTCAATTTATTATTAATTTTGATATTTCATTTATGGAAAAATGTCATAACTGAGATTAATATAAAAATAAGATCATATAAATTTCATAAGATGATACTGATACTTGTAGCTACCCATTTCAGTTGAAATTGAAAAATCAAATTAACTTCACACGTGTTTCGCAAAAGTAAAGGCCTTAACAGCGGAGAACAATGCTTAACTCAAATAACGCAGCTTAATTATATTCTGGTTGGTCTTCCGTACTTTATAATTACAGCCCGGTTATAAGCACAAAATTACATTTCTTAATTACTGTGGATCTTCTGATTAGTCAAAATGATACAATTTACAACGCGCTAAAAAAAAGATCTATCTCATAAGAACACTTAGGAAAGCTGATGGGGCTTTTAACTAATTTTATAATATTTTAACAACTTAAATGTTATTTACTAGTTCTGCTGATACAAATAGAAACACGTTTTTTTTTTAATCAAAATTTAGAATGTTCTAAAAAGGAAAAATTTTTTTAAATAATTAAAAAAAACTTTGGTCTTTCCTCTTAATAATAACATAAGCATTTAGACAATAAAATTTTGTTTTCAGCAAGGTTGGCGTCTTTTTCATCAAGTTATGCTCCTTTTTTAGCGATTTCTTGGAGGTACCTAAATATATATATTTTTCTAAATCAGACTTGCCAAATAATTATTTTAGTAAATGCTTACACTTCATTTTCTTTTTCTTAAAAGCAAGTGTGTTTATTATGTGTAAATAATATAACTATAATTATGTTTTATAACAGTAAAATTGAGATTCATTAAGGCAAAAAAGCTGTAACATTACCATCATATACCTCTAACCGAGGGAGAATATATCATTACTTACTGCTGATCTCTTGGTGTTAAATTCATGGATGGCATTCGTGGTTCTGGACTGTGTGTTCTGGCTGCTGTCAACGGGGCATTAGCTACATCCCTTTCATATAGGGTATCTGTTACAGCTGACTGAAAAACAAATCACTGATACATTTAGTTGATACAATATCAAATATATATAAGTAGACAAATAAACAGTGTAGGAGGCAAACTTGTAGATAAAACAAAAATACACTGAGTAAAGATAAAATATTTTTTATTTCTCAAGAGTATATGCCAATTTATTTGCAAACCACTTCAAATGTATTATTTCTAAGTTTACAAGATGAAAGCTTGTAACAATCTTAGAATAACCACAAATACAGTTAGCCTACATTTATTGCAGCTTTAAACAGAGTAGTTTAGAAAATGTTTTTTTTTTAAATACAGAAAAGCATTAAAACGTTTTGTTCCAGATGAGACTACATCACCTAATAGAGAAGTGAAAATTCTACCCATTCTGCTATCATTCCTTCCCTAAGTTTTCTCCCTTACATTAAAGAGTAACTTCCTTGCTATATAAGGTCTATGTTTGTAGCATTCACCAATTGTGCAAGGTTTCTATTTTATTCCTTTGTGTGAGAAATGGCAAAAGTGCCAAAGGCAATGATGAAAAGCCTAAGAAAGTCAGAGATAGACTGATTTGTTTTTGCTTTTACAGTTTATCAACTCCGTGGGTTATTTAAAGCCAAAACATATTTTGAATTGCAAGAACAATTCATTTTTTATGTGTTAATATTGCATTAACAACTTTTTTGAGGGAACATTGTTTTTCCAGATACAAATCATACTATTTAACCCTTAGATGAGGAGGATAGATTCATTCGTTTCCCATGAGTATTTGCACAAAAGTGAATATAACAAACTAGATTGAAATTCAAACTAAGCTCTCCAATTTCTCATTTCAGGATGCTATCTATTACACTATCTACAAAGTTCTAAGTGTTAGATCAGTTGATAACACTATCAATGGTTGAAGTAGCACAGAGTTGGCACAAGTGTGGGTGATTCACCCACAACAGTGAAAATGATGTAGTCAAGTTCACACTAAATATGTAGCTAGTGAACATGGTGTAGATGCATGCGTGTTGATGGAAACAGTGCATAAAAAAGGGGCTTAGCTTGTATGAATACTACAGTGAAGTGGTTGAGGAGAGTAGTAACAATGTTAAAGCTAGCAAGGAGTGGCTTTTCAGAGGGATTGGTATGGCAGGACTCTTGCCTCATTCAGAATCCTGTGCAATCACTGCAAGAGAGTCCTGGAAAATGCAAAGAGCAGCTATGTGCAGACAGTCCAAGTCAAAGTAGAAGCCAAAATACTTGGATTTTGCCAGTTCTGTGAAATTACAAACCCAATTCTCAATAGAGGCAGACCATAAATGGCCCCAAAGTCATCTCGTCCTTCTTAGATAAGGCTAAGCTCTTTGCAATGAACTTCACCTCTAAATCCACTTCAAATGACAAGTGCCATACCCAACTTCTGCCACCTCATGGAGCACAAGCTTTTTGATATCTGTCTTAGCTCAAGAGGTTTCAAGAGATCAAAAGCCTTAACTTTACAAAAGCTACTGGTCGAGAAAATCCCTGTCGTTGTCCTAGAGCTATCTCTAATCTTAGCAAAGCTGTTTAACTGTTGCCTGAAGAAAAAAGGTTTCCCAAGCCCATGGAAGGTGTCTAGTGTATGCTCTATGTACAAGAATGCAGATGAGCCCTTATTCCAATCACACTATCACAGTGTCATTAGCAATTTTTTTTTTAAGCTATCATCAATTTGTTGACCACCTCAATAAAAACAACCTCCTAAGTAGTAAACAGTATAGTTTCCACCCTTCTAGATTCACTGCGGATGCCTTAAAAATTCTCACACATCGATAATAAACAAGAGCCATAGATATCTCAAAAGCCTTTCACAAGGTGTGACATAGTAGATTGCTACACAAACTCCCCAGCTATTGAATTTCTGCAAAAATCTTCTCAGTTATCAAGTCTTTCCTGTCTGGTAGGTCTTTGAAAGTCATTAATGATGTCCTCTGAAACACTTCAGATAAATGCCCTCTTTTCAGTGATTCCCACTTCCTGCTTTATATTATTAGGTTGGTGCAAAAATAATGACGGTTTTTGACGTTAAAAAATAATTATTTTTGCACCAACCTGATAACTCTCAAGAATATTATCAGATCTGTAGTAAATATATATGCAGATGATGCCATGGTGTATCAGTACACTTCCAAATGTCTGGATCACCAGTGCCTTGAAGCTGATCTCCCCTCTGACATAACTCTCACAGCTCAATTGGGGAAGTCCTGGGCATGACGAAAAACTACATCCAACAGCAAGGCCTCTGATAATACATTTTTGAAAAAATAATGTTGCCAGCTGTATGTTTTTGAAAAAATAATACTACCAGCTATATACTTTTTTTTTTGAAAGAATAGTATTGCCGGCTATACGTTTTTGAAAAAATATTACCAGCTGTTTTGAGAAAAAATAATATTACCAGCTATACATTTTTGAGGAAAATTTTTTTGACAAAACAACAATATTACGAGGAAAAAAAAAAGTTGTCGGCATTAAATGACCCATTGAGGTTGATATGCAATAAAACAAAACAAACCATCAATTGGGGGGAAAAATTGGTTTGTTTCATTCAATGCCTTCAAATTTTGTTCAACACTGAACAGACCCCAAATTTGTTCCAATCCTGATGAGCAGTCATACCCTCAAATGAGGTTATTTGCTTCAAATTCCTATTGGGTCTAAAGCTCATTACAGACCTCAAAAAAGATGCTGGAAGAATGGTTGGTTCCTTGTATCTCTTCAGAAAACACCTAATTCCTGCTGCCACACACTATTTTTATGAGTGTTAGATCAAATCAAAAAAGTCATATTGTTGCCCAGTCCTCACCGAGTTCAAAAGTGATTACATTTTCCACCCTGCAGCCGTTATTCCACTGACGAAACATTGCTAGTCTCTTGCTGCTCTATTGCTATTATTATGACAGATGTTCAGCCGAGTTACATTCCTTAGTCCCACCAGCTTAGACCTTTACAGTTAGGGCCAGCAATGATATGCTCATGGTAGAAAATCATCTCCATTCTGTTTGTGTAGTATGTTTGATTCAGACAGCTTCTTCCCCAGAACTGTTAATTTGGGAGACAGACTTTCAAGAAGATGGTTCCCTAAATATTAGAACCATAAACTCATACCATAAGTATAGGGTCAACCACTATCCAGCCTACACATTCTCTTAATATGCACATCCTACTTCTTCCTCCTTCTTTACAGCCCCATTCGGTAACCCTCTATCTTGATGGGCTCTTGGGCCATTTTATCAAGTTAAAAAAAAAAAAAAAAAAAAAGAGAAAAGAAAATGAAACCCCAATACCACTGGAGAACTGATGGAGTAGCAACATCAGGGTTCCTCAAATACTTCAAAAGAAAAAAAAAGTAACCATGAAAAGCTAGTTTAAAAAAACAGACTTTTTTTCTACAAAGGAAATGCTGAAACATACCTACATCCATAAGAATGCCAACCAGATCCATGTTCTCAAAATATCATCTTATTCTAGTGCAATGCAGCAGGTCATATGATCAAACTAGGCCGAGTGTAGAGAGCCAACAATCTTTGTACCCTTAAGAACAAATGCAAATATGTGCTACCTGTTCTGGCAACACAATAAGGTAACTTGATCAATCTGTGTTTTTTAAGGCGTGTCAACCTTTTGAAGGTTATTTAAAACCAAAGAATTTTTTGAAGATAATGATCTGATACCATTTAATCCATAGCTGGGAAGAGAAGTGGATTCATACCGTTCCCAAGGGTATTTGCACCTAAATGAATGAAATGAACCCAATTGAAATTTGAACTTAGCTCTCCAATTTCTCCTTCCATGCCATTATCCATTACACCACCCTTACATCCAAGCTTATAACACCTAGTATTTCTGAGCAGTCACCCATCTAGGTACTGGCCACATCTAATGTTTTTCAACTTTGGTGATCAAATGAGAACCGGTGTTTCAATGTGATATGGCTGTAAGCTGTAAGGTGGCTTGAGGTCATGATCATTTTGTCCCTTGATTGGTTCAACTATTGCTTTATGCCTGACATGTAAAAAGGAAAGTTGATAGGGAAGACTTCAAACATGATCAAGGAAAATATCAAAGAACACTAAAAAAAATTCCTTACTCACAAAGTCCTGGAGAACTGCTGAAATTATTGAGGAAAGAAAAAAGTTGAAAAGCAGAAGCTTATCCATTAATGTGGACACTGGAGAAATTTGTAGCAGTTTTTTTTTTTTATCAGATTAAAGCTTTGAAGGATATGGTTAAGGAGTACAATCCTTCGATGAAATGAAGCTTATGTATTACATGTGCAATCACTGCTAACCTACTATGGCCACTTCAACAATTGTTGGAAGAAACAAAGAGAGAGAAGCAGTAGCTTCTTGTAATTTTCTATCTTTTATCTTTTTAAGCCAAGGAATCTGCAAGTATGAAGCCTTTTGAAAATCCTCAGCTATCAAATTCCAGAGAACCTGACACTGATAAATTGTTCAAAACATAGATTTTCATTTTTCTTTATTTTGCAGACATGATCCTAATTAAAATATATATATATATTATATATATATATATATATATATATATATATATATATATGCTTCATAATGCTAATAAAGACCTAGGAAGATTTCCCACATATATTCATAATTGGAATAGATTGCCTTGGTTAAAAGTTTTATACAAAGTCATGACCGAATGGATAAAATTCTGCATATACTTAATGATAGAAACAATCCATTATAAATATAAAAATAACAAATGAATAAATTAATCAAAAAAATTACAAATCCCAATATTCAACTTTCACTTCTGATGAAAAATGGGAAAATTCTGTAAGATTTTAATTCCTACCTAACTAGTAGGACTTGTCAATATTTGAATCACTAAATTGGAACATCTCTTTGTACTTATAACTAGTTAAAAAAGAAAAGTAACATTTTAATATGAAAAAAAAAAAAAAAAAATTCTGTGTTGTAGTGTGGCGAAAATGTTGGGGGTTATATATATATATATATATATATATATATATATATATATATATATATATATAATAAAGCACTTTTCTCTTCCTTCTCCAAATGAATCTGGGTAGGATCAGCCATTTTCAATAAATAATAGTAATGAAAAAAAAAAAAAAGGTCAAAACAATTCATCTTTCAGACAAATACAGAGTCATTTTTAGATCACAATGCTTTTAGTTATTTTATTTGTCTATGCTAAAGCCTCCTAAGATGAATTGTAAACTACCAAGTATTTTCAAGATTAATTTGATCAGGACCAAAATTAAGTGAAAAATAGATATAAACATTAGAATAGAAAAGAAAGGCCTTTACCTCTATATTCCAACTGTGTCGCTCCAGAATGTACTTACATCTTTCTATATCCTCAATCATAGTGAGATCCTATAAAATAAAAAGTTAAATGAATGCAAGGTGTTAAAAAGTGAAATTTATTGATTTTTTTTTTTAAACTACAAGTTTGTTGTTGGTTAATTATCAAAAAGGTAAATAAAAACACGAATTATTAGAAGAAAATGCTTTCAAAATATTTCAGATCAGACAACTAATATATTGTAGTCATTTTTAAAAGGAAAAAAAAAAAAAAAAAAAACCCCTCTTCTAGACTTGGAACAAGTTGTTCTAAAATGGATTTCTTCACAGTATCTAATCATCTCAAATGGTTTCATACAGATAAATGATCAAGCAAAATATTGCTTCAGCATTCACATGAAAAAAAAAAAAAAAAAAAAAAAAAAAAAACCCTCTAAATTAGAGTTTCTAAAAATACAAATGAATTATCTACTACTTGTGCCAGGTGACAATAGCTTTGTATCAGATGCATATTCAACAAGTGAAAAGAATTCTCATTTTTATTACATCCTTTAATTCCATTCCAAACATACTTGACAAAATTATTTTCTTAAAAAATTTTCACTACAAAAGGCCATAAAAATACACATCCATTTTAATTGTGCAACTTAATTAAACAAAAATAGAATATGCACAAAGATAAAAGAATTAAAATTTTTAGCACATGGCGAAATTATCATTAAAAAATTTAAATAAGAATACATTATTCAGTATTAATAAATTTCTTTCATAGTCATTATTACGCAAATATTAAATAATTAGTATCCATGTCTTAAAATGTCAATATTATCATGAACATATATGTTAGTTGGCTATTTATAGTCATCACATGTCTAAATGGTTATGGCATTATCTATTTAAAATGGAAAAGTAATGTTTTAAATATTATTTTTTTCTTTACTGGGATTTCGCTCAATTTTGTTGTCTCTCTCACATACACTATATATATATATATATATATATATATATATATATATATATATATATAGAAATGTTAGCTTAAGAGGAAAAGAAATGTTAGCTTAAGAGGAAAAGAAATGTTAGCTTAAGAGGAAAAGAAATGTTAGCTTAAGAGGAAAAGAAATGTTAGCTTAAGAGGAAAAGAAATGTTAGCTTAAGAGGAAAAGAAATGTTAGCTTAAGAGGAAAAGAAATGTTAGCTTAAGAGGAAAAGAAATGTTAGCTTAAGAGGAAAAGAAATGTTAGCTTAAGAGGAAAAGAAATGTTAGCTTAAGAGGAAAAGAAATGTTAGCTTAAGAGGAAAAGAAATGTTAGCTTAAGAGGAAAAGAAATGTTAGCTTAAGAGGAAAAGAAATGTTAGCTTAAGAGGAAAAGAAATGTTAGCTTAAGAGGAAAAGAAATGTTAGCTTAAGAGGAAAAGAAATGTTAGCTGGAAAAAAAAAAAAAAAAAAAAAAAAAAAAAAAAACAGCTCACAACATCAGCAGAGGTTCATAAAATAAAGTGACAGGCAGACATTGCTTTTGATTTATACAGATTTTATAGGAAGACAAGTGACTGATAGTTCAAAGTTAACAAAACTGACCCACCCTCATAAGTAAATCATGTACAGAGTTAGAGAAGTTGAAAAGAAAAGAAAAAAAAAAAGAAAAAAAAGCTGAGACCATCTTACAAATAGGGAAAAAAATCATGCATATGGAATCTACATATTAAAAGTGAGGTACATAAAAATAAAATACACTTGATATTCAAAAATCTAAGACAAAGATTTATATATAGAATTCTAAAAGTACATTTTCTGCCTGCATCATCAACACTGGATGAAAGTGGGTAATGTACTTACATCATTCACTCTGCACAAGTAAACTATTCTGTAAATAATTTAAAACATCAAAAATAGGTAATAAAATATAAAGAAATGTTTCTTTTAATTCCTTAGAGAATTTTGGTACATTAAGGAGTAAATAAAGAATTCTGCAGAAGATAAAAGCCAAGTAAAATTCAGCTGAAAATTAGTCATTTTATACTCAGGTTACAAACAAGGAGCATCCTCACCTTCCCAAAGCAGTTTATGAAAAAAGAAAAATATTCTATACTCCACATTCTTGTCAAGAATACTAGTTCTATATATATATATATATATATATACACACACACACACAAAGAGGTGATGAAAAATTCTTGACCTAATTTGCTTCCCAAAATCTGACCAAAGTCTTTGAATTTTTTTTTTTTTGCATTCACTTCTTGATTGGTTTGATAGATTTTCACCAGCCCCCAGTGTGTATGAATAAAGATAAAGGAAAACTTTTCCTTATCAACACATTTCATCCTCTGTAATAAACTTTTAAACACACTATATATAAAAACAAAGTACCACTGCCAAGTTTGCTTTTTTTTTCCTTTTTTTTTTTTTATTATAACCAAATTCTTTTATGGTAGTGTCTCACTTAATCCATAGCTATCTACTCAAGCCTCAAAATTGTAAAAGTTTTGGATATATCTAAATTACTTTTATAAATGTTAGAAATACACCAATTTAGACTAATTTTTCAGACTAAGTATTTTTCAGACTAAGTATTTTTAAGTCTTCCAAAGTAAAGCACAAAAGCCAAACTCTCTTTCCTATAAATTTGTCTATCTATAAAATAGCATGAATTTTACATAAGCCGTATATGAGGAAATTCTAATGTAAGTATTTTTGGAAACCAACCCCCAAATTATATAAGTACTTTCAAAAAATTAGTCATTATGACTTTTGCTAACATTGAATTGCTGTAGAAAGGAAACAACAATCAGCTAAGAGACAGACTAACCACTTTGTTCAAGAACATTAAATATGTATAGAATGTAGACATTAACTAGATTGTACTTACTTAAAAAGAGCACAAGACAAATTTACATTCTTTCCTATGAAAATAAATGGATTATATTTTGATAGAGGCTTAATGCAACATTTAAATTCATCTTTAATTATTGTTATTGGGTTCAGGAACTAAACTAAAAAGAAAAAAAATCTATCTAAAATATGAAAACAATTATTTTTGAAATTTTTTATATATATATATATATATATATATATATATATATATAGATATAGATAGATATATATATGAGAGGGATTCAGTATTGTATAATAAGTCAATGTAAAAATATCCATAGTAACTCAGTGATCACTTTGTAAAAAAACAAAAAATCTAAAATGAACACTGCCCATATGTGAAGCATAAATTCACAGAGTATCAAGAATAAAAAAACAATTCTGGAAATCCATCCAGTCAGTATGTATATCTCTCTCTCTCTCAAGAGAGAGAGAGAGAGAGAGAGAGAGAATTAAAAGTTTCCTGTCAGTTACATCAATTTTGTAACCTTAACCTCGGTATGTTCCTAGATATTTTTACAAAATTAGTTGAGTCAGAAATTAAGATTTCATCTGACAGCTTTAATTGTACATAGAAACAATTTTAGAATTAAATGACTTTTCCTTTTCAGCAGGAACTGGAAATTAAAAAGTATTTACTAATTAAGCTATGATTACACAACTTCTAAACATGTATGAAATATTTAGTCAGTAGATATAAGAATAATTTACCATCTGAAATCAGGGCTGATCTTCAATTAAATGACAATAAAACTAAAAGTATATAGAAGCAATAACAATATGTCCAGAGTGAATAAAGAATATAAAAAAATTGAATAGTTAATGCTAAGATTATATAAATAAACTTTAATTTCCAATTTTGCATATTAATCTCTCATTTAGGTGACAGGATTCAACTGAAGGATGGATGGATAAATAAACAAACACACAAAATGAAAATGAAATCAATTTGATGTGGGCCAGTAGCAAAATTATGTTCAAAATACAAACTTTTTCATTTACAAATTTTAATAAATATAAAATTACTTTAAAACTCATGCTTAGGTACCTTCATGAAATTGCTAAAAAAGAGCATAGCATAATGAAAAAGACACCAAACTTAAGGAAAACAAAATTTTAGCGCCTAAATGTTTGTTATTATTAAGAGGAAAGAACAAAATATTTAATTATTTTTAAAACTTTTTCCCTCTTTTTAGAACATTCTAAATTTTGATTGAAAAACTTTGTTTCTCTTCATGTCCAGCAGAACTACTAAGTAACATATAAGATTTTAGCACGTTTTTTTTTTGTTGTGTATGACAAACATTAATTTTGAAAATCTTGCAAAAATAAAAATAATTGTGAGATTTTAATCAAAATTTCAGAAACTATTTATAAATGATGGAACTTATGTTTTCCTTTTTCAAAGTCATAGCAAAATTTTTTTCATATATATTTTGACTAATCAGAAGATCTGCAATAATTAAGAAATGTAATTTTGTGTTTATAATCGGGCTGTAATTATAAAGTACGGAAGACCAACCAAAATACAATTAAGTTGCGTTATTTGAGTTAAGCATTGTTCTCCGCTGTTAAGGCATTTACTTTTGCGAAACGTGTGGAGAAGTTAATTTGATTTTTCAATTTCAACTGAGAAGGGTACCTACAAGTATCCTCTTATGAAATTTATATGATCTTATTTTTATATTAACCTCAGTTATGACATTTTTCCATAAATGAAATATCAAAATTAATAATAAAATGAATGGAAATACAAATAACACAGTAAAATGTAATAAATGTACATAAAATTATAGTATTTTATGTACACTTCTGATAAAATTTCATAAGAAAGGTACCTATAAATTAATTAGATACCTTTCATATGAAATTTAATCTCACTCTCAAGTCTTATTTTAATTTATTTATAATATATTTTCCATAAAGCATTGTAAATGTAGAGGTGAAAGCTAAGTACAAAAAAAAAAAAAAAAAAAAAAAAAAAAAAAAAATTTAGAGTGCTGAAAGTTTTCCTTAAAAATAACGAGGTAAATAATTTGTTCACTTAAATCTAAATAATTTCACTTCTCCCCTTCTGTAGAATAAATTATCCTCAGGTAAGCTATCAATATGTCATGAAAATGTCTTTCATCACCTGTCAAGTGACATGAAATGTTATGATCTGCTTTGTTTTATTTTCAAACTACATCTTTTCGGCACAGAAACTAAGTAATGCTTGTTTCAAAATATTTTAAATAAACATTATAATTTCTGATTTTCTTAAAATAAGTTTTGAAAAAATTATAATTGATTTTTAAAAGATTTTCAAACTGAGAAAATGATTGGAAAAAAAAAAAAAAAAAAAAGGTGCCATGATTGATTATGTCAATTTTGCTGACTAAAAAAAAAAACCAAGATTTTTAACGAAAATGCTAGGAACGATTAAAAAATGTAAAAAAAATTCCCAAAATACTTTGATCTTTCCTCTTAATAATAACATGAACATTTAGACGATAAAATTTTGTTTTTGTCAAGTTTGGTGTCTTTTTCATCATGCTATGCTCTTTTTAGTGATCTCATGCAGGTACCTAACTCATTCTCAGCCTTCAATGACATTAAGTAGCAAACAAATATTATAAACTTATTCTCAATAGCAAATTATACTCTAACTTAAAACACATGAACAGTTAATGTCTACAAAACACCAAGTTTTAATCAAAATTCAGCAATAAGAAACATATATTGGGTTGGGACAAAAGTTTGTGGCAGCTTTTAATAGGTGACATGTTAATAAGTGATTTCATTTCACACATGACTGAAATTCATAAAATATGTACATATTTGGAAAAATGACATTTCAACAGGACTTTCTATAATGTTCCATTTGTGTGCAGAATGTGAATTTTAAATGCTTTTTCTTTATGTTTAAAAGCAAAAATAGACGATAGATGCATTTCCCTTATTTGATGCTCTTTTATTTCAGGAAAGAAAAAGTAAAAGGTTTTATAGAGACAGAGCCATGGCAGACAGTATTTTTTTTTAAGTGGTTCAAAAGTGAAAATTTTCATCTGGAAGACCAAGAACATTCTTATAGGGCTGTGTTCATTCATGATGATTAAAAATAATTCAGGTCACATAAAATAGGACATTGCAGAGAAACTACATATATCTCATGTTTGGGGTATCATGATTTAATGGGAAAATTTAATGCATTGCATTTCCATCAGTGATTATTTGCACAAATGCATCAAAATTAACCTATTTTTGAATTTCAGATGGAAAGTCAATCAGTATCTAAAGACAATGTCATGTATCTACTAGGATTGAAAGGACATTATGTATCACAAGATCCTTCTACCCGGGCAAGTATTGTTCCTAACTGAACCAATTAAAAAGGCAACAATTGATGCAAAGTGTCCAGAATTAGCCAATTAGAAGGCAATATCTCCCATCAAGACAGCACCAGACATCACTTCTATTTGCAGACCTGAAAAATTGGCACAGCTTGTCTGGGATATCCTGCCATACTCACCTGGCCTTGCATCTCTTCTGATTACCATTTATTTCCATGGAGAATGTTCAGATGAATTACACTCTTTAGTTCCTCCAGTCCTAACCTTCACAGCTAAGACCTGTCACGCTACATACATTATAGTGAACCACTTTCATTCACCTTGTACTACCCTGGTGAGATAGAAGTTCCACTCAAGCAGCTTTTCCCCATGAACCACTGCCTTGTGAAACTGACTCCCAAGAGGTTGCTTCACCAATCACTACAATATTAACCTGTTCAAGTATAGAGTTAACTTATCTTCCCCACATATCCACATAAATTGTGGCTCTTACTCTGTAATCCTCTACCTTGAATGGCTCTAGGGGCTTGTACAAGCTGAATACAACTGTAAAAAAAAAAAAAAAACTTTGAACTTAATGGTGGTGGTGGTGACTTTGTGGGTGGGTGTAAAAACCACTTAGACCAGTTCATCACCCAGAAAGATGCCAAGTTCTGAGAGGATGGAATCATGAAGCTGCCACAAAAATGACAAAAGCTAGTGAAACAAAATGTACACATGTAGCTGAATAAATCTTTGTACAAATATCTAAATAGTCTCTGAAATTTACTTTAAAAAGCTACAACTTTTATACCAACCTAATACAACATTTAAGATATACAGCATGCATCAGAAATACCTCCCACATAATGGTAAGACATAGTGGTAATGGTGTCTTCACCTAGCTAATGTCTTACCACACTATGCATCAGCAATGACTAAATGAAATATAATTACTTGCTCTTATCATATATGCATAAAGATTTTACTAAAAAGGAAACAAAGTATAGTTCAATAACTATATCAGTGATCTTTTACTAGACTATTTTCATATGGCTAATACACATTTAACAGGATAGGGCTTAGTATATAATGATTAGTAAGTCAGTTTATTTTAAGAGCAGACATTATCAGCCCTCAACTTTTCTGATCTAAAGTCATTATTGGTAGTACAATAATACTTTCCTTTTCAATTCAAATATAGTGAACAATAACAGGATTTTTTTCAGATCAATCTATTATTAAATAGAGACAGAATAAAACTCAAAGAATATTGTTCTTAAATTTGTAAGTGTTCATTAATACCACCTATTCATAATGCAACTGAACTGTGTTAAAATAATTTCATATAGGTTGAGGGAAGGGGGGGAACAAGTAGCAGAGAAAGAGAGAGTGAGCAAGAGAAACTCTTCATTCTTTCAGACATTAACCTTGGGTTTAAAACTCTCAATCCTGACATCAAAACTAACCAAACAATAAAATCAAATTACATTCCTATCATAATTCTAAAAAAGAAGAATCTTAAAATAATTTTGCCATCGCAGTAGTTATTTTCAAGACTTATTTTAGCCAAGAATTTATCACAAAAGGATATAGTGGCCATTATCACATACTATTATCAAATAAAGATTATAAATAGACGACACTGCTAAAATATCTTTCAAACCCAGTAAGATAAGCTGTATTCAAAAATAAAAGTATAGCAGTTCTTAAAGTTTTCATGAATAAAGCCAACAAGTGGGCCTATACTTAAGAATTCCATCAAATTGACTTAGCTATCAGATGGCAATAAGTATTCCTTGTCAAAAAATATACAGCATTTCAAATGTATATTTTTTTTGCTATTGAGATAATTAGTTAAAATTGGGCAAAATTCACTTGTTTTAAAAAGAAACAATTACTTTGCCCAACTCAGTAGTCATTTGTTACTCATGAACAGAAATTTGAGCTATCACAAGATAAACAGAGAATATACAAAAACAAAAAATATCAAACAAGTTATGACAATTGTATAATTGTTGATTAAAATATCAAACCAAGAACATTTTATTAGTATTGAACAGCTTGTCAAGAAAAATCAATGTTGCTTTCTAATTGAGCCAAAATCAACCAGAATTAATAAAACATAAAATAGCAAATTTCAAGCTAGATTTTAGAACTAGCTATTTTCTTTACTTTAACAAAATATTTTCCATTTATAAGTTTACCTCAGTCAACTAGAGAGTGAGGAAAGCCAACAATGACAGTTCAGTGAAGTGTGATCAGCAGATAATCCAATTGTAAACATACGGCTCAGTACATTTTTATCCATTTCTCTGGGCCAAATAATTCCTTCATCCATTGAAACAAAATAAAAAACAATCATCACATAATAATAAAACAAGAACAACTCTTAAAATTACAAGAATTTTTAAAATGATGATAAAAGTGACCTAAAAGAAGAGTTTCTTTAAAAAGTTATTTTTTTTTATTTCTTAATTCTCTAAAATTAAATATTTAATTCATCAGGTTAATAAACATTTTCTTCCTTTAAAGTGATCTCAAATTTACGTTTTTGCTCAGTAAATCTCCAATTGAAAAGAGGGGTCCACAAGGACCAAACCAAGAGACAAACACAAAAAGCTTAGGTGCGCCCACTAAATAAATAAAAACATGATTCTGATACCATCGATTTCAGTAGTTAATCCTTAAAAAACACACACACAAAAAGAACGTCACTTTTGAATTTGAATCAGATGTTAAAATTAAATGAACATTTGTGTTGAATTTGATTCAAGTAGAGACCAATCAGTTTTTAAAGTTTTAGAACTTAGGCCTCACCCCTTTATAAGTAAAACTAGTCGCGAGTAAAACTTTTATTTTTAATGCCATCAATTGCTAAAGAAGGAATACGACTCAATCGTATTTTTACCAATTCTTGAAAATGAAATCTTATGAAATTTATAACTTTTGTGTTATTGTTCCCAGATTGCGTTTTGAGGACAATATGAGTCTTTTTAGAAAATAAGTTTTACAAATTTAAGCGAACTTGGTATCGTCAAGTTTAGCGTCCGAAACATTTTTCGCGTATAAAATACAGAATTAACCATAAATTGCTTTATCCTCATAATCTGAGCATGGCCAGACATTTTTTAAAGTAAAAAAACCTGTAATTTTTTTTTTTTACCTCACAAAGATGAAGTAATAAATTAAAACGACTTATTGCATTTTGGACACTATTTTTGTTTTTAGAATTAAAAAGAGGCTGATCCAACCATATTTATTAATTCTAAAAACAAAAGTCACATTGGTCAGAAATGTAATTTTATTTATTTTTTATGGGAAAAGTGTGCTCAGAATATGAGGTTATGTAAAGCAATCTAAGGGAGATTATTCAGCGGTATGCGAAAACTGTTTCGGACGCTAAACTAGGCGATATCTAACAAACTTTGGATGCTGACTTAAAAATTACGAAACCCGAAACCAGTATCCAATATTTCTTAGAGCACAAAAGAAAATAATATTCTGCAGATCACCTGATGCGATGATTAAAAATGTATCAACAAATAGAAAGAACGAAGTTTTGACATAATGTTTGATTTCAAAAGAAACGAAGAAAACAAAAAAAAAAAGAAAACTCAAGATATACAATTGGATATAATTAGCAACAATGAATAAAAAAAGGAAAAAAAAAAAGAAATTTATCATTACCTTTGGGGGTTTTTTAAAATTCGGTAATGTTTATTTCGACATATGTTAGTTAAATTAACGGTTGCATTAATTTGGTTTGTTTATTCTTCCTTTCATTTCTTCTGAAATGAAGTGGGCGAATAATTTCGAAAAGGGGAGAATAAGAACACATAATTACACTTAAACAAAAATTAGAAACCAATTTCTTAAAAAAATAATTAAAACTGACAGTGTGACTTACTCGCCAATCAAATATTCATTTCAAAATTATCTTTAAAAGTTTCTTTTAAATTAAAACTTGGTTAAAATAAAAATATTTTCGATATTAAAACCTTGTTTTAAAAAAGCGTCTCTATCATTTTTGCTTTTAATACCAAAAACTTGAAATTCAATGTTTTTAAACTATTTCTAACACAAAAAAAGTAATTTGTTTCAATCTAAGACAAACAGAATTTCTGTAAATGCTCGAGTTCTATTAAAAACTTTTATTTTTTACTTTGTCTTTGTAATTATAATTAAAAGTTAACGATACGTGAATAAATGTTCCTTACTTGATAAATATAATTTACAATAATCATTTGGTATAACCAAATGATTATTGTAATTAGAGGAAATAGATTAAATTAAATTAAGAAAATATGACAACAAAGTTAAGTTTTTAAATTTAATACAAAACAAAGAATAGACAGATTTTACTTTTAGTGAGTGATTTTTAAGCCCTAAAATAAAAATGATTTAGAAACAAGAAGCAAGCCAAATCCTAAGATATAAGCTATTATTACCGCCCAGAAGTAATTTTTAAATACAGATTCAGTCAGCCACAAGACGATAACCAGCAGCAAAATAATGATATATTTTGTAAATCTTTTATTTATTGCACAAGAAGAGACAAGTAGAGAATTTATCAACAATTTTTACAAGATTTGATTACAGGTCCTTAAAAATAAAAGTATTTTTTCCGAAGACAGGTCACATTCATAAATAACAAATAAGATCAAGATCTAAAATTAAACTTACAAATAAAAATTAAAAACACATACAGCAAATAGACACTAACAATATACAAGGAATTGAACAAGGAATGAGAAATCAATTATTTTGCATTGATATGAACAGACTAGTTTTCCCCTGCTCATATCTAATTGCGCCCACTCCCAAATAAATCCGGCTGGAAAGCAAAACAAATAACTGAATCTGTATCTTTACTCGACAGAGTTCGATAAAGATTTTCAGTTTGTTATAAACTAAAAGGAATAAAGCTACTTACTTGAAAATGAATCAACTTCTCAGTCTGTTCAGGGGATAAGTCCACATCGTCGTCCGCCATGTTTGCAGGCTAGAAACATGCAACTTCCGGCAGTGGCAGCTAGCGCCACCAAGTGACAGGTACACACATCAAGCAAATACATACCAACAAAGGGAATAAATGCAACACGTGTTTTAAGTTTTTAGCTTTAAGTTTACTTTAAAAGTAAGCAGACTTTTTAGTTTGTGGAGTATTTTCTAACAAAATAAAGCCAGCTTTCTTTCAACTGGTATCACTATTTGTTTGTCATATTTATTTAAATGACAAGTTTAAATTATTAATGACGTTAGGGTTATTTTTTTTCTCTTAAAACTGAATTTCGAACGAATGATCCATAAAAGTAAAATAAAACTTTGTTTATGTGCCAATCTATAAGACAAGAAACTTTATAAAAAAACTAAAAAAAAGTAATTTTTCATTAGCTTTCACTAAATTAATTAACAGTTTATTACTTATTAAAAATAAGAAAATTTTTTTATCTATTAAGTTGAAAATTGCTATGTACTGAAATAAAAACTAGAAACTAAGAACATAAAAGATTAGCTTTTTAGCTGCTTTAATTAAAAAATTTATCATTTAAGAAATGAATAGGTCACTTTGTTTGCTTGTACTTTAGGTTTTCCAAAATAGACACTGCCTTTTGTTTTAATCATTACCAGAGAATGAGATTGCATTGCTGAATTAATAAATCCATGTTCATATATATTTATTACTATTGATTTTTGAAAGACTTTCCACATTAAACCTTGACCTTATATCACATTTTGTAATAACGTGGACGTGAGGATAAATACCGACTTTGGACTCTGTTCACTTTCTATTTTATTTTGCAGTGATAGAAAAATAAAAAGTTCACTATTTCAAAAATAAAAAATAGAAAACTAAATGTTAGCAAACTAAAAGGGTTTGCCATAAAGAAATAAAAACAAAAAGATAAAAAAAATAAATAAAAGAGGCCAAAAGGTCATCATTCTTAAATGTAGTTGAAGAAAAGGGATGATCAAATGAGTCCTGTGAACCAATCAGAAATCAAGAGACAATTTTGAAATGAATTCCTTTCTCTTACAAAAAGAAACTCAGAGATGACTAGGCAAGACAAGCAGAGAGTCGATGACATGAACTGAAGAGTTAGCATTAGGTCTTAGCTCCGCGCTAAGCTCTCAGTGCTTGTTGAACTCTCTGCCTTCAAGCAGAGAGGGACCCAGATGAGACTATGCCGAAGGACAGAGTCTCATCTGGGTAGGTAGACAAACCTGACACCGTTATTACTGGGTCTATGGGGAAGTTTTGCCCGAACATACGGGCTCAGAAAAACCCACATTAAGCTAGCCTTGTGTCACTCCCACTTTGTGGGGAGCTCAGGTAAAATACCAAGAGTTGATGAAATGAATTTTGTCCATTCTCCCGTGCCCTTGTGGAATCTTCCACAACACAACCATCCTTACCTCTTGTTAGGAAATGCACTCTTCCTATCTGGTAAGTAAAATTCTACTTTCATACAATATAACAAGTATTCATTGGTCATTCACCTCCAATCTGGCTTGCTGATTGGTCAAAACTGACCAATCAAACCGCCTGCACGCGACCAATCTGTTTTCCCGCTCATATGCTAGGAGACACTTGACCATTATATAAACCGAACACATGTGAACTTTTTGAGTAGTAGTTACACCCCGAGCCGAGTGCTCCTTCTGCCGCGAATGTTGTCGTGCTTTGAAACTCCTCTTGCGGACGTCGGATGGCCTCTCCGACGCCCAGGCGTTGTCTCGCAAGGCATTGTATCAAGTGTTAGTTAGGGGGGCCGTACAAGATGATCTAATTGGCGAGCTCGGCCTTACGAAGCAGGAGGCTCGCTCGATATGGCCTTAGGCGCCTGGGTTGAAATGTCTCAATAACGATGAGGCATCACTCACCTGGCTGGTGATTCGTGAAACCCTCTGGGTCGGCAAGAGACTTTGTTCAGCAGGCTTGGAGAAATATCCAAACTGTCGTCGCTGTACGGGGGAAGTCGAGACCATTGGTCACGCCTTCTTTCAGTGCAGGGTGGTAGTGCCGTTGTGCAAGTTTGTTGAAGGCCTCATGGTTCGCATGCTGCAGAGAAAGTTTTTTGTCCTTGAAGCCAGTTCTGTTTGTAGCAATGTGGTGCCGCAGATGACGAAGGCTGAACACTATGTGTTCTGTTGCTTGCTAGGGGTCATGAGAGTCGTGATTTGGACGATGCGTCAGAAGGGATTCTTTGAGGGCGAGAAGTTCACCTCTTCCCAACTGATCTTGTTCTTTAAGCATCAGCTTAAAGTCAAGATTAGGATGGAAAGGCGGCGGCTCACCTCATCAGAATTTGGCAAAAGGTGGGTGAATCTTGCGCGTATGTGCCGAGTAAAAGGGGCTGACCTTGAGTGGCATTTGGATGCTGGTTAGGCATTAGAATATTGTTTTCCTGGGTTCAACATAGGCAACCCATCCCGAAATTAGGTTTAGTGTAGGTCTTGGTTTTTGATTTTTTAGTTTTTTCCTCTTTTCAGTAAATTTAGCTAGGGTGTGTTTGCTCATTGGCCCCTTTTATTTCTGTCCCCCATTTTTTTCCTTTAGTTTAACTCCCCATCCCCTCCCTCGTTTAGGTGGTCAGTGATGTCAGTTCTCTGGTGGATGTGGGGCGCCTTTCGTTTCGCATGTGTGTTTTTTCGTATTTGTTGTCGTGTATGAATGAGTGTGTGCCTGTGTGAATGGTTGAAGGAATGAATGGATCCTTTTATTTTTCATAGTCCCGCATCGATTTTGTCCGGTTAACTGATATTTCTGCCATATTTAAAGTTTGTGGGGGGTTTTAGTACTAACTCTAATTTTGTTTAGTTTCTTGTAAATATATTTGTCACATTGTATATACACATTGGGGATCTTTTTAAAAATTGTTGTTTTATGCCCCCCCCCCCGACAATATTTGTAAATAAGGGGAGTATTGAGTCAAAGTGGCATTTTGGTGAATGTAGTAAGGAAGGTATGGATAAATGAGTTGTTTTGGCGAAAGGAATATTGTTTCGTATGTTTGGGTCAGTGGTTGCGGCTAGCTAAGTTTAAATTAAGACAAATGATGACTGTCCTTTTCCCCAACCCCCTTTTGGCCTTGTGCCACATTTGTTGTATATAACGACAATAAATATTGTAGTAGTTACCAAGTGCCAAGATGTAACCTTCACCGACTCCCGTCTTAGTCATTCCTGACCAGACATTAAAGATGAAAACCGACTGACCAAAGCAGTCAGTTACAACACCACAGAGAAATTGCCAACTTACTCCACATCATTCGAAACCAGATTTTGCCGCGCAAAAGTACATCAACGCTGACTCACTCACAATTCAAACTCAACCAACTCTGTGGACATTATTTCTCAGATATTGCTTATCTAAAGTGAATTGCATTCACTATCTATTAAGTAAACATTTATGTGTGAACGACCTTAAAAATATTACAGTAAAAGGTAAATTACTTCTTAAGAACTTTCTGTTTAAAAGACACTTAATATTAACAACTTTAATATCAACATTAACGAACGATTACAAGAAAGACATTCTGAAACCTAAAACATCTTACACATTTGCCAACATAACATATACCAAATATTCTGCTTGTATATTGTTTTGAACTGTATATAAATGTTTTATTAGTTTCTAATTAAATATGTCTTGTTCTTAATATGAACTCTGGTACAAATATTTCCAAATCAAAGGGACACGACTCTGTCCTACCTTTTCATTGCATGCTTGTACATCAACCTAAATAAATCTAATTGTTACGTTTTAAAACAATCCAATTGAATTTATTTTATTTTGATGTTAGTGGAAATAGTTAATTGACACGCAACCTATTCTCAACAAATATTACCACATAATTAACCCATCCACTACACCCTAAATTTTCAGACACCTAAAAATCCCACAGAGAGTCGAAAGGATTACTACTATCAAGAATACATACATACCTACATGCACATTTACAAGGACTCTTTTCTCTTTTCTTTCTCTCTGGTGGAGTAATGGATAGTGGCTTGGATTGAGGAATTGGAGAGCTGAGTTCAATTTCCAGTCAAATCCATAATATTCACTTACATGCTAATACTCTTGGGAAAGGTATGAATCCTCTTCTACTCCCCCCAACTATGGGTAAATAACAGGACAGACTGGGTTCTATAGCCTTGGATGACAACTGGTCTACCGCAGAAAGAAATGGCAACCTACTGTGGGAAAATAATCTACCTCATCAGTCATGTATTGAAAGATACATGATCACCTAAGCATGTATCACATATGGCACATAACTGACTGATTATATGCTAAAGGATTTAGACATTCAACATGAGAACTTTCTATGAACTCTTTGAATGTTGTATATTTTATTTTAAGAGATATAAAATTTTATGAGTACATGCAATATCAATATATATCTTTGTATTAATTATCATTGCATGCATTTTTAAAAGGCCTAAAATTATTGTATATTTGGATTAAGGGGGTTATCCAAAGATAACCACCTGTAAACCCATAACCACTTTGGAAACACTCACATTGGTAAACTCCAACGTACCTGACATATATATAGACATATAAAAAAGTACAATGACCAACAGTGAAGTAGAACCAGTATCTTCAAACCAAACCAGTTCCATACAGGCAATATCAACCAAATCACCTGCATTCATTGAATCTAACGTGCTAGCCTGGTTTTCCATAATGGAAGTCCAATTTAACATCATGTGCACAAAGGAGATAAAACAAAAATTTTACTATATATTGGTTTCTCTATCTACAGATATTGTCAAGAAAATGCAACCAACAGTATTACAACAAACCAATTACGAGATACTGAAGGAAGTTGTCATTATCTCATATGAAAAATCAAAATTAGAAATGCTGGACAAATTGATGTCAACCTCAGTCATCACAGGTCATCTGTCCATATATTTAAGGGAACTGATTTCTCTAGCGAGTCAGATTGGTGTCAGTGATGATATAGTTCAACATTACTGATTTTCAGCAATGTCTTTGAGGCCATAATCAACGCCAAAGTGGTTAAGCATCTTATTTCATGTGATCTACTCTCTGACAAACAATATGGATTCTGTTTTGCCGAATCTACCACTGACGTGCATACAGCCATAACTGAATATACATATCAATGCTCATGATAATAATGGAAAAGCTCGAGCTGTGGATCTAGATATCTTGAAGGCATTTGACAGGGTTTGGTATCCTGGCCTTCTACGTAAGCTTCAGGGTTATTACTTGATTTAATCCAATCATTCCTATCTAATCAGGAAATGAAGGTTGTCCTGATCAGGATTTCTTCCAATTCTTTTCATATTAACACAGGTGTTCCCCAAGGCTCTATCCTGGAGCCTACACTGTTTCTGATCTTCATCAATGATCTCCCTGATGTCATCAGTTCCCAAATAGGCATTTATGAAGATGACACTACCATTTACTTCTGTCTCAATAGTAAACACAGCAGTGCTGATAAAGTTAACCTGGCCACTGCTCTTGGAAAAGACCTCCAATCAGTAGTTAACTGGGGCAGAAAATGGCTTGTAAATTTTAATGACTCCAAAACTAAACTGCTCTCATTTAACTACCATAAAGAAATGTCTCTGTCTCGCATCAGCATGGTTGATGCTTGTCTCCGTGAGAGCATCTCACTGCACCTTCTTGATCTCACATTTTCAACTAACTTGAAGTGGAACAACTAAACTGAATCAATAGCTGCATCTACCACAAGGAAATTTGGTTCACTGTGTTGTGCCAAAAGCTATTTCTCATCAGAGTCCATTTCACACATCTACAAATCTACCATTCATCTTTGCATTGAATACTGTTGTCATATCTAGTCTGCCCCTGGCATTCATCTCAAGGTTTTCGACAAAATCCAAAGAAGGATCTGTAATGTAATCGGTCCTGAATTGGCTTCTCGACTTCAGACACTTTCTCACAGTCTTTTCTACAAATATTTTCATGGCTACTGCTCTGACGAGCTGTTCTCCCTGGTGCCCCAACTACGTGAATTTAAGCGTGATACTAGATTGGCATCTAGGTTACATCCATTTACTGTTGAAATAGTTAAATGTAACTGCCACTTCTACTGCAACAGTCTCTTTCCTTGTACTTCCCAACATTGGAACACCCTTCCTCTCACTTGTTTCCCTGATAACTGCAATCTTCAAAAATTTAAATGCAATGTCAATCGTTATCTTCTGTTGCCTTGATCCCTGTTCACTTTTTCCTTTCCTCAATCCCCCCCTACACCCACTCTATTCTCTCACTTTCACTCTCTGTAATCCCCTGCATGCTAGTGGCACTCCTGCCTTGCTGAAAAGCTTAAAAAAAAAAATTTCCTACAGGCACTACCAGCATCGATTAAATCAGTTTTAGTAGCTCAAATTGATCTTGATGTAAATTGATTGGGTAAAATGGCAGATGATCTTCTTTATACAAGAGAGAATACAACACCTACAAGTATCACAAATACGCTCTTCACAGCCGAGTTGGTTAAAGCACATCAGATCTAACAACAGTTTCTCCTGCAAAGGGGAATGCAGGTTTGAATCCTGCCAGAGAGCACATTTATTGAATAATCAGGATGGTAGGTAGAATAAAATACAGTTAAAAATAAATGGAGCATCTACTCAAATATGGGTATCCACTAAAAACAAAAGTTTAATTAGAGTGATAAAAACATCTAACATAATAAATTTAGCTAATACATGTTGTAATTATCTTCAAATTTAATTTAACTCTAAAGTTGTTTTCAAAAAGGATAATTTTTACATTAAATTCTTAGCCTGACACTATTCTATAGCTATTTCCATGGCAAATGTTCAGCTGAGCACCCCATTGTTTAGTTCTACCACTTCAGATCTGTGCATCTAGACTACACCATGTTACTTCCACAAGATTGGCTCATTCCCATTTCCTCTATATTACAAATCTAAAGAGAATGTTCTACTCAGACAGATTTTTCCCAATAACTGTTACATTGTGAAACAAACTCCTATCTGGATGCCACCTGCAAATATATGATAGCATCTACTGGAAAATGTAAGTCTAACACTTACTCAATCATGCAAAAAAAGCAAGGTAAGTGTCTTAGACCTTGCACATCCTAACTCTGAAGTCTTTATGCCACTAGGCGCTGTCATTGCAACAACTGAAAACTCTCTACTCAAAGAGACTTCGACATTGAATCATCCTGTTTTTTGCCATGCCTCAATTCTTCTCCTATTCACAATGTTCCAGTGGCTTCTTCAAACTTTCTCAAACAACCATTAACTCTTGCCTCTACTAGATGTACATGTTATTTTTCTGGTCTAAAATGACATCCTCATTCATTATGCCCAGCAAAAGACAGAACTTACTCTTTGTGTGGAAAGAAGGGTCACTGTGCAAAGGTTTGTCAAACCAAGAATAAAGGGAAGATCATTGCTCCCTGTGCTGTTCAACTGCATCATGTAGTTGCCTTTCAAAAACAATTATAAAAATTAAGATTAATAGGAGTAGGTAGGTTTGCCTATCATCCAGTTCACACTCCTCTTTAGTCTTTTGAACAGGAATAGAGGTTTATCCCTTGTTTCTGGTTTACAATTGGGTTTCTGTTTCCTTCTGAATTCTACTTTAACCCTATACTTCTAACATCTCTTCCTGAACTCTGAAAATTTATCCACTAATTATATTTTCTTCTCCTTCCCCAATAGGAGTAGATAGGTTTGTCTATCATCCAGTTCACACTCCTCCACAGTTTTTTGAACAGGATTAGAGGTTTATCCCTTGTTTCCTGTTTAGGACTGATTTTCTGGTTCCTTCTAAAGTCTACTTCCACACTAATACAACATCACATAGTATCCTTCTACCTTAAGTGGCTCTTGGGCCTTGTATTGAGTGAACATTACTAAAAAAAAAAAATTTTAACCTCATCAAATCAAGAGTCAGCCATTATCTATCCTCCTTAACTTCATAATGTTCACTTCCTAACATTTCCTCTTTCATTCATATCACCAGGACCAGCTTATCCTACAGGTTAGTATCGGCTGCAGGCTAAGGCCCCTCAAGCTTGATTATAATGCTGATTATAAAAAAATTGTGTTTTTTTTTACCACGGTTGTGTTGAAATATGTGTTAATTTGATTTGTTAATAGTAAAATAGCGATATTTCTTAAAGAATATTTTTATTGACAAACAAAAGTAGCTATTCTAATTTATTTAAAGAATTAGTAATAGATTTACTTCAAGTACTATGTAAATGTCACTAAAATATATCAAGTAAAAAATATTCAAGACAAGTATGTGTTATATAGGAATGAAGTGTCACTGCCGACATTTGGGTTTGAACATAGATCGCCATTAATATTGTTCAATGGCATTACTATAGTTATAACTGTGATTACAAAGTCTCTACTACAATGAGCATTACAAAAGTGACAACAAGTATTTGTTGGCATCACAAAAGTGGCAACAAGTGTTCATTGACATCACAAAAGTTTGAACAAGTCAGAGGGAGTGGGGGCTATAATTGTGTTAGCCTAGGGGCCCCAAAAAGTCATAATTTGGCCCTACATATCCCACACCTTATTCATCATAACTATTCTAACAGTAACCCTCTACCTTAAGTGGCTCTGAAGTCTTGTATTGGATGTATGTTAGTATTAAAATATTCTTCTGACAAATGTTTCAGGCTATATTCATTTGGACAAGAATATCTATAGTAGAGCAGAAAATAGCAAGATATTCCTATAGACCATTACCACTGAGTTTAATCGTCTTGGTTGAAGCCCTATTAAGGATTTGTGTCTGACAAAGCTATGCTTAGAATATGTGGGATTACCCACCTTGTCTACCAGGGGACTTCTAATACTTACTAGGTGGCATTTTACAAAGCAGTATAAAATGAAAAAAGGGCAAACCCTCTCTCTCTTTTTTTTCTCTCTTCAACCACATGATGCTGTAGTGACAAATTGAGTCTTGTTTTCTCTTTGGGAAACTTTGTAGTGAACCCCAATAAAAACAAAAATGGAATAAAATATAAAAATAATATATAAAAAAAGGGAATTAAAATAAGGCATTTGTGCTTTCATTTAAAACCCTTATCTTTTTCTTTCTCCTTTCTCTCTAAACTTCTCCCTGTAACAATATGATTTCTCACACATCTTTAGAAGATAAGGAGATAAATTCATTCCTTTTAAGTTCACTCAGCTTCTTAGGAATTTCATCTCCAGTCCATCCTTGAGGTAACTGAATTGCTGGGTTTTCAGGATTCATGTTTCCAATATGCCTTTGAATTAGCAAACATAAAATTTTATCAATGATTTTAGATATTCATAAAAGTAATCTTTTGAAGATTTGACCACCCATGTGGTTTTGGGATGATCTCAACAATTCTGGAAGAGAGGATGGGACCTCAGCAATTATCCACATAAGCAGAGACAGGAAGTCAAGAGAAAGGGGTCCAGCTGTGAGAAAAGTAGGTAGGTGACCACTGAGTTAGCAGTTGCCTAGTGGCCAGGAGTGAGGAATTAGCAAGGACCAAAGTGACAGGCAGTGAATGTAAGGGTCCTTTTCCATAGCTGGAAGTTAGATAGCAGCCCACTTTTCAAATTTGAAGGAACGATCCCACAGTTAAGTGAGAAATCATACTGTTACTACTTCTCAACCAGAGAATCTTGAAAAACAATTATTTTCATTTTTTGTTGAAAGCAATCACAGCTGAGAAGACAAACCTGTGCACATAGTGAGTTGGATGTATATCTAAATACAATCAACTTTGGATGTCATCACAGGTGCAGTGAACATCATGATTGGAGAATGTCATCACAAAACTTATCACAAATTTTACTATGAATGGCATCACATCTCTATATACTTCTCTCTCAACTGAGGTGAAGGCACCCTTCAAATAAAAAGAGGAAGAAGAAAAGACTGAACCCAGCTGCAAAATAGTGGAAGTTTGCTGAACTAGAGTCTAGCGATTTATGACTAAAAACTACCAAAAATCAGGGAAGCTCGATGCATAACTTCTGCTATGTAAAAAAAATGAAAAAGAAAGAAACACCAGAAAATGAAATAATTGTGACCAATCAAAAAAAATTAACACAAAGAGACTGTTGATGTTAGCCGAAACCAAGGTTCACACCAGTAGTCTGGGATCCTTGTCAAAAGGATATAAACTAACAGCCCAGAAGCAGAAGCGGAGAAGAGACCACCAGAGAAACCTGAACAAGAGAAGGGACTGCCTGAGAAAGCAGCCCTGCATGTCACATGAAGAAGTAAGCAGTCATCAACTTAAGTCATTTCTCCACCTTTCTTAGAGTTGATAAAAATTGCAGATTAATGCTGTCAGCTATTTCTCAGATGATTACTACTACCAAGTTCTGACTTCAAAACTACCTACTACCAAACCCAAATGAACTTTCTCCAGACTGCCACTAAGATCTGCCTTATAGACAAACTTTTGCTACACCAAATATCAAAGCACTCACTCTAAACTAAATCAAATAAATAAATATATATTATTTATTTTACACTCTTGAGTCAGTTCATTTTAACTCCAAAGTTTCCAATAAATAAATACCAATAATTTCTAGCACATACTCCACAACTTAGTCCTAACTGAACCATGTATCACATCTCATACAATACACTACACAATCTCCTTTTGAAAAAAACTTCATGTAACCGCAACAATATCTCCACAACCTATTATACTGTTACATTTTGCTTCAAACTAAATTTCTTTCTGATTCACTTTACATCACACCTTATAATTCAGATGTGAATGATAAGAAAGTAGAAATAAAAATAAAAAAGTTGCTGTCTGTACAAGGGCTTTTAGTATCACATCTGATCCACAAAACAAATCCTCTCAAAAATTAAAAATACAATATAGAATGAGCCAATCACAAATTTTCCACTAAAGCAAAATCATGAAAAATATTCTGAGTCTTGATCCATCCTATCTGCTTTTAAAGACATCATTCATGATATTGAAAGCAATCAGTAGGCAGTCTGTCATTGTACCACCAGTGATTTCAGTCAACTGACCTGACACAAGTATCAACTTCAGGCCCTACTGACTCTCACTATTCTCCAGATCACTTCCCTTGCCCACAAAGAGACATTCCACCTTGAAGAAGGAAGGAAAAGGAAAAAAAATGCCATCTTTAAATATATGTTTTTTGTATTTTTGTTTACAAATTTTTATGTTATTATACTCTCTGTTAACTATAAATCACAGAAAATTATTCTGAAAACAAAAAAGAAAGTTAACTGACTTTTACAAATGTGTAAGATGAAAGATATTCTGCTTTAAAATAATTTCAGTATTGGACACAACGTATATATGTGAGTAGTCATTTTCAAAGATGAAGTGTGTTATTTCAGCATAAAGGTTAGTCTTAACTGCTCAAGATTTACAGTCATTTTTTATGACAAAAACCACCAATTTTGGACCCAAGTCTGAGAAAAAAGAATTTCGTCATTCTCATTGAATAAAAGAGTTACATTATAATTTATCTTTACTCATAATGGAAAATATTATTGAATAGTGTTTGGAATAAATGATTAAAAATGGTAATTATCCTATTTACATATTCCTTACTTTTACTTTGGCTATATCGTGGCCCACAAATCCCCCAAACACAGCCAACCTCGCTCATTCAAATGTTTGCTGATATTTGTATTCAAACAATTCTAATGGGTGATAATAATATCACATCAAGTAAGTCATCAGTTAATGAGTATGCCATGACAGAAATGAATATTCTCCCAGTTTGTATTTTCCCCATTATTGGGATTATTATATCCATGATATTAACACCTTATTTCACAGATGGAACTGAATGACCATGTAGCACGCATCACCACAATTATTTATCTTTGACTGGGAATGACGTGGAAAAGGACAAGCAAAGATGCTGGAGGTTACCAAACATGTAGCAGTCACAATGCAATTTATATTTGACGTAAAATAGCACATAGTATAAAATACAAGACAGAATGTAATGGTTCAAAACATAACAATTAAATTTATTAGTGTTGATGTACATGTATATAAACTGAAGGTTTGAATGAGTTATGTCTCTTAGATTTGGAAATATTTGTACCGGAGCTCAAAAAGATGAAGTAATTATTAAACTGAAGTTTTAGAAGAATAAAGTTCCTGTTGCATGTTAGGAAATGTGAATTGGTAAAGTTGGTAAGAGTTCAGAAGAGTTAAGGGTTCGTACTTGTGTGAAATGGTAATGTTCTTTAACGTCTGATCACATGGTCAAGATGGGAGCTCTTGAAGATTACATCTTGGCAGCAAGGAATAAGATGAATGAAGAGAAATAAGAGAGAGAGAGAGAGCTTACATGTGTTTTGCTTATATAAGGTGGTGTATCACGTGACTGGCTCAAACCTTAGTGAGTGGGAAATTTCATTCCTCGCGTGCAAGATATCTGATTGGTCAGAATTAACTAATGAATATCACATGATTTGTATGTATGATGGTGATGATAATTACCACAACCAGAAGGAAAAGGGTTGACATACATGCTTTGTTCTCAGAGACAGTTTTAAGATATACACAAAGTTATATATTACATGTGTCCCATGCAGAGAAACTGTAACATTACAGTCTGAAAAGGGAAACAAAAAGATAGGGTCTTATTTGTAATAATTCTCAATGGGAACTGGGTCTGCCAGAAATTCTTCTGTGATTCTGGAGAAGCCATGTTTATGATTCTGGATTCGAGTGGGCTGAATTTATCTGCTATGTTACTAGTGAGGATATATTCCTCTTAAAGAAAATGGCAGTCATGGGTTTTTCTCAAATTGAGGACTGTGAGAGGGAGATAGTTTCTATATCTGGTAAAGATATATTTCCAAAGGAAAACAGTTTGTAAGCTGCCCCCAGCTGTCGGACCAGGCAGAAGTCCAGGCAGAATGAACACTTGTGTGTCTTGACTCCTGGCTGACAACTTTTGTCACTCTATGGAAGTGAGGTCACTAAGTGGTTGTCATGTGACCCACATGACTTTGTCTCAACCAAAGGAATATAATTGCCTTTTGTATCCCTACAATTCCATCTGATATGTAGTCTTTCGTGTGAGACTCCTACTTAGTGATTTAAAAATTATTTCATCATGTGCCATTCGACAAAGGAGATGATAAAATTGATCATTAGTACTGTATGTTAATTTACAATTCCAAGTTTCTTACACAATTCATCTGTGAGTTCCCCCCCCCCACCACTTGTCTACCAGAGAATTTCTACTGCCAACTAAATGTCATTACCAAAGTGTAGTATAAAAGAAAAGGGTACAAAATCCTTTTCTCTTTATCTTTACTCACAGGATCCTGTATTGACAAACCATGTATTGTTTCCCCTCTGGGAAACTACTTAGTACTCAGCAAACCATGTGTCACAACATACAAATGTCCTAAACTGCAGTAGTATAGCTAGAGGTAGGTGCACCCTAGGGAACACTTTTATGGGGGCAGCACTTTTTGATCTTTTGTATAATCCTCTATAGGCTGTATTGAAGTAAGAGTATTTTTAATGTTAGGACACTACTCATAGTTGAAGGACCTTTTCAGTTTTGAGTAACTTAAATTATGGCATATGTATTTAAGTGATTGTTATCTTGGTCAAACAATAAACATTATCCAGTGATGTACTTAGGGTTGTTTTATCATTGTTGACAATGTGAATGGACACAATGTGCATTCTTTCAATGCCACAACACTGCTGTTTGTGGGAGACACATCTTGGTTGTTATCATATAAATTTCAGTTATTTTCTTTGACAAATTCATTTGAGCTTATTTGTTGCTCTATTTTTCATCTTTTGAGCCTGTTAATAGTTAATTTTTTTTTTTATTAAACATTTCACACCAAGCAAGGCAGGGTTGCCACTAGCACGCAAGGGATTACAGAGGGTAGAGAAAAAGAGTAAAGAGGCATGTCTGGGTAGAGGATAAAGAGAAGAATGGGAACAAGATCAAGTTATTAGAAGATGTCGATTGACATTACACTTGAATATTTGAAGATTATAGTTATCAGGGAAGCAAGTAAGAGGAAGTGCAAGAGAAGAAGCTGTTTGAGTAGAAGAGATGGCTACATTTAACCATTCTGACAGTGAAAGGGTGAGACCAAGATGCCAACCCAGTAGCTTGCTTAAATTTATGCAGTCTGGGAACTAGAGAAAGCAACTTGTCAGAACAGTTGCCATGAAAATCCTTATAGAAGAGACAGAGGGAAGCCACAGCAGGAGTAACTAGTAATGTTGTCCATATAGATGCCTACTTGGGAACTGATGACATTGGGAAAGGGGGTCACTGTGCAATATGCTGTATTTTGTGGAGGGCTCAAGAGTAGGGGAAGGGGCAGCAAACTCATGGGTTGTCCTAGGCAACACACACTCAACCTTGGGTAGAACACATTCTAGTTATGCTGATAACTCTACAAAGCCCTCAACTAATTCTTTGCAAATATAAGTCTTGACATCTTTAATAGAACTCTACACACACCCAATATACAAATAAATACATTTCTAAATACACACTTATGGCATCCAATGTGTCTAGATGCACAATTTAGCTGACCTTATCTAGCTTTTGTTTTTGTTTTTAAAATCAATTAAATTTCATTAAAAGAGAAAGTAATTTATTAAAACAAAAATGTATAGCAAGTACACTTATTTCTGAATCTTCTACAGTAAATTTATGTCCAGGTTCATACAACATGTCAACTTTCTTAACTAAACTATTGCTAGAAAAATGTGGGATATTTTTTTAAAAAAAACAGCAATAAAAACAAAAACTAAATTTCCTACTTTTTAATCATTTCATTGCAAGTAAGGCAGTAAAGCCACTAAGATGCAAGACAATTACTGAGTGTGAAAGAATAAGAGAAAAAGAAAAGGCAATAAAATGTTGTTCATTGTACCATATTGTTTGTAATTTAATTCTTATCAGCTTTTTGAGAAAACATCCCATACAAATACAATAATATCAGTACACTTTCACTTACATAAATATACCATCCAAGTCTGGTGCATATTACTCCCAAACATCCCTACGGAGGTGGGGGGGTGATTGGAGGTCCCAAGCAGTACTTTGTGACCTTCACTATCTTATCAACATTTTCATTTTCTGCCTACATTTATATACGTTACAAATTAAACTAAGCACAACTGACTATTAAATGATGATTTTGATGTAGATGTAGTTTGTTTGCTTGTTTGTTTAGTGGCACATCAACTCCTTATGGGTCATTTAATGCTGAAATTTAATTTTCTTGGGAGCATTAGTAATTTTTTACTATGAAAATGTGTAGCTGGTATTTTTACTATAAAAGTTTTAATACTCTCATAGTGTTTTGACCCCGGTTTGGGGGTTAGCTTTTTGGCTATAGCCGGGACTCTAACAGGTGCTACCACCCTGAGTCAGGGTGAACCTGGGTACAACAGCAATTAAGAGGTGGTTCCACACTGCTCAAAACCTTCTGATCAGAGGCTTTGCTGCTAGATGTAGTTTATCATCATACCCAGGACAGGAGATCTAGTAGAGTGTGTGGGAATGAGGGCTCATATAATAGATTTGTGGGGGCTCATATCATAGAGTTGGTGGGGGCCCATGAGACATTTGCACCGGCCATGATACCATCCCATCACTATACATCTCTTACCAAATACCTCCCTCTTTAATTTCAAATGGTAATCTTGCAGCATAAGATGAAGGCCCCTGTTATATGAATAATATTACTTTCAAATCAACAACTATGAAAATAAGTCATTTTGAGAGAGATTTCAGTTCAATTTTATTGTGGGTTGACAAAGTAACTCCTAATGTTGTCTCTTAATTGGTTGATTTTGTCATAATCCATCTTTGGGGTTACTTTTTTTTTCAGGAATGTCTCTTGGCAACTTTTGCTTGGTTACTTTCTTTGCTATATCACAACAGTTATTTGAAGTTTGTGAGTTAGTAAAGGAAGAAGGGAAAAATGTATTTTTGCATAGCCATCTTTGAGTATAATTTTTGTAGTCTTTTGTATTTAAATTTTTATTATTTGTTGTGTGTTCACTACACACTTAAGAAAAAGAAGCAAAATAGTGATAGATTTTAAACTTGCTTTATTAGAATGTAATAAAAATTCAAAGAAAATGTTAAATTTAGTTTTTGCTATTTTAAATGGGTTTAATGAATAGTTAATATTTGAAATCAGGAAATGAATGTAAGTGACTGTTATATAGGAATAAAGTGTCGCTGCCAATCCTTGAGTTTGAACATAGATTGTCAGTGAGTAAACATAGGTGATCACATTATGGAATTAAATGGATCATGTGACCATAGAGGAAATGCTTAAGTAGAAAGTATTGTGACAATTAACAATCTGCATTTCTAGTCTATTGCTGTTTCTACTCTATTACTATACAGACTGCTATTCTCTTCTCTACACTATTTTCTATTTGGATCACTATACAGTGGTTACTTTTTGAGCGAGTATTATCGAGCAAGTGCTATTAGTACAAGTGCTATTTGAAAGCGGCTGACACTAGTATTGTTCAACAGTGTACTATAGTTGTATCTGCGATTACAAAGTCTCTACTACAATGAGCATTACAAAAGTGACAACGAGTATTCGTTGGCATCACAAAAGTATTTCAATAACAATACACAATAATATTGTTATATGCATGCATGCCTGCTTCCTTCCATGTTGGAGGTTCTAGTCAGGAATGTTCACTTAATTTTACATATCTGCTTTAACATAAAAAAAACAACAAAAAATTGATATTGAGTTTGATATGTTTATATTCTTGGACCCATGTTGTTCCTAATTTTCATCAATGGCCTTCGTGATGGCATCAGTTTTCCACTCAGTATCTATGCTGATGACAACCATTTATTTTTGTTTTAATATTACATCTGAGCAGTTCAATAAAGTCAAATTGGCAGCTGGTATAAAAAAAATGATCTACTTTCTATTGTTAACTTAGGCAAGGAATGGCTTTTCAATTTTAATGCCTCCAAAATGAAACTGCTCTATTTTAATCATCTGAGAGAATCATTTTTTCTTTCCAGGATCATGGTTAATGCTAACCACCAGGAGAGTGATTCATTGTGCCTTCTTGGACTAATAGTCTTCACTGACATGAAGTGGAAAGATTATATTGAGTCATTTTCTACATCTGCTGCTAGGAAATTTGGTTCTCTCTGTTGTACTAAACAATTTTTCTTATCAGAATCTATCTTACATATTTATAAGTCTACCATTTGTCCTTGCTTTGAATACTGCTGGCACATCTGGTCTGGTGCTCCTGCTATATATTTAGAGACTCTTGATAAAATCCAAAGAAGAATCTCCAGTGTTATTAGTCTTGAACTGACATTGTGGCTTTAGTCACTTTCTCATGACTGAAATGTAGCTTCCCTGTGCTTTTTCTATAAATACTTTCATGGTAATTGTTCTAATGAACTTTCCTCTATGGTACCTAGACTTTATGAATTTAAGAACAATGCTAGATTGGTGGCAAGATCACATCTTTTTACAGTTGCCCTGTTTTCCACTGAATCTAATTATTACTATGTCACCAAATTCATGAACCAATGCTTTAATCCACCAGTGGAAGTAGTACCAAATTCAAAAACTACCTTTTTCCTCTCAGACATCCACCTGGCAAACATAATATGATTGGTATTAAAGTAATAACTGCTTTTGTCACACAGACACACACAAACATTTCATGACAATGCTACTGAAACATGATTTATTCCGTTTTATTTTGTTGCAATGTTTAACCTTATTGTTATTATCTTGTCACTGCTATTACACCATTTTTTACTCCCTTGGCAATGTTCATTATTAGAATTAAAAAAAAGACCCAAACAGATGAAAGTGTTTTGATACATTTTCATTATTTGTGAGAATTGACAACAAAGCTATTAAACACTATTGTTTATTAGATCGCTTATTATTGTGAGACCGGAAACTACCTACACAATAGACTCTTCCAGGCCTATATTAAGTAGGTGACATAGCACTCTACAGAGAGTGATAGAGAGTGACAGAGAGTGATACAGAGAGAGTCTTGTACGACTACCAGTGTTGGACACTAACTTATAGTAAGCTCTGCTTACACTATCTCTGTAACCTGTTGTTAATATATCTTTCTTACATCTTATCCGTGTTCCGTGTTTTACTTCTGTGGGCCGACTTTGGCACCCACATCAGTGGTGACGAGGATTCTAGAAATGCACTCACGGCGAAACCTAAATACCTTACCAATCCCACATCTGGGTTGACGAAGAATTCTAGAAATGCATTTACGCCGAAAAACCGCAATACCTTGCCAGTCCCACAACAGTGGCGACAGAAAAGATTCGAGAATTTCGTTCTCACCGTATCAATAGCGACAGTACCCAAAAAATACACAAACTCCACGCGTTCCAACAGCAGTGTTGAACGAGAAATTAAGCTGGTATTAATACATTAGCGATTTAAAAGCGTCTACATATATTCCAATACCAAACGCCATTGACAAACTAGCAATTCGACATCTACAGAATATTAAAGTCTGTCCAATATGAGAACGATTTTCTACACACCCACACACACAGAAAAAAAAAAAACGGTTGTTTGTAAAAAAACTGACAACACAAGATCAAGTACTACCATTTGTACTCAAGTTTTTGGAAAAATCTATCAAAAAATTTTTTAGGTATCTGAGTTGAACTCGGGCATAAAATTATTCTCCCCCTCAAATTCACTGAGGTGAGTTTTCTTTTTTTTGTACCTCTATAAAAAAAAAAAAAAAATACATAAGTGTGGTAAAAAATTATTCAATTACGTTAAAATTAACGGAACCACGGAAAAAAAAAAGCTAAACACACATAATTAGTTTAGTTTAACTATTGTCTGTCCATATTTTTTTTTTGTAAAAGAAAAAAAAAAGGAAAAAATCTATCCAAGATTTTTTTGTGTACCTCCTCTTAGTACACGTGTTTCAAAGCAACAAAAAAGCGCTGTCAATTTTAAATATGGAAGATTTGCAAAAAGTAGTTGCCCAAATGTTAAAACTAAATTTGGACCAGCAACAAAAATCAGAAGAAAGACAACAACAACTATTTTTGGATTTACATAAACAACAAATGGAATTCCAAAAAATTACGCTTCAGAATGCTGAATGACAACAGAAACAACTTAAAGAATTACTTGTAAATGCATTAAAAGGCTCAAACTCTGAAAAAGATACAATATTCTCCCAGAGTATAAGCTACAATTCAATGGAAACCTTTGAATACGTAGCAGAGGAAGACAAAACGTTCCAGGCTTTTTACAGGCGCTACAAAGATATTTTCAACGTAGACTGTGAACAATGGCCCAGTAAAAAAAAGGTACGTCTTCTATTGAGAAAACTGGGAACTATAGAACATAGTAGGTTCGTAGACTTCATACTACCCAAGAAAACGACTGACTTGGATTTTTCAGAGAAGATTAAGCTCCTATCGGAATTATTCGGGCCTAACACAACTTTGTTCCACAAATGTTGGAAATTCCTGAACACAGTCAAAGACAACCAGAAAGATTTTCTAACGTTTGCAGCATCGATGAACAAGCTATGTAATGATTTTAAACTAGCCGAACTGACTGCCAATGATTTTAAGTGCTTAATTTTCACACAAGGTCTAGTATCTGCAGAAGACGCCGAAGTCAGACGACGGGTACTGACTAAGCTTGACAACGAACAAGGATTGACTCTCCAAAAACTGGAAGAGGACTGTCAAAGAGTAATATCTGTAAAGCGTGACTCAAACACTATCGAGGAATCAGGTGTGACTCAGATTAATAAAATCAGAAGCAAGTCTACCTCCTATTCCCCTCAAAAAGACAAAAGGCAAATCTCATGTCCTAAATTACGCAGTAACCAAAACTCAAATAGGTTAAAGAAACCACCCGGACCATGTTACCATTGTGGTAAATGGCATTGGATGAAATTCTGTCCAGTTAAGAATAAAAAATATTGCAAAAATTGCAATAAAAGTGGGCATACTTTAACTTCGTGCTGGTATGCCAACAGAACGAGAAAACCCCAAAATAGAATTAGGCAAGCTCAATCTGACAATATTGTTGATAGGAATTTAAGAAAATATGTAACTGTGGATATTTTCAATAAGTCCATTAAATTCCAGCTTGACTCGGGTTCTGATATTTCAACCATTAACTGGCGTACTTGGCGAAAATTGAACAAGCCGACCTTATTAAAAACGGATAAAACAGCAAAATCCGTAACTGGCGAAAATATTAACATTTTAGGCAAGGTAATACTTACAGTAACACTAAATGGAGTTACCAAAAAGCTCAAAGCCTACGTATTAAAAACTTCAGACAACTTATTTGGAACTGATTGGATAGAAAAATTCAATCTTTGGGATTGCCCAATGAGTACATTTTGTCGCAAGATACAAAGTACAACGTCCAATTTGGTAAATCTAAAAAAGGAACTCAAACAACAATTTCCCCAGGTTTTTTCTGGTGGCCTTGGGAAATGTACTAAAATGAAAGCTAAGTTCAAGGTGAAGGACGGTGCACAACCGGTATTCAAAAAGAAACGGAATGTCCCTTTCGCTGCTCTAGAGCAAATCAATAAAGAGTTAGATAGACTCGAACAAGCAGGTATTCTGTCAAAAACAGATTTCAGCGAGTGGGCAGCACCTACGGTGTATAAGATGCATCTTTATTTTGAAGACAGTTTTGCCAAGTATTCAATGAAAATTGAAATATCGATTATGCAATGACCCAAGTCAACTGCATTAAGCACTCTGATTGGTAATGTGCATTTTACATTTATTATTATTTAGGGCCTTTAAATTACTAGGGTTTAAGATTAAGATTTCTTCTAACCTTAAAATAATTAATTACCTAGACATTGCCCTTAACCTTAATGTTAAAATCTTTAAACCTTACCATAAAGAGAATGACCCCCACCCCAACTATATTAATCTTAGTTCTAACCACCCCAATGTCATTGTGAGACAAATATCCATTACCATTAGCACCAGAATTAGTAAATTATTGTCCAACAAAAAAATCTTTAATAAAAATAAAGAATTGTATGAAAATGCTCTCCACAAAAGTGGTTTCAAAAATAAGTTATCTTATTTAACTGCTATAAGTAACACCAAAACATCTAAAGTGTGATGTATGCATAGAAATAGAAAAAGAAAAGTCATATTGTTCAACACCCACCCCTTCTGCAAACTATCAAATGTTAATATTGGACAGTAATTTTTAAAATTAATAAATAAATATTTCCACAAAAACAACCCTCTAAGTAAGATCTTCAACAGGATATCAATCAAAATAAGCTACTCCAGCACTAATAATATGTACCAAATTATCAACTTCCATAATAATTATATCTTAAGTAAATTTTATGAGAAAAACAAGAAACATAGCATGGACCCCCTCTGTAATTGTAGAAATAGAGAAAACTGCCCAGTTGAGGGCAAATACAGATTGACTAGGGTAATATACCAAACAACCATTACCCATAAAGAAAATGTAAATTTTACTATTTACATTAAAATTTCCACAGGGGAATAGAAACAGATTTTATACCCATAGATACTCCTTTACCAATCCTAAATTAAAATACTAAACAGCCCTTTCAAAGAAATTTTGGGAATTGAAGAAAAACGGTCAGATTGGAAAATTATAGCTTTCACTCATACTCCTAATAGTCTTAGAGATAGGTACAGTCTATGTTTAGAAGAAAAAATTAGAATAATAATATACAATAATCAATGCAAACTATTAAATCAAAGGAACAAACTAGTGTTAAAATGTAGATATTGAAGCAGGTTTAAACTTATATAAGAACATAGATCTTACCTTATTACTTGTTAACTCTCAAAAATCCCTAATGTTGAATATATAACAATAATTACCTTCTACAACTTCCCTCTATACTCCATATTAATCCTGTCTTATAACCATCCTCTAATTTATGCAATCCTCTTTGATTAAATTTTTTTTTTTTTTTAAAGAATTTTTGGTATGGCTTGGTTTTCCTAATAATTTAACCTATCCTTAAAGTTATAAATGGATAATTTATCTTAAATCACCCATTCCTTAATAATACAAAACTCCTAAATCTGTTCTTTCTTTATATAAATTGTCTAAATATGATTTATTGTTAATATTATCAATACAATTGGGCATTCCCTAGTGGGAACCTAAATTCCTAAATTAAAGGTTTTGGTCATAAATAAACTTCCCTTTTGGCCCTTCTTTTAGCATCAATTCAACACCTCACTCTTCATATAACCCCAACTTAGGATCATAATCAGGGTTGATTTCAGCAGGCATCTTCCTCTTTTAGAGAGATACCTCCTGCCCTTCCCTTACCACCAACTTGGGCTTTTTATCTAGTAGAGATGTCATTTTGGGTATGTTTGGCATTTTTTTCCTTGACTGCTATCTGAATTAAATTCTAAATCCCTGTTTCCAAGACACATTCAATCTAGGTTTGAAGAAGACTGGTGTAAGGTTATGCTGACTGAAATAGGCTATACTCACATGAGGTAATTTGGGATTTTTTGCTGAGTAATATATATGCTCTGTTATAATAAATACATTGAGCTCTCTTTGTGGATCAGTTAATATTTGATATTACTAGGATCCACCTGGGTTACATGCCAACAGATCTATTACCTGTACTATATATATATATATATATATATATATATATATATATATATATATATATATATATATATATACACACACACATATATATCATTAATAACTTTGATGTATAAAATGCAAGCAGATTTTGACATTAAATTTAACTTATCAAAAAGCGTGTTTATATATACATTGTCAGGTTCAGAAAGTTATATTTTCAAATTTATGTGGTTTCAAATTCCATTCTTCTGGTTGCTGGAAAATAATATAGATGAATAGTTTTGTTAAATACTTTTTTGTCCATAGCAATCTTTTTTATTACCCTGAGCCAAACACATCATTGCCATTATCAGGCTCAGAAAAAAAGGTTTATCAAAATGTTACTTCTGAACAGCTTATTGGTTGATAATGTCTTTGCTCATAGGTAGTAGAAAGGAGCAGTTGTATTGCTTTCATATAAATTTTAAACATCATGTTATATGAAGACATCTGAACCTCAGTGAAGAGATACAAACCAAAATGGTATGGGCACATCTCACAATCATCAGGTGTTGACAGAGAGAGATATAGTGAAAATTGGTTGTCAAGTCATTTGTAATAGCTTAACAGTTGAGAAAGCTATAAGATAACTATGATGTCTCATAAAACCACTTGAAAATTACACTCAAAAGTGAAATAATAAAAGGAAGGATTGAAAAAAATACATTGTGAGATCTCTATTAAGCCATTAATGCACATTGAAAAATCAGGTATCAATTATGAAAATAAAAATCTAGTATTAATTATAAAAATCAACATCAAAATCTGGTATTAATTATAAAAATTAAAATAAAAATCTGCTATTAATTAAAAATAAAACTCTGACATTAATTATAAAAATTAAAATAATAATCTGGTATTAATTATATAAATAAAAAAATCTAGTATTAATTATAAAAATTAAAATAAAAATTTAGTATTAATTAAAAAAATAAAAATCTGGTATTAATTATAAAAATCAAAATCTAGTATAATTATAAAATTAGAAATAAAAATCTGATATTAATTATAAAAATAAAAATAAAATCTAGTATTATATATATATATATATATATATATATATATATATATATATATATATTCTCGTTTCTGTTCTTGTTTTTTGTATGAATGAGTCATGTAATTATAATTTAAATTGCACCTACAATCGAAATTAAAATAACTGATCCAACGTGCAACTTTCAGATAATAAATGTGACATTACTGTAATTATTGAACAATATAGTTCATGCCACATTGACGGAAAACCTACCAGTAAAAAAGAATTCTCTTATTACTATATTTGTACAAAAACGCACAACCTTAAAATTTAAAATTCAAACTCAGCATTGTGACCGCAAGTTCCAAAACAATAACACATTTCTCATAGCATTTTTTCGGATTACATCTATATTTTCATTGTCCTCTTATTACCGAGAAGTAAAAAACAAGAACAAATCTATTTCCATACCTGAGGATGTCAGTAGGAACAGACGAAAGCTTGTAAAAATTAAAAAGACCTTATGAAACTGGAATTTATAAACAGGGATCATATCATTCATATACAGGTTCGGGGTTAGTGTATCTTATTGAAATTGTTTGCGAAGATGTAATTCTCGCCATTTAAATCATTAACCTCTATATTTGTTTTTTGTATTAATGATTCATGTAATTATAATTTAAATTGTAACTATAATCAAAATATATATATATATATATATATATATATATAATAAATTTAATAAATGCCACCCTAATAAAAAAATATACTTAGAAGGAATCCTGATAAATATTTTCTTATCAGTAATTAAACACCAAACACAGTTTATTACATCAACAACTTTTATAAAATCCCTACTTAAAGAATCTAAGAACAGTCTGCCTACAGCCACAACCAGTGTAACCTAAATCCCACATAGACCAACTAGAATTTTATGCACATGAAATATACACACAAAATCTACCTGACAAGACAAATTCAGATGCGGTCCACTCAACCAAACAAAAACAAACACAAAAATAAGATATTTATCACAAATGCTACTTAATGTTAGAGTGAGTGGAGTTATTCCCCTTGATATATGGTGTTATAAAAAAATGCCTTTGTTGAGTTCAGTTTGTTGATTCATATTTGTTTAATAAACAAAGAAGAAAGGTGGGGATTGTTAGAGTGAATGGAGTTACTCCCCATGATATGAAGATGTTATAAATGAGATTAACATGAGGTAATGAGAAAAATGTTACTGTTGGATGAAGAGAGAAAGGAAATGCAAGATTAATTAACACATAACAAAACAAATACAGGGTGTGACGACTAAATTGTTGCCATTTTATATTTTTAATTTCACCAATGCACATTGTTTTTATTTTTTTATTTTGTTGACTGCATGGTATAGTAGGGTCAGTTGGGCACCATCTGTAAGAAAAAGAACACCATGATGCAATTCACTCTGCCAGGAATTTGGAAACAGCATGCTGTAATGCTTGGTGTTCACATCAAAACCTCCAACATGAACATTTCAGAGTGTATGGCTGAAGCCAATGGCGATTTTATTGAATAAATTTGCTCTTTAGTATTTCAAGATATTTTTGTATAATTTTGGTAAATATATTTGTTAAAATGAGATGTCAGTGTTATTTTCATTTTTGCATAATTTAGATGACAATTTATCCATCGCACCGTGTGTGTGTGTGTGTGTGTGTGTGTGTGTGTGTGTATATATTATTCACTTACCCTCATACATAAGAAACATGATGGCCAAAATAAAGAAATCATGAGAATAATACAACTATGTATATATATATATATATATATATATATATATATAAAATGCTAAAAAGGCTTTGACTCAAATGTAAAAGAAAAGGAAATTTCTTGTGAGATATCTTGTCAGCCAATCCAAAATGGTTAAAAATAAATGAGCAATTGTGTGCATACAAACATAGTTTTCAAACATACCAAGTAAACATTAATTCACAATTAAATTAAACAAATATGCTCTTTGTGCAATAATTTTTAATAGAAATGAATTCTTTCAACATCTTTATCTTAGTCTATGCTGAACTTTTTCACATATATCTGATATCTAGTAATCTTCCAGCAATGTTGAAAAGAACTTTTTATTTTGTCTCAGGTGTTGTATTATTCTCATTATTTCTTTATTTTGGCCATCATGTTTCTTATGTACAAGGGTAAGTAAAAAAATTATCCGGACTTTTGCCATAACATATCTTTAGGTTTGTCACACTGCCTTCTTCTCTTGCATGCTTATAGTTGACATTATTGTGGTCACATGATCAAAGTTTCCTTGCTGCTGTTACAGTGCAAACATAGCCGTTCCACTAGCAGTGTGAACTGGAGGAGGAGATAGATTTATAGCTTGGGGAGGAGATAGATTCATACCTTTCCTAAGGTTACTTGCATGTAAGTGAATGTAACACACCAAGAATGGGATTTGAATATGGCTCTCTGGATTTTCATTCCGAGTTATCCCTTACACCACCCACACATCCAAGATCAGAGTGAAGAGAAAGAGGGGTTCAACTTTAGCTTAAGGTGGGTGAATGTTGCATGCTTGTGTTGTGTGAATGGGCTTAATTTAGAGTGACATCTTGAACTGGTTAGGGTTTTATTGCTTCTGTGAAAAACCTGTCAGCCCAGCCCATTTAGGGTAGAGATAGGTTTGTTTTTTTGGTTTTTTTTCTTAAAATTAGTCAATTTTAAATTTAGCTTAAACTTAGCTTTTAGATGTATGCTCATTGATTTTTTTTTTTAAATTGAATTTCTGTTTTTCATTTCTCCTCCTCCCCCCACCTTATGAGACGACTGAAGGCAAAGTTCTCCAGTGAAGTGGTAATATTTTGCTTTATTCTAAATTTAAAAAAAAATATTTTCTCCACAATGTTTTTTGACTGCTTAACTTGCTTTTTTTTGCCATATACCAAAAGGCATAACTATGGGCTTAACTTTCCTACTTTATTTAAATCCTACATGATTCATGTAGAAAACAAAATTTTTAGAAGCCTACAATATATGTTTGATATATCAATGAACAGCTGAACCAAGACTACTACTTGATAACTTTTGAAGTTGTTAACCATCTCAAATCATGAACTGCAATTTTTCCTTTAGATTCATACGCTCTTGCTGAAAATATGGAATTTCCCTAAGCCAGATCCAGGGTCCCTCTATTCCACATCCTTCCACTCTTACCCTTGCTTATTTGTGTTTTGTTCTCTTTTTTTTCTTGTCCCTTTTTATTACTAAAACAGTTGCATTTTTATTTGATATAGGGGGCCCACTTGCCATTGGATAAGCTGACACACTGGCTAGTTTGCCACTGGCTGACATATCACCAACATCACATTGCCAAGTGGATTACAAATGAAGGCATATGTAAGGCTTTCCATTGTTACTTGCAGGAGCTATTCTTGGTCAGCACTGATCAGTTTAACCAACTTTTCTCACCTTGAGATGACTGGAGTAGCTCAAAGTGAGGAACCCATAACAGAGGCTGATATTTCAAAAGTGCTGAAACTTGTCAGTGAGGACAAGATTCTGGGTATAGAGTGTCTTGAGCCAGTCACATGTATGTCCTTTTACTGACACTGACCTTTGACATTTAATTAAAGAGTGGTCTATCCTCCAACATTTCACCAGGACTGTGATCAAGTTGCTGTGCAAAAGTAAACACAAGGGGAATGGGATTAGTAATTTCCAGCCTTTAACTATGTTAAATGCAGAGTTAAAGGATTGTGGCTAAGATTTGAGCTAGCCATTTGCAGGTTGTCCTCTTTAGCCTGATTGGGTGTGAACAGGTATCAACTGTGAAGGGCCAGACTGTTCAGGACAACTATCATTTGGTATTCTTAAGCATAGAAAATGTTGACACTAAGGTTGCACTGATCAATTTAAATCAATGCAGAGCACTTGATAAAGATGACTATCATTTTATGGTGACTGTGCTGGTATATACTGGTTTCAGGCCATAATTTAATTCCTGAATGTGGCTTTTGTATGCATCCCCAGAAATGAATGGAGTAAACCTTTTATGTTTCCACTTTTATCAATGCTGGGCATTCTAACTTTGGAACTTTCCCATTGCAAGTTAAAGGCAAATCCAGTCCAACATGGAATCACACTACATGATGTCACAACCTGGTCCAGGTACACCAACTGTGGGCTTGAAGTTAGGAAGAAAATTTATTCTCTTTGCCCTTTCAGTTGGACGGATGATCATGCAAGATATTCAGTGTTAGGTTTGAGCCAAACATCTAAGTTGAGAAAAATTTATTGCATGAAAGTTGTGATTGCAATTCTTCTGTGATATTGGAGGAATACTTCCTTAAAAGGTGGGGGAGGAGATGGGATAGCGAAAGATGCCTTCCAAAAGATGAGCAAAGTATTAAGAAACAGAAAAATATTGTTAGAAAGAAAAGAGTACTGAACTGTTATGTAGTATCAGTCCTCCTCTATGGCAGTAAATTCTGGAAAATCTCCTCCCAGATGAAGAAGAGACTTGAGGCAACAGAAATGTGGTTCTACAGAAGGATGCTGAGAATATCTTGGGCCGAGTATATGAGCAACGACTAAATTCTAGAGACAATGGCAGCAAAAATGACATTTATACTTAATATCTGGAAGAGATAGTTGAAATTTCTGGAGTACACGGTGGGATTGGAAAATTTGATACCCACAAGACAGACTGAAAGTAAGAGGGTCAGAGGAAAGCAATGCACAACCTACCTAGCGAGCTTAAGCAAATGGGTAGCAGAGGAGGTTGGGGAGAGATGACAAAAAGACAAAAGTTACAAAGAACTACAAAGGATGGGAAGTTGTGGAGAACCACAATTGCCAACATCCTGAATGAAAAACAGAACATAGAAGAAGACTCCCAATCACTGAACTAGTTTGTCAAATTCAAATCTTGTTCAACCTCTTGTGGGGTGTCATGATTTTTAAAATGTGTCTGAAGATCTATTATCTCCATCTTGCTGAAGGTAGACTAGGCATGTTGAATGCGGAAATTCATCAGCATATGTTCTGCATTAATTTTCTAGTTTGAATATTGTTGTAACCTAGGAAAGATTATTGAATAGAATAATCACACAAAGGTTGGTAATGAATGATAATACTTAGGACAAGAACAACACATATAAGATTTGTCAGCGGCACATAGAAGAAGTAGTCAACTGCTAGAAGTGAGTCAAGTGAATTTCACAATGAATCTCCAACTGCAGACCAACATACAGTATTTACTACTGTATTTGTGTGAATTGAGACATACCCATTATCATCCGTAGGTATGCTACAACAAATATCTACATAAGACAATAACTGTGAATTCTGGAAGGATGCTAAAAAGGCCTTTTCAGCTTTGAGATATGTGCTCTTGGATGAGGAGGGGGTATATTGCATTCCCCAAAGCAAATGCTCCTTCTATCACAAGTGTTGTAGCACTCTATGGGTCTTTTCACAAGTTAAAGCTGACTTTTCACACTCCACAAAATTTCCATTCTCCCAGCCAGAGGCCTTATGCTGAATGTAGTTTATTTTTATACCCAGGACTCAAAGACATTGCACAGCATTATTCTAAGGAAACATTAAATAACCTTCCTTTCTATAAAAATAACAGCCAAATGGGTTGAATTATACTCTGGATGTATATAGTGTTGTTAAACATTCTCTCAAACACCAAAGGTGAGCAGGAGTAATAACTCATTTCATTCCACACCATGATATCGAGAGTTGTGTTGGTATGTCTGGAAGATGTTCCTTACTAGGTCAGTATTGGATATAAAAATGAAAGCAGAACCTGCTCTTATTGCTGCATAATACAATGTACCATTTGATAGCCAGGTAACCATCTTGCAACATCACTGGAGAGGTCTATGATGGTGTTATAGTATAAGAGAAAATCTGGCTGGATATGCATGTACCTATAGTTTTGCAGCAGGTAAATGATTCTAAAAGGTTTGTGTTGACAATTAAATTTGCCTTGAGCTGTGCTATGGGCACCATAGAGTCTGCCACTTTGCTCTTGCAATATGCTGATTTGAGCAAGAGTTTGTACCATGGCTTGAATTGAACAAAAAGAGCATACATTCATTTTTGCAGCACTTTGCCATCTGATTTGCTTGCATCTCACTGAACCTTATTACCACATGCATCACTGTCTAAAACATCATCTTTCATGTTACAATTTTTCCCTTCATATGTAATCACTGTGTCGCACTAGACAACATTTTCTTGGTTTATTTTTAGAAATCTACCATTTGTCCACACATTGAGTATTGTTGTCACATCTCATCTGGTGCTTCTGCTATGTATCTAGAGATTCTTGACAAAATCCAAAGAAGAATCTGCAATGTTATCGGTTCTAACCTGGCATTTTGGCTTCAACCACTCTCCAACGTAACTTCTCTATATCTTTTTGATAAATATTTTCATAGAAACCATTCTGATGAGCTTCCATCTTTGATACTTTGACTTCATGAATTTAAGCAAAGTACTAGATTGGTAGCTAGGTTTTATTTTATTGTTGAAATTTCTAGATGTAAGTGAAAGTTCTATTCTAATAGTTTCTTCCCTTGTGTTTTTTGCTTGTGGAACTCTTTTCCAGCTTCTTGCTTTCCTGTCAACTACAATCTTGAAAAATTTAAACGCAACATCAATTGTCATTTATCTTTTTGAAGCCTTTTCTTTCATTGTCCTTTCTCCTCAGGAATATTTTCTCAGTTTCTTTCACTCTCAATAACACCTTGCATCTTAGTAGCTTTATTGTTTTGCTTGGAGTGATGATAAAAAAGACCTCATTATTTCTATGCTAGAAATATTTCTTGAGTAAGAAAATAGCACAGACAATATTTTTAGCACACCATTATAAAACCACCAGAGAGTAGAAGCAACAAGTAATTCATGGGATTAGAGTACAAAGTGTAGAATATGTCCTTAAAAAAATTGTTATCTTAAACCTTGTCTAATATTTGTCCCCTCTCCCAACAACCATTCAAACAATACATTTTGCTAAAGTCATGTAATGTATCTTTGTTGAAAGATTATAACTTAGTATTATTGTGGTGTGGGGCTTAGGTGTTAAAATGAACAATTGATTTACCCACACCAAGAAGATTAATGAAGGATGATAATGATGAGGATTTGGTTTGGTTTGTTTTACGGCATATCAACCTCAATGCTGACAAAATTTTCATTCTTGGTAATATGTTTTTCATCAGAAATCTATTTCTGGGAATATTTTTTTCTTTAAGAAATCTATAGCTGGTAATATTTTTTTCAAAGAATGTATAACTGTATTGTTGGTATTTTTTTTTTAAGTATTGCTGATAATAATTTTTTCTTCAAAAATTATTGCCGGTAATAATTTTTTTTATTACAAAATATATCTTGTATTAAAACCTATTTTTACACAATTTTGGGGTTAACTATTTGTCTATAGCTGGGACCCTAACAGGTGCTACCTCCCCGGGTCAGAGTGGACCTGGGAACACCAGCAATTAAGAGGTGGTTCCACACTCCACAAAACCTCCTGATCAGAGGCCTTGCTGTTGGACATAATTTATTGTCATACCCAGGACGAGATAATGATGAGGAAACAAATGGGTAATTTTAACAAAACAAGATAAAAAATTTATTCATGATGTTATATGCTTGAACTAGTGTCAGTAACTTGTTTCAGGAAAATAAATCAGAACCCTTAAAGTCTGTAGTTTTAAGATATTGTCATGAAGAGGAAATACAACAGATTAAATGATATGACACAAAATAATATTAAAAAATATTTAAAACAAAGGTAAGAGAGTTTGTTGCTCACCAAAGGGATATATGGTCTGCATAAATTCAAAAGTAGATGAAGAAATATAGTGTGAAATACTTAGCTTTCAATGGTGGTTGCAAGGAACTGAAACTAAACTTTTCACATGACTTCAGACACTCTTCTCTGGTTAATTATTCTCCTCCTTCAAATAAGAATTTTGCAAAGCCTTGAAAATTTCTTTCCTTCTTCTTTTTGGCTGACTGGATAATTTCTGTGAAAGGCAAAAATCTCACATATGCTCGCAAATTTCATTCTTTCTTCTTACCCAGTTCTCCGAATTTGAAGGGAGTGGGTGAAAGAAATTATTATTTCGTACTCACTACACACTACACAGTATATAATTTCTCAACCATTGCACTTAGGGACATATCAATTACTTGTTTTTGTTTAACAAAACTTACCACAACAATTTTGTTTTTAGTGTATGCTATCATCTTTAATTTCCATTATTCTCTTAATTAACATTCAAAATTTTAAGCAAAATCTCACATATAAACGTATAATTAATGTTAACATTACTTTTTAGAAATCTTTTAAAGTCCCCATTTCAATTATGAAAACCGAAAAAAGTTATTTCCCTTGAAAATTGAATTCCTTAACGAATCAGCGTTGATTCAAAACTGATAACAATCGTAACAATGATTAATGATGAAGATGTAACTTTGAATATTCTAAGACTAGAAAAAATTCAAATAAATAATTAAACTCACCCATTATACAAATATAATTATTTTACGATGAGTGATGCCAAACATGGTTTTGACTTTTGATGAGATACAAAAAAAAAAAAAAATTTTGTAGCTGATGACAGGAATTCAAAAAAAGATTTAGAGAGAATCGACTTATTTTTAAAATTTTACATGAAATAATTTTTTGCTAAAATTACGAAAATTCCTTTAGTCAAATTTAAATATTCAGCGCTCCCAAAATTAAAACATTTATTTTATTTACTTTCAAAGTGAAAAAATATGAATGACGGTGGTTTAAATAATTTATCAGACAAAAAAGGTTAAAAAGTTGACATTTTGTTGAAAAAGAAAAGGATTCTACAACATTTGAATAACTCTTCATTAAAAAATATGAACATAAACTGGTTTTTAGAGGTTTTTATTTTAATTTAAACAAATATTTTTTTAATTTTTATAGCAAAATTTCACATAAAAAAAAAAAACGTGTATCAAACAAAAACAAAATGTTATTGTTTTTTAACTAACATCATTTTTGTTTGGAAATCTTTGTCCCCCATTTCATGAAAAGACGAAAAACGTTATTTTCTTTGAAAATTGAAATCCTTAACGAATTGTACGGCGTTTAAAACAGATAACAACAATCATAACATTAAACTTTTCAGTAAAAAAAAAAATGGACATAATCCATCATTTCAAACGCTTTTTCCATGCCATTCAGATTTATCTCCCTTATATCACACTTTATTTTTTAATTGACTCATGAACTCTCCATCGGATTTGAAAAGTTTTACATTCGAAACAAAACCAAAATAGTGTCTGCTCTGAAAGTGAAATGTAAATGAATTTTATTTTTTTCTGAAAGTAAAAAAATTAAATTTATTTAATTTCACATTTGTAAACAGTAAGTAAAATAGAAATGGTCGGATATCAGAAATAAAACGAAAAATATTCTTTGAAACTGAAAGACAATATAAGAAGTGTACTGTACTGTAGTTCCAATTTAAAGTCTATTTTTCGTCTTTTATTTTTTTGGGGGGTGGGAAAGAAATATATTGTGATCTGATAACATAATTTTTTTAGTAAAATTTGGAAACTAAACTAATTTTTGTTTTTCCAATTCTTAGATCAATTGACCAAAGTCAAAGATCTTTAATTTAAAATTACAGTTTCTGTTTCTCTTACGAAAAATAGTTGAAAAAAAAAAAAAAATCACCGCGTTTGAATGCATGAACTTTCAAATCCAAAGAACTCAGAAAATGAGTTTCATTCAACCAGATATTTTTACGTGCGATATAAGGGAGGTAAATCAATGTTTGAAACGCTAAACTGGATTTTACAGAAACTTTTTAATAAAATTTGTGTGACTACTTATCTTTTATACACCACACTCATAAAGTTTATATTCATGTTCCCTGAATAGCCTCGTAGGATCGAGACATTCATGCGATGCATGGCGCCAAATCCGTTCAGAAATATCTTAAACTGTTAGTGTTAGTGTCAGCTGTATTATAACCGCTTGCTATCATCAATGGTAAAAAAAGGCTTTGAGCGAGTAAAGCCCGAGTCTCATGGCACTCCTTCTTTGAACATTGTAGACTGGTGCTACAGAATTATAAAGAACTGTACCAAATAACAGAAACCACATCACTTGAGGACTTTTTAGCAGCAACAACGCACATATAACTCGAAGAGAAAATAAATGACATTTTTATGATGAAGATGTTAACATTCAACACCACTTCAAATAGGTTAGGAAGGAAACCCCCATCAATACTGGAAAGACGGATAAAAGCTATTGGACTAAAAAAAACAAACTATTTTACTTTTTTTAAGAGATTTTATTCTTAATCGAAAACAGTACTGGCTACTGACTCGGTCAATGAATGCCAAAAAAAATGTTTCCTTTCGTGGTGATGTAGGCAAAACGGCTACGCTAATAATACAATATTTTAAACAAAATTCATTTCGAAATTTAAAAAAAACTGCTATTTTTTATTGGTTTTTCTGTTATAAGAAACGTTGGTTGTAAAGATTTATTCGGCTGTATACAAAAAAAAGTTGCTTCATTTCTACATCAAATTTTCGAAAGTGCTAATAAAAAATAATTTTGTTTTTCATATTATTTTTTGAAATGAGGATAAAGTCCAAGGTTGTTTAACAGTAACACTAACAGTAAATAAAAATCCGTTTCGTGTTTTTTTTTTGTTAAGATTTATTTTTTTTTAAATATTGCCTTTTTGTTTTAAAATCCCGTGGAAATTTTTCAGTATTTATTCAACACTATGAAAATATTTATTAATTTCAAATATGTATTTTTATTTTTACATTCATTTTTTTTTTATATATTCGTGAAATTTTTAGTAAAGCAAATAAAAAAAAAATTCCGCGAACGTGAGAAACTTAAATTTTTTTTCCAATTCGTAAAAAAATACTTTTTTCAATAAAAAAATGTTCACAATCAAAAAAGTCTACGAATTTAAGTAAATTTCTCAAATATTTGAATTGATCGGCACCAAAATAAAGAGCTTTTATAAGAACTAGTTCTTATAAGTTAACTGAAACTCTTATAAACGTTAATAATTAACTTTTTATAATAGTTATGCACCATATAATTAACAACAGTTAAATTGTTAAACTATGGTGCATGCAAGAGTTAAAAAAAACAACAAAAAACTAAGTTACTAACATGATTGTTTCAGGTTCTCGAATGAATTACTTAAAAAAATGAATATAGACGAATATATTTTTAATTTACATGTGGAATTATAAAAAAAATATATTAGAAAGTGTTGTTAAGCTTAAGTTTTAAATGCAAAACAATATCTACATAGTAGACCACGTGTACTAGTAGTGAAAAGGGGCGGGGAACCTTTACGCCTGTTTTCTTCCTTTTTTTTTCTCTCTTTAGCTGTCTGTCATAAGAAGCTCAAGAGAAACCTAACGACTTCCTGTTTCTGGTTGCCTGAAGAGCGTATCAAGGGCAGACAACTTTGGTCTATTTAAACCCAAGCAACCGGCAAGCCTAGAACATTCTCCAAAATGGCGACTGATCCCAAACAGCTGGCGTTAGATGAGAAAGAAAAAGGCAATGTTTGTTATAAGAAAAAAGATTTCGTAAAGGCATTGGAACACTATGATGCAGCAATCGAACATGATCCCACTAATGTCTCTCTCATGACCAACCGAGCTGCTGTTTACTTCGAACAGGGCAAGTATGAAGATTGTATCAAAGAATGCCAAGATGCTATTGATGTTGGCCGCGAAAATAAAGCCGACTATTCCTTAATTGCTAAGGCTTTATGTCGCATCGGCAATGCCTACCTAAAACGGGATGACCTTGAAAATGCCTTGACTTACTATAATAAGTCCTTATCGGAACACCGAACCCCTGATGTGGTTAAAAAAGCTCAAAATGTGGAAGCCCGTATCAAGGAAAGAGAGCGACTCGCTTACATAAATCCGGAGATTTCATTGGAAGAGAAAAATAAAGGAAATAAAATGTTCCAGGAAGGAAATTTCCCTGAAGCAATTAAACACTACAATGAAGCCCTTAAAAGAAATCCTGACGATGCTAAAATTTACAGCAACCGGTCAGCGTGTTACATGAAATTAATGGAATATTCACTGGCTTTGAAAGATGCTGACACTTGTATTAAAATTGACCCTTCGTTTGTTAAGGGCTATCTCCGACGTGGAGCCACCCTCTTAGCAATGAAAGAACCCTCTAAAGCAGCTGACGCTTATTCAAAAGCGCTAGAACTAGATTCCAAATGCCAGGAAGCCAAGGAAGGATACCAGAGGGCTGTGATGGCCCAGAGTTCCGACCCGGAGACTGTGAAGAAGAGGGTGATGAACGACCCCGAGGTCCAGAAAATTCTTACCGACCCTGCCATGCAAATGATTCTCCAACAAATGCAAGAGAACCCTGATGCTATCAAAGAACACCTGGCCAACCCTGATATTCGGAGCAAAATAGAGAAACTTCTGGAGTGTGGTATTATTGCCATACGTTGAACATGGGAGAAGTTGAGAGAGAGAGAGAAAAAAAAAAAAAAAAAAAAAAAGACGTCTGATCTCAAACTCATGTTTCAACATTTTTTTTTTTTTTATGTATGTATGATGATGTTATATCAAAAAAAATCCATATCTCTTTCTCTGTCCACTCCTGCTTGCCTCTACACATCAGTCATCAGCATTATTATTATAATAATAATTATTGTTATAAATGATAATAATAAAAATTTTACTGTAGGCAGAGCTGGTATGTTGCAGTACACTAAAAAGGAAAATAGTGGATTTTTTTTTTTTTTTTTTAAATAACCCCTTTTTCTGCTAATGTTGTATCACGGCGACTTTAAATATAAAAAACCAGGAACAAAAAAACAATAAAATAATGGTAAACTTTTCAGTTTTAAGTAACGTATCATGGTTTGGTCACTTTTTTTTTTTTTTTAACAACAAAACACTTAGCAGCGTGGACGGCTTAGATATACACATTTATCATGCATTTAAATACATTTTTTTTTTCTCTTCGTGACCAACTTAAGTTTATTTTTTTTATTTTTTTTACTGTTATTTTGATCATTTTTGTGGAATTAAATCACTTTTTGACATTCATATTTTATTATTCCTTTATTATTCATTTGATCCGCATTTTAAAATTTTCTCTTGTGAAGATTTTTTTATATAATTTTTGTTTTAACTGTTTGGCAGGGTTAACAAAAAGACCTGAACCGATATCAGAATTTAACATTTCAGGGGGGTTGAAAAAAAAATGGGCGTACCACACATTCACCCACTTTTAACGCTTTCAAAATAAAAGTTTTAGGAAGATAAAATACAAGAAAAATAAACTTTCAAAGAAGTTTCTGGAATTTCTTTGAAACTTCCCTTTTCAATACATTACCCTACCGTGACTTTCTTTTCTTATGAAAGATTTATTGCAACAAACACCACGTGTTTTCTTTTTTCCTCTTTTTTTTTTTTTTTTTTTTTTTTTTTTTTTCCCCTCCTCCTCTTAATGACATCTCCTTCTTGTATTAAATAACAAAATTCAATTGATTATTTATTTATCCGGTAAATTGAAAGTGGAGTAATTCGGATATTACAATTTTTAAAAGTAGCTCAGTTGAGTGTCTTTATTTTTATTTATTTGGTTCTTATACTTTTTTTACTTACATTTTCCTTTTATTTTTTTAAAATTAGAATTTAAAAATTTGTAAACAATACCTAAATGCACTGTAGCGTAAAAATATTAATTCGGGTAGTTAATCCCCCCCCTCTACACAAGCTATACCCCCCTCCCCATTTTCCCCCAATACGACCTTTTTAAACTACAAACAAGAAACCAAATTTTTAAAAAAATATCTGATTTTCATTTAATTCAAAAAAGGAAAAAAAAGATCTTAATTTTTTTTTTTTTTTCTCCCCTCAGTGCTGATCACTTGTTACAACCTGGGTGAATACATTTTTGTCACGTAGTCCTTTCTGTTTTGGCATGAAGACAAGCCCCGACCCGAATCAGAATTTTTTTTTCCTTTATGGCTGGGGAGAGGGTTGCTTTTTTAGTATTCTTCTCGGCATTTCTTCTCTACGAATTTAGGAAAAATGTTTAGGCTTTTTTTGTTTTTAATGATTCGAATTTTCTACTTTTGAAAATCGGAACTTTATAAATATTTATCAAATTTTATCAGTATCTATTTAAATGATTTGGTTTATCAAAAATTAAAAATTCATCTTTATTTTTTCATGTTTCCATTATTACACCATTTTCATTTTCATTATCTTGTGATCAACATTTGAAATATTTTTTATTTGATAAAGAAAACTTTGAAGTAATTAAAGATTATTTTTTTTAATAATACTGCTTTTTCTTTTCATGATCTTTTTACCTCTCCCACACAATAAGATAGCTTTGAAATGAACGAATTTTACATTCGAAGTGAACATGCCCTTCTTGTGTTTGACTTTTTGATTCATATAAAAACTTGACGGCCCTAAAACCAA
>OZ010583.1:92003110-92263110 GCA_963932145.1 Acanthosepion lycidas
GAAAAAACAATTGTTTTTGCACGAAATCAATTTGAAAACACGATTAAGAGGCATTAATGAAAGGGGGAGAACTCATATCGAGTTATACTTATTAATATCGAGTTATACTTATTATAAAACCCAGGTTGGCTGTTTGTGTGTGTGTGTGTGTGTGTGTCTGTTTATATATGTGATCGGATTTCCTACATTTTTCAACCGATTTGAACAAAACTTCACTTTTTTTGGCAGGTAGTGTTTCTTATTGTCTTGCACACTTTTTTTCTTTATTTTTACATTCAGAATGCTTTAAAAATTCCATTTACAAGACAATTGTTTATAATAAAATTCTATTCAATTGGTAGACTCATAACGATTGAAAACAAAAAAAAAAAAAACTAATTAAGACATGCGTTTCCGTCAACCTTAAACAATAATCTTTGTCAATTTTATTTTTCTGTCTTTATGGTGGTCAATACTTGATCTATCTCTTACTGTTAAATCCCCGGGCAATGCTGGGCTCTACTGCTAGTTAATAATAAAATGTATGGAAATACAAGTAACACGGTAAAATGTAATAAATGTACATAAAATTATAGTATTTTATGTACACTTCTGATAAAATTTCATAAGGTACCTATAGATTAATTAGATATCTTTCTTATGAAATTTAATCTCATATAATAAAATTTCATAAGAAAGGTACCTATAGATTAATTAGATAACTTTCTTATGAAATTTAATCTCTCAACAGTCTTATTTTAATTTCTTTATAATATATTTTCCATAAAGCATCATAAATGTAAAGGTGAAAGCTAAGTACAAAAAAAATTAGAGCACTGAAAGTTTTCCTTAAAAATAACGAGATAAATAATTTGTTCACTTAAATCTAAATAAATTCCACTTCTCTCCTTCCATAGAAAAACTTATCTTCACGTAAGCTATCAATACGTGATGAAATTGTCATTCATCACCTGTCAAGTGACACGAAATGTTATGACCTGCTTTGTTTTATTTTCAAACTACATCTTTTGGGGCAGAAACTAACTAATGCTTGTTTCAAAATATTTTAAATAAACATAATCTCAGATTTTCTTAAAATAAGTTTTGAAAAAATTATAATTGATTTTTAAAAGAATTTCAAACAGATTTTCATTTTTTTATAAAATGGAAAAAATGGTTGACATGTTTGATTATCTGTCAATTTTTCTGACTAAAAAAAAACGATTTTTAACAAAAACTTTGTGTGTGCTATGAACAATTAAAAAATATTAAAAAAATACCTCAAAAATACTTTGATCTTTTCTCGTAATAATAACAAACATTTAGACGATAAATAAGTTTTTGTCAAGTTTGGCATTTTTTTTCGTCATGCTATGCTCTTTTTTAGTGATCTCATGGAGGTACCTACCTTTACTCCTATTCAAAAAAACAGAGAGTAGTGTGAACTAGATGTTGCATTTTTGTTTTAGACTGAGAAAAAGTAGATGTTTCAGTTTGCATAATAGACAAAAAGTAGCTTGATTTTTGATTCAGAAGGTTGGTTGTAGAAAACAATAAATTTAAACTCTAAAAAGTGATAATTGTTATAAATTGTTAATAGCATCAACTGTAATACATGTAAAATTCAAACAGTAACTCCTGATACCTCATTTGTATATGTCATTACATTCTTCCATCCTTCTTTGCTCTTTCACTTTTCAGTCAATATAAATCTTGATTGACTTTAGAATTTGCATCAACCACTTATTAACCAATTGGCTGATGCTATAAACTGAAGTCATATAAACAGTTTCCATAGTTTTGTAACTGGGATGTCATTGTCCTTCCAATAGTACATTTTCATTGTATATCAAATTATAACTTACCAATTGTTTTAGCTTCATCATGCTGGCTGATTTCAATTCATGGATGTTGTCATAGTAACAATTAAGAGAAATTGTTTTAGCTTAGTGTTAATATTCATTTGAAAATTTAAATGTCTACTTTATTGTTGATCTTATAGCTCAAAGAATTTTGGTTAATCCTTTTTTATCTACAAATATTTTTATATAAATGTATAAACAGTTTCTTTTTAAATAAATGTACAAACAGTTGCTTTGCACTCCCCCCCCCCCAACTTTTGTGTGGCTTCACTTAATCAGAAAAGGGAAATATGTATGCTTAATGGTTGGAATAGTTGTAGACTTCCCATTGACATTTGTGGTTATATAAGCTATGTAAAAATGCTGATTTCACGGCAGATGATCTCTCTCCATTTGAATGATTGGTGCTACATAGTCTTCATGTTCACCACTTCAGAACACGCAAAGATTAGCTAATATATTTTTTCCCCCATTGATAAACTGAGAAATTGGTCTTTAGTTGTTTCAAGGTAAATTTGGCTGTAAAACACTTTTAGATTTAGGTAAGGTTGTAGAAATGAGGGTTTTAATAAAATAATAATAGGCTTACGGCCACATCACGTTGACACATCGTTCCCTGCACGATCGCCAAAGTTAAGCAATATCGAACCTGATACCTTGATGGGTGACTGCTTAGGAATACCAGGTGCTTTAAGCTTGGATATGTGGGTGGTGCAATGGATAATGGCTCGGAATTGTTAATTCAAGAGCTGAGTTCCAATTCCTGTTGGGTTCGTTATATTCACTTACAAATACCTTTCTCTCATCTCTATGGCTTAATTAGTAAGACTTGTATCACTTATTATCTGTAAAAAACAAAAATTCTTAGAATCTAAAAATATTTCCTGGTTTTAAATTACCTGAAAAGGGTTGATAAGCTGTAAAAATTGACTCATTCTTTCAATCATCATGAATTAAGGATGTAGTTTTTTCTTTTTTTTTTTTCTTCCTTAGTAAAAGTTATCTTGACTAAATAATTCCATCTACCCTGGTTTTCAAAATTCATTCTTTAAAAAAATATTTAATCAACTTTCCTTCCCTGAAATTTATTTTTTTCTATGATACACTTGCCATTGAGCTATCACTGGTAGCATCATTTTTTTTTTTTTTTTTTTAACCTTGTAACTGATTAAAATTAGTATTTACAGCACCTCCAAAAATGAAGAAAAAAATCATTGAGCTTCTTTATAATACTCATTTAATTATATTTTGTTTGTAAAGCATTTTAGCATGACATAATCTAATGGCAATCTTTTTTTTTTACATACATGATCAAAAAAATAATTCATAATGTTATCAAGATCCATTTCTGAAATTCATTAAAGTTCATATGTCCAGAAATTGAAGTATTTGTCTAACAAATTCTAATATTTTCTAAGTCCCTAGCCAATGACTGAAGTAATGTCACCTATGGCAGTGCATATGGTTATCAGCTGAATATTCATCCAAAATATTCAAGGGAGGAAATTATTTTGCTGTGTAAAATAAACACTTCCCTTCATTAGACTGTGAACTTAATTGAAATGTTTACATTTGCATTAATCAATAGCTTTATAGTTCTTGTTGAAATGTTCCTCTTCTCCCTCCAGCTATGGGTTAATTAGTTGGACTTGTGTCAGTAAAATAATTAACATCTCCCAAAAATTCTTACAATCTAAAAATATTTTCTGGCTTTAAATAACTTGTAAAAACAATCACTTATTGACATGTTTGCTTTTGATTGAGGTAATTTCAATTAGAAAGACTTACCATCTATCTATCTATATATTATTTTTTTATTTAGATTTAGTGCTCTCCTTTGTAGAGGTTATCCTCAAGTCCAGCAACTCCCATGGCCATGGCTGCTGCTATTACTATTTTTTGTTTTACTTGGTTTCAGTGGACATTTAAACCGTAACTTAGTCATTTGTAAACCAACTCATTAAATTGAATGTATAAAAGTGGCTTAAAACTGAATTTGATAACTTTGATATTTATTTTAGATTATTTGTATTGACTAATTTTTTTTTTTTTTTGGTAACTTATAAATTATTTTTAATAAAACAAATAAAAAAGCATAAACAAACACAATTTACATTTATAATTTATATAATATAAATTATATTAAAAATGTATTTCTGTTTTCTTCACTACGAGAAAAATTAAGAAATGATAAATAGTTGAATTTATTATTTAATAGTTTAAAAATATATGAATTGGTTATAGTATTATGGGTTTTCTCATGGATCAATTTCTTTTTTTTTTCCAGCATTTTCTGTTGTGTAGCAATGACCAGATCCAAAGGTTACCAAATTAAAGAAATATAAATATTTTATTCAAAATAAATTTTAATTTTAAAAACGTTTTAATCCTGATTTTTTTTTTTTCATATTTCACTAAAGTTGCATCATATTCCAATCTAGATATTACATTTAATTTAAACTTATTTTATCATAAGTTGAATATTTTCATTGTTATTTGTGTGTATACTGACAAATGGGAAAATTTAAGGTGTGTACTTATAAAAATAGATAATGTCTTGTGTATTCTATTGAAGTAGAATTATTTATCAGATTCTCTTTTATTAAGAACAAATATGAACTCTGTGTACAGGTAAAACTGCAATAATCTAACCAGACCATTCACCCATGATTTGAATATTGCTGCTACATCTGGTCTGGTGCATTTGCCATGTATTTAGAGATCCTTCATAAAATCCAAAAAGGAATCTGCAATGTCATTGGATCTGACCTGGCATGTCAGCTTCAGTTAATTTCTCACCACTGTAATGTATTTTCCCCTGTACCTTTTCTATAAATACTTTCATGATAATTATTCTGATGAACTTTCCTCCATGATATATAGACTTTATGAATTTAAACACAGTACTTGATTGGTAGCAGAGTCTTATCCTTTTACAGTTAGAATGGTTAGATTAGATGTAACTGTAAGTTCTATGCTAACAATGTCTTTTCTTACACTTCTTGTTTATAGAACTCTCTTCCAAATTCTTGCTTTCAAGTCAAGTTTGATCTTCAAAACTTTAAATGCAATGTCAATAATTATCTTGTTTTAATTTCTGTTCTTTCATTGGTCTTGCTCCTTAATGTTTTTTCTTATATTCTTTCACACTCACTAACTCATTGTGTCTTAGTGGTTTTGTTGCCTTGCTTGGGGTGAAATAATTAAAAAAAAAAAAAAAAGATGTGACAGAATTGCAGATTTTCTCAATCAATAAAAGGATACAGAAAATAAAAATCATATTGTAGATTACATAGGTGTAAATACAGGTTAGGGGTTGGGAATTTTCTTTATTAAATTTGTAATGGAAACTTTAAAATAATTTTAAAATAAGTACTTAAAATTTTATTAAAATTCAATAATTGCTTATTTTATTTTTTGTTAATTATGTTTTTTTTCATCTGAAAAGCTCTGAATGCAAACTTTTTTTGGTTACAGGTACGGTTTTTGCATTATCACTTTTCTTAAATGTCTCTGGTTCTATGGATTGTACACAATTTTATATCAGAATTTTCTCAAATCTTTCTTATTAATGAAGATTTTAATGGTAAAATTAACACTAATTCTTCAAATAAATGCTGAAAAGATGTGACATAAACAATGCCTCAGAAGTTCCAAGCTGTCAATGCAGTTGACATTTTACATGCATCCAAAGATTTTCCATATTTTGAGTATGGATAGTGTCATCATCGGGACCCACAAAAATTATTTTAAGCAAAGAACATTTATAAAATTAAAATATTTTAAAGATATAAAATGACAATTTATTTTGCACCATTTAAGTAAAGTAGGATTTGATAGATTATTGACAAGTGTGTTTCTCTTTCATGTCAAGTTTCAATTTCTCACCAAAAGATTTTCTTGTTGAAGTGGCCTCAAGATTCAAGATTCAGATTTGTCTCTGAGCCATTAAAACTACTTGACAAGTGAATTCTGGATTAGGCAACTTCAACTAGTATTTAGGTGTCTTTTTAATATATAAAGTAGGTACTGAGAGGTTCTAAGTCTGACCCACAAGCCAAAACCTGATCAAACATCATAATTTTAGAGAAATATCCCTTAGTCAGACTGAAAACTTTTCAGCATATTTACATCTTTCCAAAATAGATTTTTTCTGTTTCAACTGATCTATTTATATAAATTTTATACTGGCAATAAATAGAGCCCAACACACAAAGTTGGCATAAATGATGTTTAGTCAATTCGGTATTTTGTGCATAGATTTGACTACTTCCATTTTCACAGAGTCTAATTTACAAGTGTGAAGTTGTATATGGATTTCAAACAAAATTTATATAAAATTTGGAATCTATTAATTTCTTGAAAATTTGGATGTATGCACCATTTCTCATTGAATTTGGAATGCAGCAAATTATATTAACGTTGATTTAAAAGTGTCAAATGCATGCAATACATGATTGACCAATGAAAATCAAACAACACAAAAGTAAAAATACCAGAAATTCTTTCTTTTTTTTCTCCATATATCGGTCTCTGACAAAGCTTTAATAAAATTGAAACATCTTAGATTGATAAATGTTTCCTATTTATTCTTTATCTTACCATAATTAACATTGAGATATAGTACTTAGTATCAATATTCTTTTTAATATTTCAAAACTTAAATTATTTTCTCCTTAAGTTTAGAATTTTTAGTAATTAAACCAAAATTCAGTAACAATGCTTTCTTATGCCCACTTTTCATGTATGTAGATTACAGTTAAGCAATGTTGAGTTTGGTCAGTACCTAGATGGGTGACCACTTGGGAATACCAGGTGTTGTAAACTTGGATCTGCAGGGGGTGTAATGTATAATGGCCTGGAATTGTTAATTTGAGAGCCAAGTTCCAATTCAAGTTGGGTTTGTTATATTCACTTGTATGCAAATACTCTTCAGAAATGTATGGATCCATCTCGTCTCCCACCAGCTATGGGTTCATTAGTAAGACTTGTATCACTAAGTCATTACTTACTAAAAAAAAAATATCAAAAAAAAAAAAAAATATCCTAAGAATCTAAAAATATATTCCGGTTTTAAATAACCTGCAAAGGGTTGATAAGCCATGAAAAACAAATCAATCATGCAGGTATCTAAAAACTTTATGAAATTGAAAATCAAAGAAAGCATAGCACTGAATGTTGACTCACTGAAAGTGGATACAACTGGCTTATACTTCTCACCTAAAATTTAGCTTGTGAAAATTTAGTTTTCCTTTTTTTTTTGTCTTTTTTTCTTTTCCAATATTAAAAATTTGTCAAATATAATAGCTATTTGTCAAAAAGAAAGAAATCAGATAGGAATATTTTAATGTTTTTGAGTTGGGATTAGGAGAGAGCAATTCTCAATTCAACCCACTTCCCAAAATCTCATCAAATGAACAAATAACATCTTGACTCATCTACAGGACAATAGCCTAGTTGGTTTGTGAATTTGGTGTCATTGTAGTTGTGAGTTCAACCCCTGGACCAGGCAGTATCTACTTGGACTAAGTGGAAATGGACAAGCAATAACTGAGCAGACAATATCCCAAGAGATGGGCAATAGAATGAGAAGTCTACCCTTGTAGATTAAATAAAGGGTTTGGTTCAGTATTCCCTGTAGGTTACCCAAATCGATATACACCTGATGAAGGCTGGAGGGTACAACAGCTGAAACATTGTGATAACAACAACAAAGATGAGGACAATAGGCTGAATATAGTCTAAATAAAGAACAAATAAAAGTTCAAACATTTTTCTGTTTTTGATGAGATTAAGATCACTACGATCTTAACCTCTTCAAATCTTGGGTCAGTCATTATATCTATCCTACATATGCACTTCTTACTTCCTCCATTACAAAAATCTCATTCATTCTCCCTTTACCTTGAGCATTTCTTAGGCTTTGTAGTGGGTGAACAATAGTATAAAAAAAAAAATGAAAGGTGTTCTTGTTTGTGTTCTTGTAAACTCCATACCAGTTACCATTATTAGTTTAAGCTGTTTGGCAAAAAGTGTAATAATGATTTTGGGAGACAGATTTCAAGCTAAAAAAACAAAAAAAAAGTTTTAGACAGAAGAGTTTTTTTTTTAATCTTCATAGACCTAAAGGTCAGGTACATGCTGATAGTAGAAAAATGTTTTTTGTGTATATTGGTGCTGGCTTGATGCTTGACTGCTAAAAACAACCTCTCCCAAAATTTATAGACATGCTGGGATTTTTTCCTATCCAGTAAGATAGACCACTTCTCAGTGTCTCCTCCCCTATATTTTTTCTTTCTTGTCTTGAAGTCAGAATGCTGCAATCACTTGTCCATATCCCTTTTTTCTTAGTTTCTGAACTTTTTGCCTCATTACTGTTGTTTTGCTTACTTTTGTCTTGCATAGTTTGTTTGCTTAGTATTATGTTTGCCTTGTTCTTTTATTTCTTTTGTTATTTTTTATTGCAAACTTTGTCAATTCTGTTTGTTGGGCATTTCTGAAAATTACATTTAAACATGGACAATTACTCTAAATGTAATTTTCAATGTATTGCTCTTCATGTAAATATTGAGAGCTTCAGATTCTGAGTGCTTTTAAGTAGAATCTAATGATTATTCCAGATTTGATTTTATCCTTCAATATCCTATTTTATATTCAATGCAAAGCAAAAGTCTCATAGAACATTCCAAAATAGAAAAATGGCCCCTCCTGACAAACCAAATGAATCAAAAAAATATATTGTCCTACCAACTCTATCACAACTACAATTGAAAAGAACATATCTAAACTCAATATAAAATTTCTTACAACTACATCTAAAACAATAAAAGATTTAGTCAATACAAAACAAAGCAATATGCTAAAACTTGAAGGTGGAATTTACTGTATTGTCTGTAATAATTGTCACAAAAAAAATACATAGGAGAAGAAACCTCAATGAAATTAACTAAAAGATTATATGAACATAAAAGGGACATTTTACAGGATAACAGATTAAATGCATTAGTTGTTTACTGTAATGTGACTGACCACAATTTTGATATAAAAAATGCTATTTTGATCAAAGGAGAAAACAACTAAGATGAGAAAGTTTAGAGAGTAGCTTGATTGCCAAGATCATCCAAAGTAAATTTGTGCCTGGGCTCTTATAACATTTCATCATTCCTGGCAGATCTCCTATTATCCTATTAAAAAAAGTGATGGAAATAAAAAAAACAAAAGAAAAAAATCTAAATGAAATCAACTAGATTATATATCCAAGACCTAAGAAAAATAATTTAAAATTTTAGAATTCTTGTCATCTCTCATTCATCCACATGTGAAGTCACACCAATGTAAACAAATTCAGTTCAATGAAATCCTAAAGGACGACATACATCAAACAAAAACATTTTTTCCCCACATTGTCATACATCTTTCCCCATAAAAAAAAAAAATATATATATATATATATATATATATATATATATATATTTTTATGGGGAAAGATATATAGGCACTTTGATGTAGTGTAATGGATGGTTAGCAAGCTTGTCTTGCTAGATCAATTATGACAGAGTAGTGAGTTTGATCTTTACTGGGTGCCTCATATTTTCAACCTTGTGCTGCAACTAAGATTCCACACAGAAAATCACCATGCTAGCCCCTGACAAGTGGACGGATGGGTCCAATCGACGAAGCTCTTGGAGTTGGGATGTTGAAGGTAACATGAATCCACTAAGTGTTAAACCTTTTACTTTATTTATATATATTATATATATAAATAAACTGTTGGGATATTTTAATTTAATTAACTCCTCAGGTGTTCATTAGAAGGTGAGAAAAAGCATGTTCACACTTAAAAATGTTTACAATCTCTCTAACACACGTATGTATGTGTGTGTGTGTGTGTGTGTATAAATATATGTATATATATATATATATAGAGAGAGATTGCGCGTGTGTGTGTGTGTGCGCGTGTGCACACACAGCTTCCTTTAGACTCCCGTACGAAGCATGGAACGAAAAACCTCATTATGTTAGGTATTACTGCTGTGAACTTCCATACCAAGTAGATTTTTGTTGTGAAATTGCCAGTTTCATGTCCAATCAGTTTTAAGTTCAGAGATGTCCTCCAAGACCAGTTGCAAATCAAGGCTAGAGAACCCAGTCTGCCTTACTATTTAACTGATAGCTGAAAGGAGAAGAAATCGATTCATAACTTTACTAACGGTGTTTGTGCAAAAGTGAATACAATGAACTTAGCATGTTGATTTCTCTGCTGATAGCTGCTACACTATGCATGCACACAAACACACACACAGGTTGTGTCCATATTTTCAGTGTTTCATCAATAAATCTTGAAAGTTCCTTTCATCCCAAGTTCTCATTCATTTTCAGTTTTTGGCAATATTATTGCCTAATCAATTAATTGTTGTTGCTATTATGAAAGAAAACAAAAGGGAATTTTATTTAAAGAAGAAAACAAAAGGTATTGCAAAAATAAAATTTATTTCCCAGAAGCATTCATTATGGAAAAAAGACTATAATAACAGTGTGTGTGTGTGTGTGTGTGTATATATTAGTGAATATACATAATATCCTACATCGATAACATGACTTGGAGTTTCATACAAATGTGCAATCTTCAGGTGTAGGATATTCACTTAAGCTTAATGGTCGGTGAGTATCCTGCACTTGAAGATTGCGTATTTGCATGAAATTCCAAGTCATACTGTTGACATAAGATATCATGTATATTCACTAATATATACTTAATAGTTCTGTTATGTAATATTGAACACTGTTTTTATAACACCTGAAAAATATATATGTGTATGTGAAAGTATATATGCATATATGTATGCCCATATCTCTGTGTGTGTGTGTGTGTGTAAGAAGCTTCATTAAAAAATGTATAATCTCCCCAAACTTATGGAATGTATAACTGTAACATTAAGTTCCTGTATTTATAGGTAGTCTGGCACAGGGCAAAACATGTAGAGTCCTTAGTGAGGATCAAACTTTTTACACAAGAGTAATGAATTGAAGGTGATGGTTTATAAAGATTTAGTCTTTATTTGCTAGTATTTTGTTTGTATTAAAAATGAGTTTTCATTATCTAACTTTCTCTGACAACTGCATTGTGGACAAACTCAGTTGAACTTAAGTAGTAATGAATTTATTTTTCTGTAATTAATAAATAAAAATTGTATTTGTATTAGAAAAAAAATTGGGGTGCGGTATCCAACATTTAAAAAGGAATTTTTTTTTTTGTAAAATATTTTGTATAATGCGATTTATACAGATGCTGATGTGTAAAAGTGTTTTCTCAGATTCTGTTAAAAAAAATGAAGAGCAAGTAAACAGGTCATAGTTTTAACATGCAATTCTAACATTTTTGAGCTGGCATGTATAGGCCAAGAATAGAACAATGATGCTCCCCCCAGCATTGCTGGATTGGTTTATTGATTTGTTTTTACAGTCTATCAACACTTTGCAGGTTATTTAAAGCCAGAAAATAGTTCAAAAATTTTTGGGAGATAATAATGATATACTGAAGCAAGTCCTACTAATTAATCTATAGTTGGGGGGGAGAAGAGGCTGATTCATACCTTATCCAAGGGTATTTGTGCATAAGTGAATATAATGAACCAGAGTAGAATTGAAATTTGGCTTTCCAATTTCTAATTGCTGTCTGTTATCCATTACACTACCTGCATATCCAAGCTTGCAGCACCTGGTATCCACAAGTGGTCACCCATTTAGGTACTTACCAGGTTCAATGTTGCTTATCTTTGAAGATTTTACTTGAACTGGTGTTTCAACGTGATATGTCTGTAAGCCTTCCAGCATTGCTGGTGTGGAAAGCGGGTATTAGACATAAAAAAAAGATCAAGAATTTCAAAATGGTGTAGATTAATGTTGTATCATGTTTAACAGGCAAAATTGCTGGAGTACCACCATTGTTCTATTCTTGGTATTGAATGTGACTAACCAGTTTTTTTCTCTCACTGAGCTGTTAGACATATATTTTTTCTAGACATTTCCTTTGTAATTGGGAAATTGTAAGGCTTTGAATATTGTACTTAACATACTTATTGAAGCAACAATAAAATAAAGATTGATTTTTGTTCAGTTTATAAAAGAAAAATTTTACATTGTTATTACAGAATAATGTTTTCATAAACAATTTTCTAATGCAATAAGTGTGATTCTCACTCAAACGGCCCTGTACCAGACTTTTAAAGATCTATAATTTTACACTAAATAACAGGTGAGTTTTTCTGCTTGTACTGACAAGGAAAGAGAATTATTGAGCCATTATTTTACTGCAGTCATTTATTCGACTTGAAGTTTTTCTGTAACCTTGAAAGCTCAACCATGATGTGAATTGTTAAAATTTTGCCTGAACTGGTTTTGACTTATTAACATTTTTTCTTTTAAGTGTCACATCTTTATTTTCATTTTTATGGGTATTGGATGTATATATATATATTTTCTAATCTCCAGGGATGTGTTTCACATGTAGTAATTTTGTATCAGTGAATAGGTTGACAAAGATAACCTTTGACAGCTATTTGTCTGTACATTGCAATATACATTTTGGTCTTTTGTGTATATGGCAGGAGAAATTCTTTAATGAATTCCTTTTTAGATGTAGCAGCAGGAATAGCTTCCAGCAGTTGAGAAAATTTGAAGAATTCCATTACAAAAGTGAAACAATTATGTTGCTCTTCATCGTACCTATTAAAAAAAAAAAAAAAAAAAAGATTTTATTTCCTGAGGTAAGGAAGATGTTATTGACTTAGTCAAAAATTTTATAAGGACTTTTTACATGGCAAAGTTTAATTTTTGTGCCTGCAAAAAATGGTGTTTCAAAAGGACAGTTTTTCTGTTGACAGCACTATTATATTAGACTACAGAAACTTTCAAGGAAATGTTGATTTACAAGATTATAAAAATATGTGAACTAGGTACAATGAGATATTTATTATTTCCTATTTTATAAATATTTCTTATTTATCATTTTAGAAATAAAGAAATTTGAAAAGAAATCTTTTTATTCAAAAATTTATAAAAATCTACAATTTTTTTTTCAAAGTATGTGAACCAGCCAGTGATGTGCAAAGGTTGGGGTGAAGCCTGGTACCAACTCTTTGATTCAAGTAGGGTTGGGGACATAGGGCATAGTACTGAGAAATGTGAAAAAAAGGAAGACATTTGAAAAATATACAAACAGATGAAACATGAAATAAACACTTTATTCAAATTAGATATAAACTAAGTTTTTATTTCACTCTTTGATTGGATGCCCTCCCAATATGAATGTCTGGGGCCGTTACACCCCCTGTCCCCCGGGCCTTCTGCACACTACTGGAAACAACTACAATGCAATATTCATAATAACTATGAAAACAAGTTTTTTTATTCATAATTTTCTAAAAATATTTGAAATACAGAAGAAAATTTAAATAAACAAATGATTTTTCTGTACATTATAAATTTTCTTCTCAAATTATTTTATATCTCAGATTATATTTCGTTTTAATTTTCCAATTTTTTTTATTTGATCTAGGATCAAGGATGCCTGATCAATAGAAATCCAAGGCCGGAAACTCCAGCAATTATAGATTATTCCCCTTCCCACTCTTTTTTGAAATTTTTTAAAAATTTGTTCCAAATTTTTATAAAAATGCTTAAAAAATCTGACAACAGATTATTTATTGTCAGCCAAGTGCTGACTGATGAAGAAAATCTTAAATGAACAGTGGACACTAAGAAACTTAATTAAAGCAATTGTCGAAGCTGGTGAATTGTGTTCTTTGGAATATCTGGCAAAACATTGGCAAATTGCTAATCAATTCAAACTTTTATAAAATGGTAAATAAAGATTTCATTATAGCTGATTCACATATTTTTATAATTTAGTATTTTTTAAATAGATTTTTTAATAAAAATATTGCTTTCATATAAATTGGTAAATGATAAACATTGCAGTGTAGTTGATTCACATTTTTAGAATGTTGCAAATATAAAATTATTCTTGTAAATAAACAATCTAATAGTGTTTAATATTTTTGTTGTAAATTCTCAGGAACAAAGAAAATGCATAAATTTACTTATATATAAGATTTACTATTTTATAAAAAAGACTGTGTCAAAAGGACAGTTTTTCTCGACACCACTATTACTATATATCTTTTGACTCCATCGACAATGTATATTTTTTTTAATCATTTCACCCTACATACAAAATTATTGAAATATGTAAACTAACTACAATGCAATATTTATTATTTACCATTTTATAAATACCTATCAAAAAAGTTTTTTTTTTTTACTCAGTCTAATAAGTAAATAGTGTTTAATATCTTTGTCGTAAATTCGCAAGAATGTTTGGGCTTTATTAAAATTCTAATCATCACTTTCTAAAACATTACTGAGAGAGTGAAGGTAGTACAAAATAAGTGTCAAGGGAAAAATCATCTTTTTGACACACTGTTTTTTTGTGAGCATGAAGGTTCAATTTTACCATTTCCTTTTTAACTAACTTCATTCAAAAATCACTGATACTGTTTATATGACAGAATTGTGAGGGAGTCCTCTACTATAGACTCCTTCATCTAGAGTACTAAATGATAGATTTGAACCAGTACTCACCCTAAAGGAAGGAAGCAATCTATGAAAAACATCTCGAATTAGTTAAGAATAAGTGGATAATATTCTATCAGGATAACACTAGATCATTTTTTTTTTACATCTTTGTTGGGAAGTTTTCTGTTGCATTCATCTGATAGAGTATCACTTATTGTTTGCTTTTTTTTATAAAAATAATTCCATTAAAAGAATTTAAATTCCCTGGGAAACTACAAAAGGAACCTAAAGCAAGAACTTAAAGACAAAAGATAAAAAAAAAATTATTGGAATTATGAGATCAACTGAAAAAATGAAGTTACAATTTAAAAAAATAATTTTACTTAAACTGAAAGTTTTTGGTCAGCCAATAAAAGTAGCAAGAACAAGTTTTAAAATGAAAAAATTAATAGAGCTGGTTAATAAATCTGGGATATTTTTTTTTTTTTTTTTTTTTTTACTTATGTTTGCATTAAAATGTCAGGTAGCCAGCCTTGTTGGGTTTAGAATTGATGAAAAGAATTATATATACAAAAGTCTTTTGAATAAGTTACCTCTGTGGAGACCAGTCAACTTGTTGGGAGAACTGGTTGAGTAGATTATCCCAAACATTTAGCGTTTGCTGTGTAATGTTTTGAATTAAAGTAGCAGCGACACACAAATTCCACGATGAAGATCCAACATGGATGCCATGTTCATCAAAATCATACACAATGCCTGAAGTGAAAAAAAGAACAAAGGAATTTACATCAACATTAAAAGCAAGAGAAAAGAATAACTTTTTTTCTTGTTGGTGCCAATCCTTGTTGGGAATGTTTATTTAAAAATGAAGAGAATATATTTTTTATAGCACAAGGCCAAAGGGGAAGTGAGGAAAAGATGGTCATCACTGATTCTCCTACACCTAGTTAATCTGATTCTGACCCATTCATTCTTACACATGACTCATTCACCACAACAACTCATCCTTCTACACCTAATCCAACATTTACCAAAACACAGGGAACCTGAACACCCCATGGCATAAAAATTTCACTATGTACAATTATCTTTTTTTATTGTTTTTTCCCAATTTTTTGGACAAAACTATATAAAAATATCTCATGAAATGAGGTGGAGGAGATGAACCTAATTACGAAAATAAAAGAAATCAAAAGCATTAAAACAAAAAAAAAATCTGTCTATCTTTCTGAGGTATTATGTACACTATTTACATTATTCAAACTATTGTCCTAATTTTTGATGCCATATTTATTACAACATTTCATTTGTTGTACACTCCATCCTTCTTCAGGTGGTTGGAATGTCAAACTGAACCCTTTATTTCGCTCACTGTGCCATGAGTCCTCAAGGACACATGGCACTGGATAAAGGTGTTAGTTAGATTCAGTGACAGGACCGAAAGAGTGTAAGTTCAATACCTGGTTAAGGCAGTGGAGAACTTGGAGAGGGTAATTAACAGGAGATAACTGTTAACTGAAATCCATTAAACATGGCACATGGAACTAGAACAATCTACTCCAGTTAGTGAAATAAAGGGTTCAGTTCTACATTCCAACCACTTGAAGAAGGCTGGAATGTACAACGGCCGAAACGGTGTAATAAATATGGCGACAAAAATGAGGACAATAGTCCAAATAATGTAAATAGTGTAAGAAGAAAAGTGTTAATAAAAGCCATCCAACCCCCACAGAAAATTAAGAGCAGTTGCTGATAATCAGAATCAAGAGAGAAGAACGAAATAAATTATGGAGTGAGGAAATATTAAAGACTGATCCAGTCAAGATAAAAAGGGGGATAAAAACAAACTGGGGAGGGTTGGAAATCATGACAATGATCATAACAAGAGAGGAGGCTGGGAACAACAATCACTCGCATTAACTAGGTGAACAAAAAGAGTCTAGAGTAATCAGGGATGGGATCCATCAGGAATCTGCCCCATTGTATCTACAGGGGACTAAAAAAGGAAATCAAGGTTGGCCTGATTCACATGAACCAAGCATGCAACTTTTACCCACCTTTCACTGTAATCTGCCAAGAGCAAACACTTTCTATCAATTCTGATCTTCATCCTGAGATGATGCCCAAAGAATCTAATCAGATCCTGATGTGAATAGTGTTAATCTCGTAAGATTTCCTCCATCTGTGTCACCCATATCACTATTCTTGCCACAGCTAGCAGTGTAAAAAACACCATTCATTTCACCCCAGATCATTGGAGTGACACATTGTCACACACATATCCAAGATTGATGGGTACAAGCTGTGTAGGATCAATACAAGCCATCAATTTGCTAAGATCCCAGAATAGGTGCATATGTGGACAGTGGAAGAAGGCATGCCCAACCATTTTCTTTAAACCACTATCACACTGGTGACAATTGGGTATATCTGCCAAGCCCACTCTCAAAGCCATGTCATTGAGAGATGGCACTTCCAGATTAATCACCAGGTAAGTAAAAACTGAGGTAATCCACCACTGGCACCTAGGGTCAGAAAGAGTGCAACTTGATTGCTAACAAGCTCAGCCACCCTCAGAATATGTCCAATGTGACCCCACTCCACTAGTTCCCAATATTATGTCCTTCTAGGCCATGAAAGGTCACTGGACTGAGAAGTAGCACACAAGGCCTTTTGACACTCAGTAAAGAATTCAGACTAGTTCCAGGGTTTATGATGGTGCTCAACCCCAGAACAGAAAGGAATGATAGGAAGGTGTCCCTAACAGTCATTGCCCACAGTGAGTCTTCTGTCAACATGCAGTGTAGGAAAACCAACCTCGAGGTATGTTAGTGACTCACAAAGTGTGGTATTCCTAGCACTCAGGACATGGATGCTTGATACATATGGCTCTGCGAACCTTTGGCTTGCCTCCTCTGACACAAGAGGAAGAAGCGCAAGTGCCTTCCAATCGCCCTTGCAGAGAGGGAGTACCAACATTCAGTAAAGGATGAGGAGAAAGATCGTTATCTTCTACTGCCTCTAGGATCATGCAGATCAGATGCATGTTGCTCTGAATTGTTCAGCCCTTCACAGCACAAGTCTGCTCTGGCTCCAACAGAATCTCGGCAACTGACTGCAAACACTTCATCAGAATCTCAATCTTTGTTGGGAATGACTGCAAAAACATCTCCCTTGCCAAAAAACAAAAAACAAATTATAGACAAATCATACAGATGTATGCTGGGATTTCTTCCTAGCCAATAAAATAGGTCACTTCTTGGTCTCATCCACCATATTTCTGTTCTTTCTTGTCTTGAAGTTAGAATGCCGCAATCATTTATCTGTATCCCTTTTGTATATTAACACCATTCTTAGTTTGTGAACATTTGCCTACTTTTGCTTTGCATATATTGTTTACTCAATATTATTTGGGCTCTATTCTTTTCTTTCTCTTGTTATTGTTTAATGCAAACTTTGTCAATTCTGTTTGTTGGGCATTTCTGCCAATTCAATTATGAACAATTACCCTACCTTTCTTTTACTATTTTTTTAAAAAAGGAACACTGAAATACTTTTTTAAAAGTTACTAAAATCATTTAATTAATTTTTGAGTTGTTCAAATTTAGGTGAACCTGTCCAGTACAGTATTTTTGATTCTCAAGGAACAAAGCAAACAAAAACTAAACATTTACAGTGTTTATTCTCGGTAGTTTTATTCAGTGGGGAACAAGACTAGAAATATTAAAATGAAGAAGGAAGGCAAATGAATCAGCTTAAAAAAAAATAATGAGCCATAAATAGTTATCTCATTAATGTGCACTAATTTCTTCATAAATTTTTAAAACTCCTGTTTTCATTTTCTCTTCAAATACCAAAATACAAGCTATTTAGAAGGTATCCAATCATTTAATACTAACAATAAAATAAGGGAATGGTACCTTAATTACTTTAAAGTACTAATCTTGCAAACTTGTCAACTTTATACCAGCATCCCTTCCACTTTCAAAAACAATCTACCAAGTCCATTTTTGATAGGGACCATGGGCTTTATTTTTGTCTTCACTGTCATTTTGTTCACAGTCTGAAATCTCATCCTTTTAAATGGGGGGGGGGGGGGAAGAAGCCATAAATCTCCAAGAACTAAATGTGAATAGTGAAGTGACCCTGGGTGAGACAATATTTTGCCAAAAAAACCCTGAATGAAATGTTAAGAACCTACTTGTAAATGCGAAGGTCACACAGTACACAGGATCCCTCAATAATGTCATTGCCAGTTCATGCCTACGCAGTAAGAACATCGTTGATTAGCTGTCAATTTATATCAAAGCTATGCAAAATGACTGAACACTTTCCAGACAGACTTTACATACATAGAGTTTAAACCCAATATTAAGTCATGGTATTAATGATAAAAAAAATTAACTCTGACACCACCCCCTGTCCACAAACACACCAAATAATAATAAATAAAAATGCTATATGGTTAGATTTGAGATTCTGTAACTGGTTACCCTCAGGGTAATGGTTTAGATTCATTAGTTCTAGGACAAAGCACTTGATAGACAGCTTTTATCCTTGAACCCTGCGTAAGATGAATGCTGACAATTTTTAAATGTATTTGAAATGCCAATACTTTTCTCCATTCGATGCTCCATGTGTGTTTTTTTTAATCTGTGTTGTGTGCATATATGTGTGTATTGGTTCTCCTGTGATGTCCAATTTCATTATACATTGCACAGTGCCAAAAAGAAAGAAAGAAAATATATAAAACTTGGTAAGGCAGTTGCCCTAGAGTGGCAGGCTTCCTAAGGAATAGGATGCATGTTGCAATCTTCCTGGAATTTTATTCTTTATTTTCAATCTATACTACAGTGTATGGCAGAATTACCTCCTACATTAGTGGAATATGGTGCCTTCATCAAACTTTTGTTTTAACATTATGATGAGGCGGGTATTTCTGTTGTATTCTATACTTACTAATGCTCTTAAAATACCGGTCTGTGAGTTGTGATAAAAAGCAACAGAAATACAATGAGAGAAATAAATCAAAAATTAATAACTATCAGCAGCAGCAGGGCTGGTACAATCATCTCATGAACCAACCACCCCACCCCACCCTACTACAACTCAATTTTCATATAAAATACAAATTTTATTGTAACCTAATTATGTACAACAATGGCTCATATGCAATATTAAGGAACAATTCAACTAGAAAAATTGAAAATAAATACAATATATCTAAATATAAATTAGAGACATTTCATATTAGATCATTCCTTCTTAGATAAATCTTTTGCAGCAATTTTTAGCATCAACTTGAGATTTTTCTTGTTAAAAATTTGAATAATTTTAACACATTCAACATTATGGATAAAAAATAGTGAATTTTATATAGTGTTTTTTCAAGACTTAACATGAACAAAACAAATTCACAAATTTGGACAAAAAAACCCCAAACAAACAAACAAAAAAAACGACCACTAGAATGACATAAAAAAAAAACCCCGATCCCCCCCCCCAGAATGACATAAAAAAAAAATAAACGACCCCCAGAATGACATAAAAAAAAAAACGACCCCCAGAATGACATAAAAAATTTGTCATCTTTTAATAGTTTAATTTCTAATGTGCATAAATGTAGATTTGAAAAAAAAAACAACAAATGTTGATAAGATAGTGAGGGTCACAAGGCACTGCCTGGGTCACCCCTTTCCCAGTTGGGTGGGGTTCAAGGATAGTAATCACCGGACCTTATTGTCAATGATTCATCTGAGTGAAAATTGAAAAATAAAATTTCTAAATATCTTAGGATTTTAAATCATTTAATTTCCACATTTGTTATTAAATATATTTGGCTGTTTCTCTGTTATTGTTTGTTTATTGTATTTTAGGTTTATTTTAATTTGACCAATAAACAAATATAAATAAACTAGTTGTTCAGGTAAAAATGTATGGTCAATATTCATGAATTAATCCAAGTATAACTGACAGTACATAGCTACTGTTTATCATGTAAATGCATTGCAAGTGATTGGTAATACAAAAATGTATTAAAAATCAAGGAGAAAAGGATTGTCATGAGTCAAAAAAATGCAAACATTACAGACGGAACTATCACCCATTTTACACTACTCTCTGATATTTTGAACTGGAGTAGAGGTTTATTCCTTCTTTTGTGTTTGAGATTGGGTTTCCGATTCCTTCTAAAGTTTTCTTCAGCTCTGTATTCCTAATGTCAGTGACTGGACTCTGAAATTTTATTCACTACTCATTTTATTTTATTCTTATTTTTTTTTCTCTCCTGCAATAGGAGTAGATATGTTTGCCTATTGTCCAGTTCACATTCTTCCCCAGTCTTCTGAACAGGAGTAGAGGTTTATCCCTTGTTTCCTGTTTAGGAATGGGTTTCCGGATCCTAAAGTCTACTTCAACTCTATGCTCTTAATGCTTGTCTTTTCTTCTGCTAATACAACACAAAAACCCTCTACCTTGAGTGGCTCTTGGGCCTTGTATTCGATGAACAAGTCTTGGATATTGTAGAATTTATAAGTAAATAAATGCACTTACCTTTTGAATTTGTCAATCCAATATGAAGATTTGATGAATTTTGGTAATCTCTAAATACAGGAGAAAAAAAATCAGACATGATTTAACCAACACTCTTCAATTTATTGAGATAAAAATGGAATAATACCAGTGTTATCACTCAGTATAGTAATTATTGATTGTTTGGAGTCAGTAAAAATTTCTGGGGTTGTTGGGGGGGGGGGGAGTCAACAGAGTTTATGAATAAACCTGATCAGCATCAAGGGAATTGTTCAGTTTGTTTATTTAAAAAAAAAAAGGTTACAGAATAAAAACAATTTTTTTTTTAAAGAATTAGACACAAAAGTCTTTTTTAAACATCAAGACACAACTGATATTAAAAACTGTTCATATAAATGACTTCAATTCCCACATCTTTAATTTTAATTACAGAAGTTTTTAACTGACAGCCATTTTCTTTCCATGTATATTTATTGAAGTGAATTACTCAGGATATTTCAAAGATTTCTTTTGTCATTTTACCCCAAGAAAAGCAATAATGCCACTAAGTCACAAGGAGTCACTGAGAGTGAAAGGAAATGAGAAAAATGTGCAGTGAAAGGACAATGAAATAACAGGATTTAGAAAGACAGAAGATGGTGACTGACATAACATTTATTAGATTGGTGCAAAAATAATGACGTAATAATGTCGTTTTTTGACGTTAAGAAATACGTCAAAAAACGACATTATTACGTCATTATTTTTGCACCAACCTAATAAATTTTTAAATATCAGGTGACAGAGAATCAACCAACCAGAAGAGAGTTCAACAGGTGAGAATTGCAAGAAAAATTATTAGAATAGAACTTATGGTTACATCTAGCTTTTTCAACAAAAAAATGATGAGATCTACTTCCCAATCTAATAGTACGCATAAATTCATATGGTTAAGGTACCAAGGAGGAAAGCTCATCAGAACAATTACCACGGAAATATTTTCTAAAGAAATAATGAATTTTATTTAGCAATCCAAGAGTTTTTATCACTTTAAATGTTATTTTTAGTTAATATCCATATTTGAGCAGATGAAAATAAATAAGTATATTGTTTAATAAATAAACAAAACGTCTATTCAAATATCCACTAAAAGTAATGATTAAAGTGATAAAATCTGTTGGATTAATAAATAAAATATCCATTACTTTTTTAAAAAATTACTTTGTTTACATTTTGATATGAAATTGAGCAGGTATTAAAATTTCAAGAGTCTATGATGAGAAGAATTTCACCTAATGGCACTTTTCAGCCTTGTATGATTGACTGAGTTCTTTGTAACTCAGTTGGTCAAGGGCACATTGGATCTAACGAAAGTTCTCTTTGCCTAGGTGATCCAAGTTTGAATTCTACTGGAGAGCACATATTTTTCTTTAATAAGATTTCTTGAATATTCAGGCCAGTAGACGAAAATAAATAAATATACTGTTTAATAAATAAATGGAGTGTCTACTGAAGTGGATAAGTATCCACTAAAAATCCACTAAAAATAATGTTTAAAGTGAAAAAGAAATAAAATATTTATAAAAATGTGAAACCAAGAAGATGCAATAAGTTACTTCCCTCCAGCTCAAATATTCAGCCAGTGGTGCCATAGCACTTCAGCTCATGAAGGCCAAATTCTGCTAAATGTTTTTGTAATATTTAAAGCCACAGCCTAGGCCTTGCCTTTCTTATCCAAAGCTTGATAGACAAATTCAGTAATAACCATTAACACATTGGCAGTTGTCTTAGAGAAGTGAAAAGGTTAATCACCATGTAAATTTAACTAAATATAAAAAAGCAGGTTTGTCATATTAAATGTTTTGCTTTCACTTAATAAATATTTGAAACAAGAGTTACAAGTAATTTTCCACAATTTGTTTGAATTTCTGGGACAAGAAGTTATTTACATCTCACCAAATTTGTTAATCAATGATTTAATCAGTTAAATTACTGTCTTGTAGATTAATGCATTGGTTCATGTTGTGTCGGAAACCTACCACCCCTCTTGAAGATGAACTTGTCTGCGTCTGTGAACAAAGACTTTAAATAGTGGCATGTCAGTTGACATGAGGGAGACCGAGAGACAGAGAAGTTCTTAGCTGAGCTAGTTATTGACTACTCAGGCGATTTCTGTACCTTTTTACCAACCTATTAAAACCCTTTTTATTGTTACGTGTTATTTGGCGTTTGTCTCTACTAACCCCAAATCAACATCATAACAGTTCATGAATTTGGTGACAGAGTAATTGGGAATTCAATCCCTGGGCCAGGTATTATATACTTTGACTCAGCGGAAACAGGGAGAGTAATCACTGAGCAGTACCAAGAATAAGAACAAGATATCCCTAGACATGAGCAGTGGAATAAGAACAGTGTAGCCCTGGAGATTAAAGAGTTCAGTGCAAAATTCCCTGTAGGCTACCTAGATTGACATACACCTGATGAAGTCTGGAGAACACAATGGCTGAAACATTGTGATAACAATGTTTGATGAGGACATTAGTTCCACATGTAAATAATTTTCTGAATATTTAAAAAGTTTCTCTATTCATAATTTTTTAGTTTCATGTTATTTTTTGTTTTATTTCATCTTACTACTCCAAAGAGTTTCTACATAATTACCTCCTGAAAGCTTAGAATATGAGACTGGTTCAAAAAACTTGAGAATGATATGAATAGTCATTGTAATGTTGACTGACAATGAATATTATTTGACAATCAAAAGACTACAAGTAGTTTTGGGGAGATACTTGCATCATTTAGCAAAGGAGCCCCCAAACATTTTTGATCTCTGACCTCTTCAAAGAATCATTGATCCCTTATCAACTTTTGTGATGTAAAAAAAAAAAAAAAAAAAAAAAAAAATCAATAATTATTTTTTTAATTAAGGGTAAAATTTCTTTACCTTTTTTCCTTCATTATTGTTTCTTGATAGATTCATTTTAGTTTTATTATTCCTTTTTCAATTTTTATTTCTATTGTAGACGTTTGTTCAAATAATGAGAAAAACTTCATAAATAATCAATCAAACCATATAATAATTGTAAGTCATGGATGTATTTATATATTTCCTGTTTCTCCTGTAGTGGTAAGGGAGGTAAATCAACTTAAGCTAGTAAAAAATTGAGTGATTACTTCCCTTAGTCATTTTAATAATCTATACAAATAAAATACTTATGTGCATTTAGACAAAATAAGTTCCTGAAAAAAATGAACCATTTTATTAATCAGTTCCTTTACTCCTGTTTTTTAGACTGAAGTCTTATTTCTTCAAGCCTTTCATGAGAGACACTCAGCTAACTTTTTTTATGTGACTGTCCTGCTTCAACTTTGTATTGAAGTAGGCTTTGTCATCACCATCTTTTTTTTTTTTTTGAGAGAGATATTTCCATTTCACTGTTATATTAAACACATAAAATTTTTAACATGAAGAAGATACTGAGCAAAAAGCAATTTATATAATATCAGAAGTAATCAATGAATCATAAATATCATTGAATGTCTAAAAAACATAAAAGGAACAAATTAATTAAATGGTTCATTGGCCTCTATTTTAGTGGTGAATTCTTTATCTCTTCTTTATTGAATCTAAATTCATTGTTTCAAGACATTTGTTTCATTGCATCTATTAAAACTTCCTAACAATTGCTGTCATTTTTGACAGCACAGATACACTAGTATATGTTATAATAAACACATTTAAATAAATTAATATCTTTTACTGAATTGGCTGATATCATAATTGAGAAAGACTTGTTTGATAAGCAGTAGCAATGGCATTGATATTTGGTTGGAAATTTAGTGCAAACTTACTATGATTTATTTATCAACTCATCTTTTAATCTCAGGCATTTATTGACCTCCAGTGATCAATATTCACCACTTTGATTTCAGATCTTAAAATGTTTTAACAGTTTGAGCTTCAGGAAAAACATTTATTTTCACTGCATTACAATTGAAATAAATTAAGGATTATGTCACCTTTAGTATTTACAGTCAAATCATGCTGAACAAAGATTCTTGTTTGATCACTGAGGTTAAGTACTTCTGTCTGTACTTATATTCTGGACTGCTTGGGAATGCTGGGTACTGTAAGAGACCTCCTACAAAACCAGTTGGGTATAGGGTGAGCAACTTGTAAAAACCTACTCGCTACAGAAACCACAGTAGCTCCATACTCCTCAGTGAAAACTACATGCCCTGAGTGAGGGAGAGTAGAATTTACCAATCATTAAAAGTTTTAAACAGTATTGATTGATTGATTTTTTTATGGCTTCTCAACTGTTTACAGGTTATTTAAAGTCAGAAAATGTTTTTAGATAATAAGAATTTTTTTGAGATAATAATGATTTAATGATACTAGTCCTACTAATTAACCCATAGCTGGAGGGAGAAGAGGTGGATTCATACTTTCCTCAAAGGTATTTCTGCATAATTTCAATTTCCAATTCCAGGCTGTTAACCATTATACCAAGTTTACAGAACTTGGTATTCCCAAGTGGTCAACCATGTAGATACTGACCAAGCTTGATGTTGCTTAACTTTGGTGATTAAACAAAAAACTGGTGTTTCAACTGGATATGGCTGTAACACTTTTTAGACTGTAAGGTGATTTTCTGACTGTACTTTTTACATTTTATGCAATGTGTGTGTGTGTGTGTGTGTGTGTACGCGTGTAAATTGAATGACAAAAATGGAAAATAGAACAATCTCACACATTTTGTACTTTGAAAGGACTTCTTCATACAAAATAATGCTTTTATCAATAGAATCATATACGGTCAATAAAAACATTATATCTAAAGAAGTCATTTCAAAGGATGAAACGTGTAACAGAATTTTTTTTTTCCAATTTTGTCATTCAATTACCCACTATTAATCTGATATATAGATTTTGGATGTATTCTTCCATGGCTCCACTGTCTAGATCTGAGAGAGGAACTATTAGGTTGGTGCAAAAATAATGTCGTTTTCTCACATATGTCAGAAAACGACATTATTTTTGCCCCAACCTAATATATTGTTCCACAAAGTCATACATGTCTGTTGAAGAATCAAATACTAAAATAATTAAGAATACAACAAAGAAGAATTGAGTGCTGCTAATCTCAGCCTAGACTATTGCCCTGCACATATACAAGCACAGATGTGAGGAGGTGGTGCTGATCATTTAAACATTCCTCATCACACCCCAAACAAATCTACTAATAAAAAAATGTTCTTATTTTTCTTTCTGAGGCCAATGTAATGATGATGATGATGAGGTGGCCTATGCTGATGACACAGAGATTTAGAGTTGGGATAACAATGACCTTGGATAAAAGAATGCAACAAGAAATAGGACTCAAGATAAACCTTTTCCAAATCAGAAATTATCATCTGGAATTGGAATGAAATTATTAGGTTGGTGCAAAAATAATGACATTTTTTTATGTATTTTTTTAACGTCAAAAACGTCATTATTTTTGCACCAACCTAATAATAACAATACATACCCTGAATCCATCATAAAAATACAATGTGGAATTAATAAATACTAAACACTTTAAATACTTCAGTATATAGATCAGTTATAACAAGTTTAGTATAGGCAATAAAAAAATTGAACATAGAATTGGCTGTGTTAGGGGTAGTTTGTCCAACATCACAAAATGTTACAAATCAAAAACATTAACTCGAGTCATATTCTTAAATAGCATAATCAGATGTAAATCTTCATATGGATGTCATGCAAGGCACCGAAATCATTTAGAGATTTCTAAACTGTTACCAGTATACAGATCAGTGATTAAAAATGGTTTGAGTAAATGAGCCTTGTAAGTCTTTGAGAGAATCATCTTTCTTTGAATTGTGGATGGGTACTACAAAATTACAAAGAACTGTACCAAATAATAGAAACCATATTACTTGAAAACTTTCTAAATGGATAGCATGTGTAACTTGAAAATAATGACATAATCAAGATGTTGATGTTCAACACTACTTCAAGCAAAAGGTTAGGAAGGAAACTCCCACCGATGCTGGAAATAGCAATGACTGCAGAATTGAGAAACTTATTTTCCTGAAAAATTGTTTTAATAGAAAGATATAAATTTCAACCAAAAGTAGCTCTGGCTGCTCGGTCAAGGAATGTCAAATACTTCTGCATAATGAGGAAACAGCTAATCTTATCATATATATTTCTACAAGTTCTTTATGCATTTTTAATTCTTTGTTTAACAGTTGGATCCCTCTTATAGCGTTATTCCTATTTTTTGCTTTGAGTAATGTTTTTAACCCAGGGTAAGTTGTGAAGAGTTTGCAGAAAAGCAAAAAAGCATGAAAAATAGGAATAACCATGTAAGAAGGAGCCAACATTTAAACAAAGAATTATATATATATATATATATATATATATATATATATATATATATATATAGAATTCCAGTATATTTTTTTTAAAGAGGTGTAAAGGATTTTCAGGTTCAAACAATGCACATTGAGACATTTTTATATTTGATTCATGGAAGATCTTGTAACTTGTTTTGTCAAAAGGCTTCTCTTCTCAGTTACCTTATTACCACTGGCTTTTGGGATTTACACCTAACACAAGCACTATTTATTATTAAAATCTCATGACATATATTTTAAAAGAAAATGTGGCATAAAGACCAGTGATGTTAATTGGGTTATTATAGGTTGGGCTTTGTGTTGTCTTAATCCCATGGTTTCTGTCTCTTCAGGGTCTGGAGGCCATGAGTAACTATTAAGGGTAAAATGAAGAGGTACATTCATGTCACTTTGAGCAATATTTAACATTTGTACCAACAAAAGTACAGTGTGTCAAGGATGTTTTTTTTTCCCTTGACACTGCTTTTATTAACTCTCTCGGCAATTTTTTTATTAATTTCACACTATATTTAAAATATTATAAAAACATATAAACCAACCAAATACAATGTGATATTTATTACCATTTTAAAAAGATGAATTTACCATTTCATAAAGAAATAAATTTGAAAAAAAAAGTCCTTCCATTCAAAAATTTATAAAAAAATTACAAAATTATCAAAATATATACCAATTACAATGCAATATTTATTATTTACCATATGCATAATTTATTATTTACCATATGATGTATCATTTGATATTTGTTAATTTATTATGCAAATGTTTGTTCTTTAAAAGTATGACGTTACTTTTAAAAATATATACATCTCTTTGTTCTTTAATGACAAAAAATACTTTTGTAAAAAAAACAAACAAACAGTTGTTTAAAATATTTTCTTAAAATAAAACATTTAAAAATAAATATGTGCATTTAAAAGAATTTTTTTCATTAAAAACTAAAAAGTCTATTTTCGTAGGTAGATATCAGTGACCTAGGGAGTACAGTTTCAAACTTGACATTTGTAAAAAAAACAGTATTTTTGTAATAAACAGTTAAGTTCCAATAACTCTTAAAAAGTCATGTATCGATTTTCAACTGTGTAGTATTATATCGATATTATGAACAGGACCCCCAAAAAATCAATATTTTTTTTACTTTTTAGATTCTGACAACTAAGTGTCGCGATTTACAAAAAGAATTTTTTTTTTTTTTTTACAAGTATACCGGTCTTCGTAAACTTATTTATAAGTAATGCCAAGATAAGAAAATATTTTATAGTTAACTTAAGTAAAAAAAATGTTAAAACTAGGTCATAAAAACTACCAGTAACAGGTAACGTAAACGATCAAATGCAGCATTTAATCTCCAAAATTTTGATCCTGATAATTTTGTTGTTAAAGCCTTGACCTAAGGTCATTAGGAGATGTGCAACTTTACCTGACATTGAAGTATATTGAACTAAAAATAGAAGCTAAAAATAACATTCCCAATCCCATAAAAAATGAAACAATTAAATCAGGACTAAAAGAGAGCGTATCTATTTATTTACGTTTCGGCTTACCATACGCCCTTTTTCAGTACATTTAAAGTTAAACCTAAAATCCGAAACTTGTTCCGGTTCGAGGTTTGGAAATTATAAACATTTTTTAAATAATTAGTAAATAGTACTGAAAATTAAAAGAATAAGAACTAAAATCGTAGTTTACTCACGTCTTATTTTCCTCTGAATAATACAATATACAGTTTTAATTTTTTAAAACTAATTTAAATTTTAAAATGATTCAGGCGTTTTACTTTTTAGAGAGTAAAAAACTTGCACGAATAATTTTGAATTTTCCCAAATAAAATATTTTAAAACAGTCATTCGTTTAGATGATCAAAAACAAAATAAATAAGAATAAAATTTTTACTTGAGGAAATTTCCTATAGTTGGTTTCACAACGACTGAAAACGGATTTTGTTTCGCTTTTGTTAAAGGTGACGGAAGACGAAAAGGAGGAATTAAACTTTCTGTTTTGGTCACATCTTGTCTACAAAGAGGGCAAATCCGTGGAATCTGGGATAAACAAAGAATATTGGTCTTCTTGTCACAATGCCGGAAGCATCGAATCGCTTCTTTATCTTCGCCAGATTCAGAATCAAGAAACGTTTCCCTAGGTAGATGTGAATACGAAAACCTGCTCATGTCAACAACTCAACAACTTGCTGTCGCCATAAATGCAATTAAAGTTATCTCCCTTTAGCTGGTGACTTCAAATTATTTCATTACAATCTTAAAAATCATTTCAATATGGCAATCTCACTGACAATGTAAATTATAAATAAATAAATAAAATTTTAAAATATTTGGATATTGTTAAGTTTTTTTTTTTTTTTAGCACTTTAGATGATTTCTACAAACAAATTTCTGCTTTTTTTGGATATGAAATCATGCCCACGAAATGATAAAACGAAAAATAGCATCTAAAATGCAATTTTAATTTTTTTCTAAGACAAAAATCGAAATTTAATTCAATAATTTTTAACCAGTATGAACGGCTTCTTTTCAATTTACATGGGAATAATGTTTGGAGGCTCTCAGAATCAGGAAAATATACTTGTTCTGACTTTGGTAACATTTTCCTCTTCATACACATTCGATTCTGTCATATAAAATTGGAATAATTCTCGGCTAGTACCATTTTGGTTTCGTAACTTAAAACTATTTTTTGCTTTATTTCGTATAACCGCTCTAAATGAGAACACGATGACATTCCGAGAACACAGAATATGAAGCTAGCTAAAAAAATTTAAATACTGTCCGAATGTAAGGGAGGTAAATGTGTTTAGAATGCAGAAATCGTTTTGTTAGACTTAATAACGGAAAAAAATCTTTATATTTCGATGAAGTTGGTTGTGTGTCTATTTCTAGAGTAAGTTTTTAATGTCAGTTAGGACCATTGTAGCAATTGAGACGGAATCTCAAACTTTGTGGCTCACACTTTGCCATTCAGCTATATACCCACAAGTTAAGAAGTACATGAAGCAATGTTATAAAATAAAAAAGTAAAACAAAAATATATTCTCATATATATTTTTTACTATTATTATTGGACAAATTTAATGAAAAATAGTTTTTACTCAGAAAATGTATTCATACTTATTCTTTTTTTTTATATATATATTTTCTTGTGATCATTACATACAATTTTTTTTGTTGGATTGAAGATTAAACTGTAGCCCTTGTCTCTGAATCGTTCAAGCAATAACTGACAAATCACTGCTGGTAGTTCGTACTTATGTGATGATCACCGCCTTCAACAAGCTAATGAAAATATTTGGAAAACATTGCGGGAAATCTCCACCTTGGGTCACAGAGAAGATCTTGAATATGTATGATTATTAACGAAAGATGAAAGACTGCTGGGTGCGCAGTGTTTACAGTTTTTTTTTGTGTTGGACAACTGTTGCTACAAAAAAGAAAAAAAAAAAAGGACAAAAATACAATTAAAAAATATCTCTTTTCTTGTTTATATTTTCAAACGAATGTACTCATAAATTCAAATAATAGATGCAAACTAAGTTTTGTAACTTTCAAATATAATACAATTCAGACAATAAAATTAAAACATGTTCGTCGTAGAATTCACTGCAGAGAATAAAAGTTCTTTTCTGTTGGAGTTCAATAAACTTCACTGAAGAGTGAAGAAGATGTATAGAATCGTTCATATTTCATACTCACCTCCGAGATAAAATACAGTACACTCTTCTATCAGAATCAGTTTTATAACCAACCAACACCTCGCATTGCAAATCTCGACTTTCTGTTGGTCGGGACATGTAACAATTACCGAAAAACTGTTTTCTCGCCCTGTTCGCTGGAGCCTATTTTGGTTTCCAGAAACAAATAAAAAGGACCATCTCGACCCAACACTAGTCAGTCAATAAACTTCAGAGAGATGCCACACAAATCCACGCGTGTCACTACTTTGACTTAAGATACTTTTCGTGCATCAACTGCTGACTCAAACATCAACATAATGTCATAATCTCTCACATCTCACTTACAACTTCCTAAGAAAAGTGTTCTTACACACTACTAAAATAAAAAATTGTATTTTAAACAAAGACAAACACAGAACAATCCAAAGTAAACAACTCTGGAGAATTTATACAATTAAACAGAAACTATTCACGCATACAAACTACACAAATTTCTGTATAAATAATATTTTCCATTTCACTCTGACCAGTTCTTAAACACTTGAACAATTTTGAACTGTAAATCAATAAGAAACCCAATTTATCAATGGTCAATGTCTTGCATTATCAAACTACAAGTTTTCAAATTGTATAATTGTACATAAATGCATGTTGTTTTATTGAAATGTCATAATCAGTGTTTCTTACTCAATTGCCTTGTGATTGATTCGTTTTTGAATGTCTATATATTCTATATTGTTGCGGATTAGTATGGTGAACATGCTCGTAAACTAACCATATCTTCTGATACCAAATTCAAACTCATAGCAATCCCAACAGATGTAAGAATTTTTTTCGAGAAGAAAGCGGGGACGTCGCCTTTCTTAACCCGAATATTGTATAAGGCGCGTACGTGAACAAACAAGACTCGAAGCTCTGATGTAAAATTTGAAAAAAATAAACATTTATATTATAATGAACAGAATAATACAAGGCTTTCAATTTGCAGTTTAACACCCGCTCAGTTCGCATTAAAAATTTCCCGAATACTTACATTTAGGTGTAAATTTACATGCTTCATTCGAAAATGATAAACTTTTAGTAACCCTTCTTTTACTTTCAAACATTTCTTGAAATCTGATTGGTTATTAAATGCACAGTAAAAAAACTTTCATCGCAAATCAGTCGATTTTTGTGCAAAAGTAGGCTCAACCTACTTGAAAAACTCTTTCTCTCTAATTTACCCCTAACTTGAATGTCTCATACAATTCTATTGGTTAAAAAATAGAAAAATACGATCTCGCCCACGCACTTCTTGGAGTTAGCCGCAGCGGCAGCGTCTACAGATTTTCCGGTGAATCAGTTTAATTATCGAAAAAGCTATAAATACGAACAGCAATCAAGTTTCTTCGCACAGAGAGATATTCAGAGAGACGCCGAGAGAGAACTTAATTTTATGCCATCTGAGCAGAGACTGACTTTTTGGAACAAACTTCTTTTCTGAAAGATTCGGAAAAATACTCTACACCACAATTCATCAACGTTTTCAACAACTCATTGTGACAAAACTTTTCCACTAGAATATCTTTCTCAGAAAATTTTTGTCTAAATTAATTTTTACTAAGCTTGACTTTTCTAATTAAAGGTAGACAACTTTCACTTACATAAAAATTGTAAATTTAAAATTTACAATGCAACAGTATTTAAAATTTTTAATAACAATTTTATTTTTATTCCCAAACTTTCATACACTGAACTTTTAACCAAAAATGTTCAGAACATTCTGAATTTAACATTCCAAACCAGCAACGAGAACCTTTTCTTCTAAATATTCTCATATGAATATGCGGTATTGTGGTATATGCAACATTGAGTGGTGATGGATGAGTTCTTGTGGTGATTGTGCAAATTGTAATGAATGAATGGGCCGTGATTCTTATTAACTAGGACTAGAATAGCTAATAAAGACCAACCTCTCTCCATTTCCCCTTCAGCCTTGTGCCACAATTTTGTATTTTTTATGAAATAAATAATCTTACTTTTACCGTAAGAAACATCTTCTTAGTTTATCCTCTGGTGACAGCCAAAATTCTTTGTCCCTGTGAAATCCTTCTCTACCTTCTGAATTTTCCACCCAACTCGACTTCTTATATTGGCTTCAAATTTTAAATTTGTGTGGGAGGAAGTCAACCACCACCTTATTGTTAAAAACAAACCCAAAGTGTATCTCTTTTTGAAATTTGAAAATTAAGTAACAAACCGTCTGCCTTATTTTGGCGGTTCTTTTTTTTTAGCCATTCCACATTTAGAAGGTTTAAATAACAAATATTTCGCATCAAATTTAGTAGTTATTTTTTTACTAATCATCTGGCTTTCTTTTAATTACTTTAAAACACTTCTCTCAAAAACAAGTGTAATAAACAAACCTAGTCTATTATACTATTTATTTATATTTATTTACACTTTTTTTTTTATTAATTGTTTAATCAGATCCAGAGACGGATATGCAATGTAATTGGCCCCCATCTGGCATCTCGTCTGCAGTCGCTCTCTCACAGACGCGCCGTCGCCTCTCTCTGTCTTTTTTACAAATACTTTCATGGTAATTGCTCCGATGAGCTGCTTTCGCTGGTTCCCAGACTTCGCGAATTCAAGCGTCCTACGAGGCTGGCATCCCGCTCTCACCCTTTCACTGTTGAAACTGTTAAATGTAGCCGCCTCTTCTACTCCAATAGCTTCATATCTCGCACCTCTCGCCTGTGGAACTCCCTTTCCTATTCCTGTTTCCCTGATAGCTATAATCTCCAACTATTCAAATGTAATGTCAATCGACATCTCCAGTTGCCTTGATCTATCCACTATCCTTCTCCTCATCCTTTCCTCTATCATTCCTATCTGCTCTCGCTCCAAATCCTCTATAACCCCTTGTGTGCTAATGGTGAAATGCTTAAAAAAAAAATTGCATTTTTTATATAAATTGTTATATTCTCACCTCAAGAGAAAAAACAATAAACAAATTTAGTTTATTGTATTATTTTTTATTTTATTTTCACCTTTTAATTATTTTACATTACTTTCTTATAAGAAACTTTATAAAAGAGAATTTATTTTTTTAGAGTTCGTTGGAAAGAAAATGAAATATTCTTTTTTTAAAGAGTTTGTTGTAAAGAGAATATTGTGTTATTTCAAGAGTTCACTGGGAAGAAAAATAATGTCCAATGCATAGCGCAAGAGGCGGTGAAAATCTGTCGTAAAAGCTTCAGAGGTTATTAATATTATTTATCGGAAACTTCGGGATAAACGAACAGAATCAAAGATATAAACTAATAATATATGTTTATTTGATTTCCATTGGCGTGAGTTTTTTGTAAATCGGATTGGCGAAAGTCCGTACAGCTCGGTAGTTGATAGTTTACAGATCAGACCTTGGTAGCAGCCGAGAGTATGTTTACTTTGAAAACTTGTGGCGGACGCGAATTTATTGTGTTTTCTCGACCTTCAGAAGGGCGGAAAATGTCTTAAGCAGATGACCGCTTAATTTCTTTACGCGATGCGCTTGGCTGGTTTCTCTGGCGGTCCTTTCTTTTTCCCTGCCCGTCGGCTGTTTGTTTATATGCTTTTAAAAAAGTGTTTCAGACTAACTTGGTTTCGGCTAACATCAAAAGTTTCTCTCTCCTTTTTTTTGATTGGTCAAAATTCTTTTATTTTCCGGTGGTCCTTCGTTTTTCATTTTCTTAAAGCGGAGGTTATGCGTGGAGCCTCTCTTATTTAGGTAGATTTCTAGTCACAATGACTAAAGATCGGGACCAGAAAACTTCCACCGTTTCGCATCTGTGTTCAGTCTTTTTTTCTTCCTCTTTTTATTTGAGGGTTGTCTTCTCGTTAGTTGAGAGAGAGAGAGAGAGAGAGAGAGAGAGAGAGAGAGAGAGAGATGGGATTTAAAGGAAAGCAAATGATTTATTTTAATTTGAATAATTTTTTTGCTTATATATTTTATTTCCATATTTTATTTTTTTATTGGCTCACAGCAAATCCACACATGCTATCAAAAGTTGGAGATACATGGAAGCGATCCGTTCAGTAGCTGAAATATTTTCTCTCTTCAAGACGACGTGTTCACCTTGTTTTGTTTAACTTTAAGTGTAGATTAACTCACAGAGGCGAATTATTGTTTTATGCACAAAGACTTCTTATTGACTGAAATATATATTTAAAAAAAATTTATTTTTTATTTACTTGGAAGTTATGTGTGTTCTTTTTGCGCTGACTCATGTTTTTGTTTATTTGTTATCCAGCCACGGAAGCGTCACCATCCGCTTTCGCGTCCTGAGTTTTACGTAGTCTACCCAAATATGGCGCATCATCCCGTCAAAGATTTCCAGCACAAATCTTTGAATATCACTTTTGACATATTTGATTATTTACAAGACCTTGTCCATAGACAACATACATGTATTTTTTGCGTCGCATCGCATTTTGAGTCGCATTTTAAACCTTAAAATAAAGAGCACAAAATGTATTTTTCATTTGTAATTATTAGAATAAAGAAAAAAAATTGACAGTTAAAAATCTCAGACTGATAAGACAGCTTTTAAAATAGAATCAAAAGCGATTTTGTGAATGGAGTAGGAAATACTAAAAAATTGCTATATAACGGTAACCTAATATTTTTGTATTTTCAATATTCCCAATATATTTTGAAATTATATAGTTAATAATGAAAGATTTTTTATAAGGCGTATTATAAATTTATATTTTATGTTAACGTCAAAGAGTACACTTATGAGTTTTTATAATTAATTTTTATATAGAAAATAAAAAATATATTTTTAAATGACGTTGGTAATAGAATTTATATCAGAGTTATTTCCCTTAGATAATCTTTGTATTTAGGTTTAATTTTGGTTATCTCCCCTATGTAAATAAATCTTTTGCAAACTAACGGAACGCATTCTATTAATCGACATTGTTCTCATTTGTACAAATTTTATATTTTTTATTTTCTATATAAAAATTAATTATAAAAACTCATAAGTGTACTCTTAGTAGCCATGAAAATTTCACGGTTTTCCTATTTGAATTTTCAGATGTATCATAATATTTAATGAATGAATTAGCTCACTGCTAGTTCCCCGAGAAAATACCTTTTAGTTTTATTGCAACGTTAAATTTAAATATTTGAGGTTCTAGGGTTACCCCCATCTGTTCTTCCAAGATGCACTGTTTCAGGACTATAAAAGAACGTTTTTATCTCTCTCTCTAAATTTAACCACATACATTTTCTATCAAAGCTTTAAAATTTTTCCCGTCCAGGTATGTCTACACACTACTAGTATACTATATTCTATCATTTTTTTTGAGAATCTTCTTATTCGTTATATAAAAGTGCATAAGAAATGCATAACTTATTCCTGAAAATGTTGAATTCAATTTCTCCGAAAGTTCTCAACATCGTTTCATTACAAATCTGTAGAGCCCCACGTTTCTTCCCTATTTCCCAACTTTAACAAAATATTGCAATAACATTAACAATCATATGAATTTTAGTCATAATTTAAAGAAATAAGAGAATACAAATAAAAGATTTAAAATTGACACGCTTTTCCACTTCACTGAGGCAGACGTTAAACACATCGGTTCCTCTTTTTCTTCTCACTGAAACCATACAGTGTCTCTATGTTTTTTTTTTACACATTTTCTCATGGTCAAAATGGAGCGGACCATTATTTATGAGCCATTGGCAGGGCATAAAGTTCTTACTAAGTAAGGAAGACGGGTGGTACCCGTGAACATTTCACAGCTTTCCTGTTTTAATTTTTATTTCTTTTTTTCACTGAAACCAAACAGCATCTCTAATATGAATTTTCGATCTTTCCTCACGATTAAAACGAAAAAGTCCATTATTTATAAGGTATTGGCGGTCGTAACGTACGTACGTGCTAACTAAGTATTTAAGGTAGGGATAAGCATAATTTTATATGATATTCAGTTCGGCTTTCTGAATGTATAACGATAATTTTGTTAAAAAAAGTGGCTTTTTAAAAGTTAAATATAGAAATAGTAAGTTAATCATACGCAACTTGAAGTAAGGGTTAAAATTATATATTAATTTTAGGGGATGATTAAGCATAGCTTAGTTAGGCACAAGGCCGCAGTATTGAGTCACCTAATAAAGGCGAAACTCAATACACGAGTGAATTCATCAGTGGGACAAGCTTGCTAACCATTGTGCTATGCTAGGAACTCTTTTAGGTAAACAAAACCACATGCAATGGCCTTTGAGGATAAAAGGTGAGCATCTGCCAAAGTAAATCTACTCTCAGCAAAAGAAGTTAAATGTAAAATAGATGGACAACAGAAGAGATTCAAAGATATTTTGTATACGAGCATGAAGAAATGTAACATTCAACATTAACATTGGGGAAACCAAGGACAGGAAACTGGTGAGTCATCATTGGGGAAAGAATAGTAAGATTCAAAAACCAACAGTTATGCATGCAAAAGGAAAGACAACCAATGAGAACTTGACATCTAGAACAAGCTGTCCTCAATACAAAAGAACTTTCAAAGCACGGATCAAATTCATAAGTCACCTGAGAGAAGATTAATGAAGATTATCATCTTTGAAATCATTGGATAACGATAATGAAAAATCAGCAGGTAGAACTAACACTATATCCTTATTTCATGTGCTGTGTCCCTTCAGGATGTCGGAAATCGTGGCTCTCCACAATTTCCTGTCCTTTGTAATATTAATAAATTTTATATTTTTGTTATCCTTTCTAAACCCTTTTCTGCCATCCATTTGCTCAACCTCATTAGGTACGTTATGTGTTGTTTTCCTCTGTCAGTCTTGCTCCCAATCTGCCCTGTGAGTATGAAATTTTCCAAACCCACTTTGCTCATTATGTTCCCTAGAAAATTTCAACTGTCTCTTCCTGTATAAGAGTCCTATTTGTTTCCATTTTCTCTAAAACTTAGTTGTTGCTTACGTGTTCATTCCATGGTATTCTCAACATCTTTCTGTAGACCATTTGTGATTAGATTGTCCAGCATTCACTCTCATATAGGAGGACTGATATTACATAAGAGTTCAGTACTTTTTTCTTTGTGTCTATATGTATATGTTCTTACTATATTAAAAATATAAAAAGAAATTTCTCATTGGTATTTTGAAGGCTAAAGAGTGCAGGTCTGGTATGCTTATCTCACTATCCATTACTAGCGTAGTAATGGGAGGTGCTAGGAAAGAGAGTATATTTCCAGTTTGCATTCCTTATTATAGACATTACATCACCGATATTGTAACACCTTAATACACGGACGTAACAGAATAGCTAAAAGAAAAGAATGACACACATGCATTATTCTCAAAGAGATAGTATATAACGCTATATACATACTTGCCACTAGTTTGTCCCACACAGAGAAATTATAACATATGCATACAACAAGCAGTGTAACGGAGAGAATTTGGGAAACACACAAACACACACACACATCCCAGTGAGTAAGACGTCGGAGGTTGGGGCGAAAGTGTTAGAGCAGTGTGAAAGAGGCGAAAAGCGAGAGGTTCTTACTTGTGATATTTCCCGATGGGCAGGCCAGTGGTGTTCTTTATCTACCTGATGAGCTTTCCTCTACTCTTGTAACTGACGTGGGAAATCATGTCTTGCTTCTCTGCTGCGTACATAGCAACTAGCATGGACATATATGTCTAGCCTCTAGACGTACTAAATAGTAACTGGTGTTCATCACGCTATGAACTGACGTCAGCCACTGGCTGTCGCGTGGTCCTCGTGAATTCATCTTTCCTAAAAAGGAGATAAACATTCTTTGCCTCCGTACAGCAATATAGGTATTTAGTGATTTTAGTGATCGGATATATATTAATGTTAGAGATAGTTTAGCGATCGTACTGTTCTCGTCCCATTGGCCATGACTAGTGATATCTTCAATTCTTAGCCGAACAGTACAAAATAAGAACAAGAGCAGATATTTCTAGACATAAAACGGATCACTTTGTTGAATTGTTCATTTCATCGAAAAAAAAAGTTTAAAGATTTAAGGGAGATAACTTCAACAGCTGAAAAGACATATTTCAAATTGTAAACTGTAAAAAAAATTGTTGTTTATACGATAATGAATATCTTTTTCTCCATAAATTCAACACTGAAATATTAATTCACGTAAATAATGTTGCTTAATATTTTTATTTTTATTTTAGAAATATTTTAAAACGATTAATAAAAATGGCGAAAAAAAAATTTAGGTTAAAAAAAAACTTTGTTTTTAACGGCACATTTTATCCTGCAAGATAAGCAGCTTCCTTTGCATTAACGAATTTTCTTTTTAAGAAGTTGTCAACTTCATCTAAGTTTCTTTCAGGATCTCCTAGTCTCGAAACAGCTGCATCGCATCCTTTATTAATACACTTCTTCATTATGATGGCTTGAACAGAACAACACAGTTCCTTTAAGGCTTTTGAAAGAACAGGAGAAGAAAGAACAATCCATTACAATACATTATCAATTGTATCTGTCTAATAATTTCTTGCTATGACACCAGTTCTTCCGACATTTTCAGGTGATCATCTTCTGTAGATAGGATATCCTGTCACTTCAGTTTTAGTTTCATTAATGAAGTGTTTTAGTTTTGGATAACCTTTTCTACATTGTCCATTTTTTATACATGGTGTTTGTGGGTTCATTGTGCCACAGGGACCATGAACCATTTGTGTTGTGGTAAACTCATATATTCAATAGTTCAAGATCTAAGTTAGGATCAGGTATCTCAGCACTAATGATTGTATTAATATCCTGAGCATATATCCTGTTTTCTAGCCAAAAGAGACTGTGTGCATGTGGTAAGCCTCTCTTCTGCCATTCAACAAGTGTAGGCTTTTTTTGTTTTACCAAAGATTCCACCATTTCTATGAGTTTTGACTAATTTAGTCAGTATGATTCTGAAGTTGAACACTCTCGCAATCATGTCGATCTTTAGGCGTTTTTATTTTATTAAATTTTTTCTTGAATTTTTTATCTGAAATATTTTGGATTTTTTTTTATTAAGAATTTTTTTTTTATTCAGAATTTTTTTTATTCAGAATTTTTTTATCCTTCTTCTTAAAATTTTTTTGAACTTCTTTTATGAGATTTTTTTTTCATTATTTACTTTGTAAATGAAAGTTATTAGATTTTTTTTTTATTAAGATTTCAATTTCACTATTGGCGTTGATGATTAAAATAAAAACGACTAAAAAATATGCTTTTAACTGTGAGTGTGTTGTCAACTGAAAATAATATAAACTTCAACTCAGAATAATGACATTCTAAAACATAAATGAAGAGTTTGCACAGAGTAAATAAAAAAAGAAAACTAATTCTCCACTTTAGTTGCTCAAATGGTAGCGCCCGTTTTTGTTATTAAAAAGCAGGCAATCCATATTTGACGTATCGGTAATGTCATCTCCCTTTCTTCCATATTTTTACTGATTTTCATCATCTCTTATTTAAATTTTGATTTAAAAATAACGTTTTAGCTATTTTAAAAATCCTATCTAACCGAGATCACAAACGTCGTTATATATATATATATATATATATATATATATATATATATATATAATCCTTTTATTGTTGGTTTATTTAACCGAGAAATGTCGCTCTCTAGAGCGATGAAGCTTGAAGGTGAAGGTCAATTTCCTTTCATCGTTGAATAAAATAAAATTATTTCTTCCATAATATTCATCATATTTTATAATAATTATTATTTGAATCTAATTTTGATAAAATTCTAAATCAGAGTATTTGTAGATTTCTTAGCAAATTTTACAATCAAAATAAATATTATATAACAACCTCTACTAGCACACTGTCTTATTCTTCTTAAAAATCTTATCTTAATTCATCAGCATTATAGCCCTGTTTCGTGACAGATGGGCGGAAAGACAGACATTTATGGTCTATATCTGTCTGTGTGATATATCATCTCTCTGTTGCGTTTCTGGTTTCGGCCAGAGTGCGATTCAATTGTTTTCTCTGTCCGCGGACGGGGATGCAGCTGAGGAAAATAATACTTTGAGGTGTGTCGGAGTTAGCTCCTCTTCAGCTCCTTAACCCTTCACCAGGGGTCTCTCTCCCCTGGCTATAAATACTGGCTGACGCTTCGCTGCGACCTCTTTTTTCCTCAGGCCTTCTGCCTTATACCACCTTGCTGATGTGAGCTCTCACAGATACAGCGTTTCTCAAATTCTGGGAACACGCTAACAATACACGCTAAGAACAATACACGTACGTACGAACACTCACCACAACACACACACAACATTCACCACACGCACTCTGTCCACATAATTGTCCACTCAATGTAACTTGTTATTAATACATATATTTGTTTACATATATTTATTGGCCTTCTTTGTTTTCTTTGGACTTAATTAAAGTCCAACTTTCTCATGTAGTTGGACCGGCTAGCAGGAAATTCTACCCACATGCCTTGTTCTACAATACATACTCACCACCGCCATGGTCCTCTCCAGGTTCCCGGTCCTGGTGAACAGCTGCTCGAGGCTGCACCCTCTCATTGCACTAGAGAAGTTGATCAGTGGTTGCCACTGAGGCCAGCGCAACCGAAAGTTTTTGTACGCACTCAGTTTTCCCACGTTAAGCCTGAGCTTGTATCGCATCCCGTCTCAGGGGAGGCATGGGTTATATACCCGGAAAGATAGACATATAAAAAGAAATTCATTTGTAAGATTTTTATCCTATTCAAAACAATTGCGTAAATTAAGTATAAAAAAAACAAATCTGTACTTATTCAATTTCTTTTATTTAATCAGTTAATCTTGATATTTTATTCTTTTTTATTTATATTTTATTTTCGTTGCCCAACAAAAAAGACAAACACTTTCCTGGCTTTAACTGATGTAGAAATAAAATAACCGTCTTAAACAAACCACCTGACTTGTCAGTTGCCAATATATTAATAAATTGATATATTTTTAGCTGTACTATTTTGGCCAAAGGGAAATAACTCTAAAACATAAATATTTTAAAGTTGTTCAAAGATGTTTACAAAGACAACAGATGTTATGTGCTGAGTATAACAGTAATAATTGGAGAATATATGTTGTAGTGATATCGGAAGTGAATAACTCCATGTAATGAGTGACTATAACTAGTCTTCTACTATTCATTATACGTAAAAATATCAGTTAAAAACCGTTTTCTGACCAATCAAAAGTGTTTACTCACATTGTACTGATGTAAAAATAAATAATTAATAACAATGAGACCAATATTTCACCATCTCAAAAAATTGGTGTATATTCAGAATTGCCAGGACACAAAGTCTTATTTTGATCAATCAGAAAGAATGCTTTCACAACCAGGATATAAAAAATATATTATTTGTAATAACAAGGAGACCATCTCTAAAAGTAAATGTATATTCAGAATCACCAGGCCTCAAAGCCATATTTCAACCAACCAATCAGAAAGCTTTCACAACCAGGATATAAAACTGCAAGCCAATCAAAAGAAAAGTGGCATTTTCAATATAAATTTCTGGATATGTATATAATGAGATTGAAAATCAACACTAATCAGAATTGATGAGTAAATTTTGTCCATTCTCTGATGCCTGCAGTCATTGTAATATAACCAGAGCTGAAATGCAATAATTGCACAACTAGCTGGTGACCTGAGACATCTACACAGTATTGCTATATTTGAAAACATACATCCTTTCTTTCATTGCTTGTTAAGCAGGTGGCTACTACATTAGGATACATACATATACATATATAATTACATTATTTCTCTCATACTCTCTCCTGTATGCACCCACAAACCCTTCATAGCATATCAAAAGAAGATTCATGGGACTCACCTTCTGAATATAAATTGACCCTTAAAGTAGACAATAACCAGACGAGCATTTGGTTTTTCTCACATTTGGCACTGAAAACTACTTCACTCAGACATCTGTTATCAACTGGAACAATTACATTGATTCAAATGAACAGCCACTTATCTAGCTTTTTCTATATAAATGCATATTCCCCCTCAGGGCTCTAATCTAGTCTTAATTTTTATCAATGACATTCCTGATGCCATTAGTTCTTGACTCAGCATCCATGCTGATGACATAACATTAAGACAAGAGTAAATAGTTAAGTCTGACAGGTTTGGTAAAGTCAAATGGGCAGCTAATCTTGAAAATGACTTTAAATCTCATTAACTGTAACAAGAAATGGCTTGTTAATTTTAATGCCCCCAAAACTAAACTGCTCTCTCTTAGAGAGTCTTTTTTGCTTTCCCTCAGCATGACTGTGTTTCACAGTCTAATGTTTTCCACTAAAACGACTTGGAATGTTTACATAAAATCAATTATTAAGACTTAACAGTTAAGTCTACTGCTAAGAAATTTGGTTGAGTGCATTGTGCCTGACAATTTTTCTTACCCAACTCTATCTTGAGCCTTTACAACTTTACCATTATTCTGTGCATTGAATATGGTTGCCACATCTGGTGTTTCTACTATGTATTTATAGATTCTGGACAAAATCCAAAAAAGAATATGCAATGTTATTGGTCCTGACCTGGCATCTTGGCTTCAATGACTTTCCCACTGCCATAACGTAATTTCCCTTTGCCTTTTCTATAAATATTTTCATAGTAATTATTCTGATGAGCTATCCTGTTTGGTACCTTCAACTTCGCAAATTCACACGCAGTACTAGATTGGCAGATAGCAATTTCAACAGTAAAATGATGAAACCTAAGTGTAACCATAAGTTTATTCTTGTAGTTTCTTCTTTTCACATTCTCTCCTGTGGAATGCTTTTACAGCTTCTTGCTTTACTGTCAAATACAATTTTTAAAAAATTAATGCAGCATCAATTGTCATATGTCTCCTTGAATCCTGTTCCTTTTGTTGTCCTTTCTTCTTAGTAATGCTTTTTCAGTTTCCTTCACTCTCAGTAACCCCTTGCATCTTAGAGGCTTCATCACCTTGCATGGGGCAAAATTATTAAAAAAAAACAAAAGCAGAAGACATAATACTATAGTTAATTTCACTAGCACACTTTGTGTGTGTGTGTATATATATATATATATAAATAAATAAATACACATATAACTACATTTGTAGTGCAACTTAGTTTCATGGTTTCCCAAGTCATCAGGCACAAATAGTAAATGAACCACTTAATAATTGTTTTTTTTTAAAATACTGGGTCTCATGAGAGTAACACTATATGTAGATTCAAAGTTCAAATATAAACTTTTACACCATAAATTAAATTAATATTTATTTGCTTATCTGAGCATGCACACTATTGCACACATATACAGTTGCTAATATCTTGTTATTTAGTTTATATTCACCCTTATATATATATATATATATATATATATACATACACACACACACAAAGGTCTGGACAAAAAATATCTGTTGCTATGATAATGGGGGTTAAAGCTTGCAGAGTGAAGTTGCTTGTCCCAAATTGACCATGAAGTCTGTCACATATACACACTGTTATAATGTTCTCACTCACTTCTGTTGTTTATAGCAGTGTTTTGAAGGAAAGTTTGAAGAGTGTGGTAGTCTCACCACACCATGTAAGTTCCATTAGTAACCATAGATTGTACAGCAGTTTCTGGCCCAGACCAACATTCTCCAGGTCCAACAATCACCATATTTCACAGATTTTGCTTATTGCAGCTTTCTTCTTCAAAAATCAAATCCCACTTGAAAGGAACAAGCTTTCAAGACGTCAAGGAAATCCAAGGTAGCTGCTTACTGTCCTAAAAAACGGAGTCTCAGGAATTATTCCCTGAATGGAAATGATGCTGGATAAAGTGTGTGGATTCAGATGAGTACTATTTTGAAGGAGATTAAATTCTGAATTGTTATGTGTTGTAGTTTTCTTTTTATAACACAAGACCTGATACTTTTTGATCAGACCTATATATATATATATATATATATATATTTGATATATACTTAATTATAACTTAAAAAATTGTTCTCTCTCTATATATACACAGAATAATTGTCTCAGTATTTACTAATACAATTTTGGAGACATTCAACGTAATACCTGCTCATGCATATAGAACTAAAACAACATCCTCATTAATATGTGAATACAAAGGTTTAGTACAGTTTCTTTGGTGATTTTTTTTTTATTATTTCACTCCAAACAAGGAAATAAAGCCACTAAGATGTATGGGGGTTAGGAGTTTAGGAAAACATGAGAAAAATACTACTAAGGAAAGAGAACAATAAAAGAACAAGAATTAAGAAGACATTGCATTCACATTTATTAAGATCAAAGTTAAGTGGAAAGTAAGAAGCTGGAAGAGTGTTGCACAAATGAGAAATGCAAGAGAAGAAACTGTTAGCATAGAAGTTACGATTTACATCTATCCATTATAAATGTAAAATGATGAGATCTAGCTGCCAATCTAGTACTGTGCTTAAATTCATAAAATGTAGATACCATAGAGAAAAGTTCATCAGAACAATTACCATGAAAATATTTATAGAAAAGACAAAGGGAAGTTACATTATGGTGGTGGGAAAATGACTGAAGCTGAGATGCCAGGTCAGGACCAATAACATTGCAGATTCTTTGGATTTCATCAAGTATCCCTAAATATATAAGTTTATAAATATCAGCTTACACAGTTTCTTCTATCTTGCCACCTGTGATTATTGTCAGGGGTCAGTAATCTAAAACTTTTTCAATGCAGCTGAACATGAAAGATTTACCATCTCCCTTATAGTTGATTGTCTTGCAGTGTATTTCTACTCAGAAAAAATCCTTCTGCCATTACCATTAACCTTTTGATTCTGAATAGGCCTATACTGACTGAGGTAAGCTTCTATCAGGCATCCTGATTTGAAAAAGTTTGAGGATCACAGACTTCTGGAAAGTCTCTAAGAATATGAAAAGATAAGTGTTATACTAAAGTTTTCATTCTTTTTATACATTTATATGAGTTCATTTGTACAATTTGGTGGTAAAAAAGAAATATAAAAAAAACTGACAAAACAAACAACAAAATGTTAAAGAGATTTTTTATTTCAAAAATGTCTTTTACTTGCATAAAATCTGCATACCACAGTATGCATAAATTATGTATATCCACCAGTACGGATATACTTATGTGAGTAAACTCAATAAAGACACACATATAGCAATAAACTTGGATATATACATAGGTGTGTGCTTGTGTGTAGTCATATATGTGCGTATGCATGTACATATATACATGCACACACCAATATATACGCATATAAATGATATATACACATCTATATATCTATATGCATATATATACAGTCCTTTATTAAAACTGTATACACATAACAGAGCTTCATACCAGAACAGTGTTGAGTTTAACATTAAAAAAATATAAATAAAACAAATTAAAAAAAAGACAAAAAAAGAAAAAAAATAAGTATATGTCTTTGTGTTATTTTTATTTTTTTATTAAATGAATGAACTTGTCGGACTCTAATAAAATGTCGTTGCAATCTTAAAATGCTTCTATAAATTCCATCATGTCGCATACGTTGTCAAGGGGGATAACTCAGGCGACAGTCAACTTATTCTCGTAGAATAAACACCAGTTGAACCCTTATTTTAAATCAGTTTTGTAAAATTAAACATAGAAAGTTTTATAAAAACACAAAATAGCCTAATAGAAATGCCTATATGATTACAAAATTTTAAGTTCTACATATCTGCTATTCTGAAAACTGATTTAGATTAGAGAATAGAATGAATATTTAGGAAGCCTTCATTTCCAACTAGATTTTCTTGGACATTATCTCAAAGAATTTTGAGAAAATCCATTTTTTTTATTTATTTTGGCAAAATGATTTTCTAAAGAATGTAACATTTATGACAATTTTCCTCAGTTAAAATAAATACATTACCACAAATGATGATTTATCATTACACATTATTTTATGGTCATGTCATGTTGAAACAGCAATTCCTGTACGATCACCAAAGTTAAGCAATGCCAAACCTGGTTAGTACCTAGATGGGTGACTAATTGGGAATACCAAGTGCTGTAAGCTTGGATGTGCAGATAGTATAATGGTTAATGGCTTGGAATTTGAAATCAGAGAGCCGAGTTCCAATTCTAGTTTGTTATATTTATGTACATGCAAATACCCTTGAGAAAAGTATGAATCCACCTCATCTCCCCCAAGATATAGGTTAATTAGTAGGAATTTTATCAGTAAATTATTATTATCTCCAAAAAATTCTTACAATCCAAAAATATTTTCTGGCATTAACTAACCTGCAATGGGTTGATAAGACGTGAAAAAGTATCTATTTAAAAATTTAGTTTGAAAAAGGGAAGGTCTTCAAGGCAGGCATTTAGTTGCAACTGAATTTCAATTGGAGATCAGTATTGCAGCTAATTTACATACTGAGAAGCAACCTTAACCAAAATAAATGCCAATACTTACATAGGCTAAGTAATATCTGTAGGGATATTTTGACCATCTGCCAGGTTCTAAGGGTGAAACCGAAAAGCACAATAAATTTACAAAGGGATGTTGAATAGTTCTGCCTGACTCCCCTTCCAAAATCTGATCAAATGACTAAACATCAGAAGATTTTTTTTTTGAAAGAGCTTCTTGATCAAACTAAGAACTTTTTAGTATTGATTTCAGGATAGGCACAAAAAAATAGCAGCAGCAGTTCATTCTTTTCCTACCAAAAAGTTGTCATGTGATCTAAAAAAAAAAAAACAAACACCCCGCCCTTAATCTGACAATAAGCATAAAATGAAAAAACTTCATTACATATAAAGTCCACTATGTAACTAAATATTATTTTGCCTCTAAACTTAAAATGTGGTTGGTTAGTAATGGAGAAATTAAAAAAAAAACGCAGCATTAATGTAATTATGTTTTCTTGTTATCATCGTCTATACATATAGTTCATTTTTATGTTTTGTTAGTCATGTTCAATGTTTTTTTTCTGTGAGACCTATTTTTATGCAGTAGCATGCAGAAGGGAGGGGTAGATGGTGCAACAACCCTGGGCATCCATATCAGGAGGGTATCCAATCAAAGAGTGAAATAAAAATTTAGTTTACTGTATAGACTCGTGTATCAAAATTATGTTTATTTTAATTACAGCCGTACTTTTTGACTACAGTAAATGGATATATAGTTTGCTCAACAGTGTAGACAGGGCCAGCAGTGCATATGCTAATTTTATATCTCGTGTATGATGCAACCCTCTTGAAATTAACTTCAAAATTAAGTCTTGAAAAATCATATGATACACAAGTATATACAGTATATTTAAGTGTTTATTTTAGTTTTTACATATTTAAAATGTCTTCCTTTCTCATATTTCTCAGTACTAGGCTTTATAGAAAACAACTTTAGTCTTAGGGACATACAATCAAAAAGCTGGTCCCAGTCATCACCAAATTTATTTATCCTTCATTTTCCATGTTTGACTTGTTGAGAATACTTGCCTGCAGGTGTTAAAATACTTGCCTGCAGGTGTTAACCTGATAAAATGATGAGAACCCAATATTATTCAAAATTTTGTCATTTTCTTCTTGGCAAGCTCATGTGACAAATTTTGGTGAGAAAATGGGAATTGCTGCTGATATTTTGTGGGTCTACAATAGTAAAAATCCAGTTGCTTGGATAGAAAAAAATAAGAGATGATAAGAAGAAGAAGAAAAAAACAAGGCCACTAACACACTAGTTATCAAGTGTGAAAGAATATAAGAAAAACATTATTAAGGAGCAAAAAAGGAATTAAAAAGACTGAAAATAATGATTGACATTGCATTTAAATTTTTGAAGATCAAAGTTGGCTGGAAAGATTTTCGCATTTGGTTCATAATTTTTTTATGATGGACATGAGTTTTGTTTCCAAGTAATGCAAAAATACATTTTTGTTGATTTCCAATTGAAGGTAAATATTTCTTATTACTATAAATGTTATTTTTAATGGGTACGCATTTTTGAGTTGATATCTGATTTTTTTATTTTTTTTATTTTCTTAATGAAATTAACATCAATCAGCCTAGACTGAGAATTCCTATTAGAGAAAAAAAAAGTGTCTCCTGATGGGAATTGAACCTGTAGAAGGCAGATATAAGTGCCATTATTTACTGGGCTTAGTTTGATATGGTACAAACCTATAAGTTTAGTACACAGATCAATCTCACTACTCAGTAGTAATATTCAACCAATCTATCTCATTAACCATTACACCATGTTGAGGCACCTTTTGATTCACTATGTTTAGGTGCCATGATGTTGCTAGATGGTGCTCTTTCAGGACTACAAAAAAAAGGACAAACCTTCTTTCATTTTTGGCTCACACAGAAACAGTATGCAGTAGGTAGCAGATATCCCATCTTTTCTTCTGAGAGAGACTTAGAAGAAATTGGTTTGTTGAGTGACTATGTGCCATATCCCTTCAGAATGTTGGCTATCATGGCTCTCCCCAATTTCCTGTCCTTTATAGCTCTTAATAAATTTTACCATCTCTTCCAATCCCTGCTCCACCATCCATTCGCTAAAGCTTACCAGGTAGGTCATGTATTGTCTTCCACTGTCCCTCTTGCTTCCAGTCTGTCCTGAGAGTATCAAATTTTCCAAGCCCACTTTCTTCATTATGTGCCCTGCAAATTTCAGCTCTGTCTTCTTGATGTTAAGTATAAGTGTCCATTTTGTTTCTACTGTCTCTAGAACTTCATCATTGCTCACATGTTTGGTCCATTGTATTCTCAGCATCCTTCTGTAGAACCACATTTCTGTTGCTTCTAGTCTGTTCTTCACCTGTGAGGAAATTGTCCAACATCCACTGCCATATAGGGGAACTGATATTACAAGACAGTTCAGTACTCTTTTCTTTGTTTCTAACAAAATTTAATTTCAAACAAATGACATGGACATCACACACACTATAGTTAAGATTACAAGTATGGAACAAACCCACTATTTAGTAATATTCAAACAAACTAGCTTGTTAAATGTTATTCCTTGTTGGAGATGCTTAAGTAGGTATAGTGTTATATAGGTGTTAGGTAGGTATAGTGTTAGTGATGTCTCTTAACAAAAAGACTGAGCATTGGAATTTCTATCTTAGGCTTAAGATTGAATTTCTTTTAGACCCAACTACAGTGACCAAATACTGTCAATAGTTGTTAAACAAATTTTAAAGTATATTCCTCCCTGTAAGTCTTGTGTGTCTGTCTGTGTGTCTCTGTGTGTGTGTGTGTGTGTATTAATGATAATAACTCAGTTAAGTTTTCTTGAATATCAAGTCATACAAAAAATGTAACATTTAACCGTTACAACATAATAAATTTATTAGACTTATTTCTGGAAAAAAGAATGGAGGTATATATTATGTATAATTTACAATTAATTAAGTAAGATAATGATGGGTACCAAGTTTGAATGAGCATATCTGAATACATCAGGTGATAGGGCTATAAGCTTAATAAAAGTTTGGAGCAGGAGGGGCAGTGAATAATGAAGCTTACTCACAACCTATCTTGTGGATGATTTTTACCTTGGTTTTCTTGATCTTTTATATACCATGTCTCTCTAATATATGGGTGATCATGGCTCTACACAACTTCCTATTAATTTTCTTCTTACAAGGTTAATATTTGATATAGAGTAGATGCTAAGGCCAGCAAATCCACAAAAATAACTACAACATTTATGACTAAGTGAATCATTGGGGATGTGAGCGGCCAAACAGTTAACAACAAGGAAAATAGGATCAGCAAACTGAGTTCAAACTTGGGCTGGGGCAATTGATTTGGGAAATGTATGGAGCCACCACGCCCTCTGGGTATAGGCAAATAGTAGAGCAGTTGAAGCCCTTGATAAGTTAGTGTGTGGATTACTCTACCTTGTCTGTCAGGATGCTACTAATTTGCACTCTTTCAGTACTATAAAAGGAAAGTCAAAATTGTCTTTTTTTCTTTTTGCTCACATAGAAATAGGATGCAGTAGGATGCAGACATGTCCAGTCTTCCCTTCTAGGAGAGACTTAGTTACCTGGCAAACAGACTATTTAATGTCAAACAAACCATATGGTCAACATACACTACAGTTAAATACATAAATGTTTTTTTTCTTTTTTTAAACTACCTCTATATATGTGAATATAATTTTATTACTCTTCTTTTGTGAGCTATGTTGTGCTTATATATATATATATATATATATATATATATATATATATATATATATATATGTATGTAAAATTTCTCTGTGTGTTGAATTCCTTTGTTTTAAAAATGTTGGAATCGTCTCTTTGGAAAAAGTTGAAATTATTAATAATTAAAGTTCTCAATTCCTCCTGCTACAAACAGGTGATCAACACCAACCTTGTCTGTAAAAGGTTGTAGCACTCTCTTGCCACAATAGTTCAAATTGCATGTTTGGCTAAAAACACAGCTTTGTAAAAATTGCAACTGAAACTGCAGTCGAACCACTTGGTATGTTTGCGGTACTATGACACACAATGTTTGCACAGGAATAGATAAATGAATTATAAATTAGATATTTTAAAGATTAAAATTTTCTTTTCATATATAAAAGTATATAAGGAGCCATTTTTGTTTTCAGATCCTCAGTAAAATAAATTTTCTGTGAATTCACAATCAGTGAAAAAGAAATTTAAAGCTATAATCTTGAGACTAAAAAAATACAAAAAACAATAACAACAACAAAAAGAAATCATTTTTCTTTTTTGCTTCAACTTTTGTTGTTTGCTTATTTTATTTATTTTTTTGTTTCACTTTGAAATTGTACCATTTGTCCACTTGGAAGATCTGTGAAAATACAGATTTTAGAAGTATAGAAAAGTTGAGATATATAAAGCAATGCATGCATGAACACACATGCAGTTCTTATCTCACAGAATGAATATTTGTAAGATGAAGCATCACTGACATTAATTTTATTTGAACATTTTTTTGTTCTATGAAATTAACAGTTAAAAAAGGAATTTCTACATCTAAATTTTTTTTTACAAAATACTAAAGTGGAACTTGCTGCCCCATGCATTCTCTATTCTCCTCTTTTTGTTTAGACTCCCCCATAGCATTCCTAAATAGTAGCAATAGAAATGAATTCCTTAGTTATTAAATACTTTCACATATTTCTCCATGATGATGTTTATTTTTTATCTTTTAACTTTTAGGCATTGATAATGCCACTAGGACACAAAGGGTTACTGAGAGTGAAAGAGAATGAGAAGACTTTAGTGAGGAGAAAGGACAATAAAAGAACAGTTTTCAGGAAGTCAGAAGATGGTGATTGGTGTTGCATTTAAATTTTTGAAGATCATAAGTGGCAGGGAAGCACGAATTTGGAAATAAGTTCGACATATGAGAAAAGAAACTATTAGAAAAGAACATACGCCTGATTCTTGCTAGTTCAACAGTGAAACACAGGGACCTTGTTGCTAATCTAGTATCATGCTTAAATTCATACATTCAAGTCACCAAAGAGGAAAGCTCATCAGAACAATATCCATGTTTTTAAATAGTTGTTAGTGATAATAGCAGGGAATTCCTGTTATTAGACACTTTCATTATATTGCCTTATGATTATAGAACAATGACTGGAGCAAGGGTCATAAATTCCATAGATTTGTGGGTTCAAATCTTTACCAATCTCTTTTCCTTGGTTAACAATTTTTAACATTTTTTGAAATATTAAATATCATAAAATTAAAACTAATTAGAACATAAAATGGGTAATCAGTTTTGTTGTTAATTTATACAACATGGCTGATTGACTATTTTGATGATAAAATTAGAACAGTAGATATCCGTCAAAAGTTTAGCAAAATAAATAGACCCATTCTAGAAGTAAATAAAAACAATGTGAATGATAAGGAATTCTGTTTTTAACTCTTTCCAGATGGACTGTCCAGATATGGTCAACCCCCCACCCCATGAAGGATATTTTATTTTATGTAGTTTTCATTGAAATAAACAAAACCATATATTCATGAGTAAGAATGTTTCTACGATTAAATTACACAAACATAAATCTATCAATATATACAATGGAATTAACTTGTGTAGATAAGATGGATATGTGGGCAGTGTAAATGTAATTGGCACAGAAATTAGAATTGGTAAGCAGAGTTCAAATTCTGGCTTAGTCTGTTGTTTTTAATTTTGTTCTAATACCCATGTTGTTTTTTTTCTCCAAGCTATTGGATAAATAGTAAGGTACACTGGGTTCTCTAGCCTTGGATGGCAGCCAGTCTTTGAGAAGGACAATACTAAATTCAGAATTGTGAAGAAGGTTATGCAAAGTCACTATCTTTCCAATGAAATTCTGGCAATTCATGGATAGTAAAGAAAAGAAAATTGTAGAGAGCCATGATTGCGTACAACCATTAAAAACATGCCATAAAAATGAATGTTTCAAACTTGGGTAGATAGCATACAAATTGAATTTAAATTTGATTTACCTTAAAATAGGTGAAATTTAGAAATAAATTCAGTTTGAAAAGGATTAATTCAATACCTAAATGATAATTTAGTTTTTTGCTAGGCAGGTAAAAAAAATATTTAATCAAGATTATTATTTTGATAAGAAAATAAAAACAGCATGTTAAATGGATATGCTTTGAAATTATATAATATTTAAATCATTTAAACTAACCAAGAATGCTTATAAAGATTTAAAGTCATTTTCTTTTTAATATTTACTGCACATATTTTAGTAAACTACTTTATTAATTAGTATTAAAAGAGCTGTGAAGAGCATCTTGTTCTTTGATCTTATAATGGCTTTGTATTCATTTGATATATTTTGGTGATTAAATACCTCTCTCTCTATGTATTTGAAAGAGAAGTGGTGAAGTATTCTTTTTCTTTTTCCTATATTAATGAGACTTTTTAATACCATGTCCCTTCAAGGACTTAGGTGACTGGAAATTTCCATGCTATCTCGGGAAAGATAATGGAGTTGTCTCCTCTTGCGTTCCCCCACGGTTTTGAATTTAGAATAGTCCTTTTCATTTTAATGATATACAATATCCACTACTCCATTTTAATATCACCATTTTATTCCACCCAAGCCCAAATACACACACTTTATTCAGAACAATTTTGATACAGCTGGACTAAAATAATCTATATTGCTTTTGTTAATTTTTGTAAGGATTTGAATTTCATAACATTTAGTAAATTTGACAAAAAGACCTTAAAAAACTAAAGTTTTATTATTTACTGGACTATTATGACATATTTTCATTGAATTGAAATGGGAATAAAAATAACAAATGTGAACCATAATGCAATGATCAGTTTGATATTCTTCTTGGATATTATTTTGGGTTTATTCATTATTGGGTGCCTTAGTGACCTCCACATAACAATGTACCCTGTATTTTTTAATCAGAGCCTGAGTGACCTTCACATAACAAAGTATACTATATTCTTTATTGAGTGCCTCAGTGAACAATGTATTTAGCTATTAATGTTTTCTTACAATAAAGAATCTAATAATAAAACAAGAAATTAATTCCGCACTAGCATTTATTTATTCTCTTTTTTCTGTATCACTTATTTGTGGAATATTTACAAGAAATTAACTTCCTAAATTTATTTAATCCGGGAATGTCATCATTGGACAGATAATAAAGTAAAACAAAGTGACTTCTAATGTCTTCTTTTCTTTTCATTTTATATATATATATATATATATATATATATATATTTATTATAGGATAACTGTTTTAACTCCCCCCCCCACCTCCCACAACATGCACAAGCTCATTTTCATACTTTCTTGTGTGGAAGTCTAATGGTAGAATAAAATAAAAATACTTGAAGTGTGAAGTTGATTTTAGTACCCAAGACTTAATTATTTCTTTTTTTTTTTTTTTTTTAAATGTGTTTTTTTTTCTCTGTTTTTTGTGCCTCTTAGAATGTGACACATTCACCATCTTTCCATTTTTTTCAGGATGGTGCATTGCCCATTTCTGCAAGTCTGTCTACAGTAAAGAGGATCCTCTTGGATTCACATTGAAAATCATTCATTAGTCCATCAGACAAGAAAGGATATTAAAAAATGTGTTGCATTGCTGAGACAGTCACACACACATATTTTATATATATATATATATATATATATATATATATATATATATATATATGAATAATTGTCTATTATCAGTAGTAAAAGGATAAGTATGTAAGCATCTGTTAACTTGTGGGTAGTTAAGGACTGCAATTAACCCTCCTTCTGCCCCACCCTGGCTATTTTTATCACTTTTATTTTTACTGGCACAGGTCTTAGAAATTAAATGCTTGTATGAATCTTATAAAAAAAAATTTCTAAGTTGCTGATATACTCTACCTGTGTTAAAAATAATCAAAACTTTGTTGCATTTTCATATAAAAATACTAAGGAATTATAATTTGACCCAAAAAATTGTTTTTGCAAAAAATTATAACAAAAGAAAATAAAATTTAAATAAATAATATACATATATATAAAATGTATGACATATGCACTATATATATATATATATATATATATATATATATATATATAAAACATAAACAAATATGCATCCATTCTGGTTTGTTATTCCACATCAATGAATTTGTTTTCTGATTATATAATCAGGTATTTTTTCCCAGAAACAACAAATAGTAGTTATGTGCAAAAGTTTCTTGTGATTATTTTTGTTTAAACCAGATATGATGTCATAACTGGTGTCAAAGGTTGAATGGTGATCTAATTTTTACCTCTAAGGAAGGAAAAATAGTTTACATGTTAAAAAATGCAATTTTAATGAATTTTCAGGTTTATTTACACTATTTACATTATTCAGAGTGTTGTCCTCATCTTTATTTGCCATGTTCACAACATTTCAGTCATTGTACACTCTGATCTTCAGGTGATTGGAATTTTGAACTGAACCCTTTATTTCATCCACTGGGGTAAATTGTTCTAGTTCCATGTGCCATGCCTCTTCCGGATGTCTCAGTATCAGTTATCTCCCTTTAACTCAACTGTCCAAGTTTTTTTTTTTTTGTTCACCTCAGCTGTAGCCAGGTATTAAACTCACAATTCTTTGGGTCAAGTCACTGGATTCAACCAACGCTTTTATCCAATGGGTCATGTGTCCTTGAGGAAACATCATGAATATGGCAACAAAGATGAGGATAACAGTCTGAATAATGTAAATGGTGTAAATAATTACAATACCTCATCTCAGAAATATAGACAGATTTTTAGGTTTGTGTCACTTTAGAGTATAGTGTAAGAGGTGAAATTATGTGTTTGGGTGGGATTGGTTGTTAGGTACAGTCTTAGGTCTGTTGAAATTGTACTAGTGTGTCTTCATTTGATAATTGTTAATTGAAATGAGTAATTGTTTTGATCAGAGATATGACACACTGTCAGATGGGGGTGACAATGACACCTGGGACAATCAGATCAAATGAGTGTGAGCTTCCAGAATATGGAAAATTGATTTTGATTAGTTTGCCAATGAGAAAAAAGGCTGGGATGGAACTTCTTGTCTTCCCCTCTGATACATATGACACAAGATCCTTATTTTGATTGGACCACCAGTCATATTGCATTACTGGAGGGCTCTCCTTCCTCCCTGTTGATGCGTTATTATTGGCTAGGCAAGTCCACCGCAAGTAAACCAATGCTCTCACTGCTGGATGACCATGGTGCCTCAATAAAGTCCTGTTCTCTATGCCTCTTTTTGAACTCCCTCAATCAGCTGCTTTCATTTAAATAGTTGAATGACTCTGGGCTGTTTAGCCATTACTGCAACCGCCAGTCAACCTCTTCCTCCCAACTCAAGACTTCCTTATACTTGGGGGCGGCTTGGGTAGGGAAACTTCTTCAAAACCCTTTTGTTTATGCATTCATGATCTTAATAATAGTACCATTAATAAAAGTTGTTATTTTTACACTTGTTAATGAGTGTTGTTGAAGTTAAGGTTACTGACAACACCGGTGACCTTAGTCTTTCCCCAACATAGCCAGGACAGAGAGGAGTTAAGCCTGATCATCAACAGTTCTTCATCGATATTCCTGCAGATACTGAAACAAAATGTGGGGATGCAAGGTTGGTGTGGAGCAGGCTTGCGGGTGCAAGCATGGCATTCAGCAAAGCATGTAGCAACAGGGCCACATAGAGAGTGAATACACAGTGGAAAACTATTGTTTTATATTTTGCTGGAAACTTTTGCACATACCTAATATTGTTGTTCCATTGTTAAAAGTGTTGGTAATATTTAAATTATATAGTGCATTTGATCAAACAACATTATGTTGCTAGCCAATGAATTTTAGATATCTGGAAAATAAAAAAAGGAAACAGAAAAAAAAAAACAAAAAACACACACACATCAGTTCTTGCAGAATTCAGATGTTTTTGCTGTTTGTTATTTTCCTGTATCATTCTTTTTCAATGTTTTTCTTTCTTTCTCAATAGAACATGGAGATCAATTGAGAAGTTGTCCTAAAATTGTTCTGTTGTCAATCCATTGAACTCTGGAATCTCTAAAGAGAAAATTATCTTAGAAGGATGTGTCCACACCATTCTATTGTTTTTGTTTCTGGGTTTGTCCAATCAGTCTCCTTTCATTTCAACCATGAAGAAATAAAATATAGAATTTTTTTTGTTTTGGTTTTCCATTTTTTTCTTTTTTCGAGATCATATATTTTTCTTCTCATTTTATTTTCATTGTTTGCTGTCCATATGCAGTCAAATTGGCACCAATATAAAAAAAAAATGTTATTGTTTAAAAAAGGAAGAAAAATAAAGAAAAGAGTAGAACAATAAAGAGAATATATATTCACTGCACAGTGGGAACAAGTTACAACAAGCATCCCACTGAGTGAATTAGCAGTGACTTGAATTAAAAAAAATGACTATATTTTTTGTTTGCACTCTCTCTTATACACACACATGTAAAACTATGTACATATAACTGTATATGTGCATGTGTGTGTGTATATATATATATATATATATATATATATATATATATATATATATATATATATATACACACACACACACATACATACATACATACATACATACACACACACTCATGTATACAAATGCTGACTCATTGAAGTGCATATTGAAAAAGTGTTGATTGGCCAGTGTTCATTTTTTGGCAAAAGATTTTCCATTCTCAGTTAAGACAAGAGAATGCACTGAAAAAAAAAAAAAAAAAAAAAATTAAAATTAAAATTTGGAAACATTTTAAATTCTCATAAAAATGATTGAAAGTAAAAAAAAATTCAGAATTGCATTTTTTTTAACTGTTCAAAAGCCCAAGAGTCACTCAAGGTAGAGGGTTACTGAATGGGATTGTTCTATGAATATAGGAGGATGAGGTACAAAGAAAAGATTAGGAGACATGAAGAGGTTAAGATTATAGTGATCAGGGATTCATCCTCTTGGGAGCCTGTTCCACAAAGTATCAGTTCTTGGGGAAAAAAGCTGCCTAAGTGAAACTTTCTTCTTACTAATGGAATATGAAGGGAATGGTGATGATTTGTCCCAGTATATCTGGCATGGTAGATTTTAGCTGTGAAGGTCTGAATGGATGAAACTAACAAATATAGCTCATCAGAACATCTGACATGGAAATATCAATAGAGTAGTGAGAGGCTTGTGATGTTTTATCTGTGGGAAGTGGTTTCTTTTATGAAGGTAAAAAATTTGGCAGGATTTATTTTCATTTATTGGCCTGAATATTCAAGAATTCTTATTAAAGAAAATATGAACTCTCTAACAAGATTCAAACCTGCTTCCCCCTTGACAAGGGAAACCGTCATTAGATCTGAAATGGATCGTCTACTAAAATATGGGTAAAAATAACATTTACGTAATAAAACTTGTCAGATTAATAAATAAAAATTCATTACTTCTTTAGAAATAATATATTGTAATAAACTGGAATTCTTAAACATTGTAGTTGAATCAAAATGCATGTGATTTATTTCAACAATGTTTACTGATATCATCAAAAGATATTTAAGCTATTATGCAGCTGCATTGCTTATATATTCTGTACGCATCAGATGCAATGTCTGTTAATATAGTTGGCTTGAATGTTCAGATGGTTCAGTGTTTACTGGCCCAGAGGAAGAAATTGATGAGCAGAGTTTGAATTCCAGTCAGGTTCATTACATTCACTTTTGCACAAATACCCTTGATAAGAGTATGAATCTGGCTATTCTCTCCTCAGCAATGAGTTAAATAGTAGGATAGACTGGTTTCTTCAGCCTTGGTTGGCAACCAGTCTAGAAGAAAAATTTTGAATCGCTAAATCCAGGTAGATAGAACTCATTAGTATGGGAACACAGTTATCTGAGGAAAGAAAAATCACGACAGAAAACGTAAACCTTCCTCAGAGTAAAGAATTAAGTGTAGGGCCAATCATTCTATCCAGTGTAATAATTCTAATTACTAAAACCTCATCAACAGTTCTTTTGTGCCATAAGACACCAAACAGATACTTAAAAATATAGTAACTTAATTGTTACATGTAAGAATTGTCAAAATCCAAATGCAATTTCACAATGAGTAATTCTTGGAAACAAATTATAAACCTTTATTGTCTTATAGTTAGATTATTATTTAAATATTTTCATGGGAAATTTAAAGAGAAATGGCCTATTGGTTCATAATCATTTGTTATTACATGTATAGAAGTGTTAAAAGGTTAGAACAAATTATATTGCTACAACATTCTTGAATCATCTTACCAAAGCCAATGTCACAAATTGGTCCGCCGAGAATTATCAGATGATGGCCAGAGATTAGTGAAAGATGCACTGTCCAAACTGTTTAGAAACGAGTCATTGTCCAATGAAATTACATCATCGTTCTGTTCCTGAAAAGGAAACAAAATAAACATTTAAAATAGGTACCTTCAAAAATTTTCTAAAAAAAGAGCATAGAATGATGAAAAAGGCCCCATACTTGATAAAAACAAAGTTTTATCATGAAAATGTTTGTTATTATTAAGAGAAAAGCTCAAAGTATTTTTTGATTACTTTATTATTCTATGAATATAGGAGGATGAGGTATGAAGAAGAGATTAGGAGAAGAGATTTTGTAAGAAAGATAACAGTTGACCCTAGACAAGAAGAGGTTAAGATTATAGTGATCAGGGAAGCATCCTCTTGGGAGTCTATTCCACAATGTATCAGTTCTTGGGAAAAAGCTGTTTGAATGAAACTTTCTTCTTACTAATGGCATATGAAGGGAATGGTAAATAATATTTGTTTCAAATCAGATTAATTATACTTTAAATCAGCTAATATTCCTCAAATAAAGTTTCAGAAAAGTATATTTTATTTTTGGAAGATTTTTTAATGAAGAGAATTACATTGTGATGAAAGATGATAAAAAAAAGGGTGCTGAATTAAATTTGAAATTAAAACTAAATTTATTTTAGCTTCAAGAAAAAGTTTTGATTTTTAAAAATTCATTTTAGACTTTAGGTATCACATTTTTTTTGTGGAGGTCATTAATTTAAACAAAAATGTAACAAGAACCAAAGAAACAAAAAAAAGAAAAAGAAGGATAACATATTTTCTATCATATAAAGAATAGTTTTATTTTTTTTTTCTAAAAATCATCTTGTAGGTTATACTACAACATTTAGGTAACCAGTACAAGACAAACACTTAAACATTCTTGATTATTCCAGAATTAAATAGATATGATTATAAATAATTAAATTATGATTACAAATCAAAATAATATTAAAATATAAAAAAATATTACTAACAACACCCATTTTGACACACTTGCCTCCAGAATTAAAAAATTATTATATATGTGGACATTGAGGTCAATACCCAGAAGATCTATTTATATATGCTGGCCGATGGTGTATTATGCATAGCAGGTTTATTGTATTATCCTAATGGTTATTGGCTAGGCGATAACAGTTATGTTCCAAATTATTCTGTATTATTTCTACTCAATAGCCTGTAGAATAATATGACTAGCATATATAAATAGTTGAGCTAAAACACAACACACATGACCTGAAAAGTGTGTTTAAGCTTCAAACAGTCTGTTACCACTGGGTGTTGACCTAAATATCTACTTTTATATTTATATAGGCTCTATCTGTGATATTGAGCACTTCACCCCACAAATTACACCATAAAACTCTCTCTCTCCTCTCTATATATGTATATAAATATAAAAGTGAACATAGTCAACACTTAGAGGTGACAGTCTGTTTCATGCTAGACACAATTGTCAGGCCATGAGTGCTGTTATTTTTCTTGGCTATTTATATATATGGGTCAGTGGTGCATTGTGAGTAGTCTATTTTGGCAGTTATTTTATCGGAAGTTGTTTATTTATTTATTAGGGTTAAATTATGGCTTGTTTTTATTTATTTTTATTTTTTATTTCTTATATATATATATATATTTTAATTTTAATCAGTGTTTTTATTAACATAGTAAAAATTTGTTTATATCGCTGATTTAATAGTTTTGTTTTGGTTTAGGAAGATAATTAAAGCTATTTATTCAATTTTGGGGTTGATTGTTGTAGTTTATTTTAATTTGTTTATTACTTCATGTATTTATTTGGATTGATTATCTTTATTTGTTTTTTTCTTACAGTTAATTTATTATATAATATATATTATATAATAATATATATATATATATATATATATATATATATATATATATATATATATATATATATATGTGTGTGTGTGTGCACACACGCACTCACACTATGGGCCAAAAGTTTAATAATTAGTAAGTTTTATAGCTTCTTTGGTTAAACTAACTCCTACTAAGCTAGGATACCGAAACTGTTAGTGCATGACATCCAATCTTTTAAAGACATATTTACCAAAAATTACCATTAACGAGAGAAGTAAATTAAACAACAAAGGCTAAAACTCTAAGGAAAGTTTATGAAGTAATGTGTTAATTTCATTATTATTATTGAATATATAATGAAACCTTTCAAGAAGAGAAAGACCTTCTGGCCCGAAGTGAGCAAGTAAAATAATTTAAAAAAAGGCGTGCATGCTTCAGTTTTTAGATGATTCTTTGAAGCCCAGTGGGTGTACTGTAACTTTTGCAAACTATACCATGGGTTTATCCAAACCTTGTAAGTGAAATTGGGTAGATGGAACTATTTTGGAAGCCATCAATGGTTGTGTAGTCACAAGTCATTGTGACTAAGTGTTTGAACATACTGGCCTTGTACAAAATGCTGATCATGTCAGATTATGCATTCTTCCCCAGAAACTGTAAGTAAGGTCTGCTCAGCATAGTTGCAGTATAAACCACAGGGTGTTGAAAAAACACAAAAGTGCCTGAGCAGGTGTTTGTATCTCAGATCAGCTAGCTGTTCTAGTGGATGGCTGTGCTTGTAAAGGAGTAGTCGTGTATTATAAATGATTAAATTATGATTACAAATCAAAAATCATATATAAGTAGAAATGATAAGTAAAAATTTAACATTTGTAACTGCAACAAAAAAAGAAAAAAAAAAAAAAAAATGGAAAGTCAAAAGGATGTTTTTTTCTTTTGGAATTGCTATTATTGTATAATTCCTTTACAATTTTTATCATTTTAAAAAGTTATTTAAAAAAATTTTTATTATTTTAAAAACTTATTTAAAAAATTTATTATTTTAAAAAGTTATTTTTAGAATTTTAATAAAACTCAAACATATGAAATTTGATTTACGCATTTTTTCTCAAGAATTAACGAGAATATTAAAAACTATTTATTTATTTGGCTGACTCCTTCTGCTATCCTCTACCTTTACAAGAGCCAGATCAGGCTGAAAATGGTGTACTTGTAGGTGATGAATTATTTTTCACCCTTCAATCCCTTTCTCGCGGACAAAATGTCTCCCATTTCTCTATGCCTATTTCCATGGAAAGTGTACAGATGAACTACATTCCTTAGTGCCAATTTGCAGCTAAGACCAGCCATGTGGTGGGTGCACATTGTAGTAAACCACCCTCATCATTTCATATTCCATTGGTGAGATGTAAATTCTATTTGAAAGACTTTTTCTCACAAACTGCTGCTTTGTGGAACCGACTCCCAAAATGATGGTTCTCAGATCATTACAATCTTAACCTGTTCTTGTCTAGAGTTAACTGTTATCTTCCCCAAATAACTCCATAAACTGTACCTCTTACTCTGTAACCCTCTACCTTGAGTGACTTTTGTGCCTTGTATGGGGGTGAACAAGAAAAAGGAAAGAATATAAAAATGTGTAAACCAACAATAATGCGATAAAGAAATAACTATGAAAACGATTTATTTTTATTCATAAATTTATAAAAAAATGTCTGTGAATAAGAAAATTTAAATAAACACATAAAAATGAGTAACTAATTATAAATTTTGAAAAATGTATTTTCCACATATTCTTTTCATTTGTTCTCACCACAATTCACTAAAATAGTGAATATCTGGATTTTTTTCTCAAGAATTGATAAAAAGTACATTGAACACTATTTATTAGACTATTTAATTAAAAGAATAGTGCTTTTGTTGTTAATTTCTGAGAAAAAAAGAGGATGTATCAAAATCCAGCTTCATGTATTTGTCATTTATTAAAATTTTAAAAATAATTTTTAAAAGAATAAAAAATTTCTGAGGGAGTGTAAATTAATAGCAGTGGTAAGAGAAAAAAAATGTTCTTTTGACAGTTTTTTTTTGCAGGCATGTATGTCAAACATTGCTGTATGATTGATAATTGATATAAAATGTCCAATGTAAGACGGAATATATGAAAACCAGTTGGATGCCAAAAATTATTTTCTTGTTGACGTTTCACTTCTTTTATGTGAGCATTATCAAAACATAACTGAAGAAAAAAAAACAAGGAAATGTTACCACAGAAACCTTGCTACATAAAAACATTGTGGTAATTTGAAAAATTTGAACAGTTATTAAAATTTAGAAATATATCAACAAACAAATCAATGAGATTTGGACACAGAAAATAAGTAGATATGAATGATCATTTGAATATTATTATTTTTTATCCCTAAATAACTCTTTGCCAAATAAGATTTCAGTGTTATACAATGGGGTGTATTATATGACAGTAAATATTGTAAGAGATATTAAATAAAAATGCAAGTATCTTGAAACTCTTGGGTTATAAAATTAGTCTTTTCATTTGTTTATTCAGTCAGTTTTAAATTACATAATATGGGTTTCTTTCTTTTTCTTTTTTTACTAAATGTTCTCCCAATACGAGGCTCAAGAGCCACTCAGGTAGAGGGTTACTAAATGAGGTTGTTGTATTTACATGGGAAAGAGGAGTAAGTGCAGATTATGAGAATAAACATGATAGGTAACGGTTGAACCTAGACTTGATTTAAATGCAATGCCAATCACTATCTCCCATCTTCCTGAACCTGTTCTTTTATTGTCCTTTCTCCTCACTAAAGTTTTCTTATTCTCTTTCACTCCCACTAACCCTTTGTGTTCTTGTTGCATTATCGCCTTGCTTGGGATGAAATAAAAATAATAATAAATTTATTAGAACACTTTATATGAGTGCAGTTAGGAGTAGAGATTTTGATTTTTAAAGCAGGTTTGAAGGTAACTTACCCTTGGAGCATCAAGATGCCCATTTATATAACTCAGGTTGACATTATCATCCCAATATTCTTTATAATGCTTTGATACCCGATTAATATATTTTTTATGCATCCAGCAGATCAGAGGAATACCTGAAAGGCAAATAAACAAATGAATGAATGAAAACATTGAATAAAAACAATATGCATCTGAAAAAAAATTGTTTCAATTGCACAAAATGTTTAAAGTTTATATCCCTACTTCCATATATCTTTGTGTCAAAGTCAGTTTTACATTATAGTTACTAGGGAACACATTTGGTAAATCAGTGAACAGTTAATCGAATCCAGGCATGTCAAACTTGGAGCATATAGAGGGCATCATCGGCCATATCTGCAGCCTTGAGTGTTACACCTGCTTACATTACATTAATCACAGCTAGTGGTAACTAAACTTTAAATACAAAATATTTACAATACAAGATAGTACAATTTAATCATTTTTATGTTGTCTTGATGATTGACATTGCTTTAGACAAACTATTCTCGATATATCAGGTTGGAATGTCTGTGTGGATCCCAATTTGATCAAAGATGACAAATGTTCATCAGTTAATCTGGTTCTGTGAGGCGTTTTTGTGGCCTTCATAAATGAAAATAACTGCTCACAGACATATGTGGAACCAAACATTGCTATAATCTTTGTGGCAAACTTTCTGATGTTCTTAAATGTCTGAGAAAGACTATGAAAAAAATCCGGGTACTTCCAATTTCTAAGTACTTTCAACAAAAATTGTCAATATACAATTGTCTATAGAAACCTTTGTGATGGCTGTCAAGATGCATGTAAAAGGCTGCATGTGGCCCGCAGGTCACCAGTTTGACACACCTGGTCTAATCCATCCACTGCCTATGATAAAATACCTTCCTTGAGCCCAATACTTGTTAGTGTTAATTACATCATAGATAATCACTCTCTAGTGGGATTATCTCTAGAATGGGTCTATTTATTTTGATAAACCTTTGACTAATATCAACTCCTCTAATTTTATCGTCAAAATAGTCAATCAGTCATGTTGTATAAATTAACAACAAAACTGATTACCCATTTAATGTTCTAATTAGTTTTACTTTTATATTTGATATTTCAAAAAATGCTCAAAATTGTTAACCAAGGAAAACAGCTAAGTCATCATCCTATGATCATCTGGTCTGGTGTTCCTACTATATATCTTGAGATTCTCGACAACATTCAAAGAAGTGTCTGTAATATAATCAATCCTGACCTGTCTTCTCAACTTTAGTAACTCTTCCAGAAACTTGAGGTGGCTTCCCTCTATCTTTTCTAAAATATTTTCCTGGCAATTGTTCTGATGAGCTTTCCTTCTTGGTGCCTCAACTGCATGAATTTAAGCATGCTACCAAATTGACAACTAGACCTCAATGTTCTAATGTTGAACCTGCTAGATGCAACTGTATGTTTTATTCTAGTAGTTTATTTTCTAGCACTTCTTGCCTGTGGAACACCCTTTTGATTTCTTGCTCTGCTGCTATCTACAATTTTCAAAAATTTAAATGCAATGCCAATCACCATCTTTTGACTTTCTGAAACCTGTTCTATTGTCCTTTCGCCACACTAAAATCCCCTTATTCTCTTTCACTATTAGTAACCCCTTGTGTCCTAGTGGCATTATTACCTTGTTTGAAGAGAAATGATTAAAAAAATCCATCATGGAGAAATATGTGCAAGTATTTAATAACTAAGGAATTCACTTCTATTGTCACTGCTAACTTTTTAGGAACACAATGGGAATTTAGCAAAAAGAGGAGAATAGACAATGTATGGGGTAGCAAGTTCCATTTTAATATTTTGTAAAAAGAAATTTAAATGTAGAAATTCCTTTTTTAACTGTTAATTTCATAGAACAAAAAAATGTTCAAATAAAATTAATGTCAGTGATGCTTCATCTTACAAATATTCATTCTGTGAGATGAGAACTGCATGTGTGTTCATGCATGCATTGCTTTATATATCTCAACTTTTCTATACTTCTAAAATCTGTATTTTCACAGATCTTCCAAGTGGACAAATGGTACAATTTCAAAGTGAAACAAAAAAATAAATAAAATAAGCAAACAACAAAAGTTGAAGCAAAAAAGAAAAATGATTTCTTTTTGTTGTTGTTATTGTTTTTTGTATTTTTTTAGTCTCAAGATTTTAGCTTTAAATTTCTTTTTCACTGATTGTGAATTCACAGAAAATTTATTTTACTGAGGATCTGAAAACAAAAATGGCTCCTTATATACTTTTATATATGAAAAGAAATTTTTAATCTTTAAAAAATCTAATTTATAATTCATTTGTCTATTCCTGTGCAAACATTGTGTGTCATAGTATCGCAAACATACCAAGTGGTTCGACTGCAGTTTCAGTAGTAATTTTTACAAAGCTGTGTTTTTAGCCAAACACACAATTTGGACAATTGGGACCTCTTGTCCCAATAGTGCTACAACTTTTGTAGACAAGGTTGGTGTTGATCACCTGTTTGTAGCAGGAGGAGTTAAAAATAAAAATATAAAATACACATTTGTGTGACTAGGTAAAAAAAAAATCTCTATCGTGGCTAGATTTGATAAGGAATTTTAATCTGCAAAGATAGACTTTTCAACTCAATGTTACAATGTCACTATAAGTTTTCATTCAACTCTTGTTACTTTATTGCTTGTGAATACTCTCAATAAAACCTTTTGTTATCACAATGTCTGTTTTGTTCTCCATTTACAGTCACATTATTTTTGTCAATTGATGACTGTTGTCTAGTTAGATTTCTTTGATCAATGACAAGTCTACTGTCATTGTCATCAAATAGTACTATTTCAGTCCTACAACAGTTGTTACATTTGTATGTAATATTTATTATTAGGCAGGGGTGGTCTAAGTAGGCATGACATATTTAGGAAGGATATTAGAATAATCCAGAATCTATACTGGCAGAAAATCGCCTGCATGTGGATAGAAAACAAATTCAGTAAATATATAAAAAATAAAAAGGGATGTACAAAAAGGATGTGTCTTCTCACCTGTCTTATTCAACCTATACAGTGAAGCAATTATGAGAGAATTATGGGCATGTAGCTGAGTGTTAGAACATTTGCATTCTGACCATGAAACCTGGGTTTGAATCTCACCATGGTCCATTTGTCAAGAAGGAGACTTCCTGATGTTATCGAACTGGAGGGGTCAATCCCAGCATACAGCACCTTTGGAAAGTGCCTGAAAACCATACCACAGGTTGACCCAAGCCTTGTGAGTGAAATTGGGTAGACAGAACCCTTAGGTGCTATTGATAGCTGTGCTAGCATGAAGTCACAAGTCATTGTGGTCGAGGGCTTGAGCGTGCTGGCCTTGTTCAAATTGTTGATCACACTAGATAATACGCTCTTTCCCAGAAACTGTAACTAAGGTCTGCTCAGCATAGTTGCAGTATAAACCACAGGTGGGCTCTGTGGGTGTTGAATAAACACAAATGCATCTGAGCAAGTGTCTACAATAGGGATTGGTTAGCCACCCTAGTAGATAGGTATCCTCAAATATGAGCGTCCAGCTATGCATATGTGCGTGCATATAAGAAAATTAGAAGCCCTACCCAGATTCATTATTGGCAACCACGATCTTAACAAAAAGCTGGTCCACAAAAAGTACATTTTAGGATTAGGATGCTGAGAATAATCAAGAACTTATACTGGCAGCAAACAGCATGCATATGTATAGAGAACAAGTTCAGTGAATATACAAAAATAGAAAGGAGCATAAGGCAAGTATGTGCCTTCTCACTGAACCTATTCAATCTATATAGTGAGGCAATTCTGAGAGAATTGGAAATCCTACTGGGATTTAGCATTGGCAGCCACAATCTTAACAACATAAGATATGCAGATGACACTGCACTGATAGCAGAGATGGAAAAGAATTTACAAAACTTCCTACAGAAGGTAAGCGAGGGAGGGTGAGAAGAAGGAACTAAGCATAAACTACAAGAAGACAGAATGCATTGTAATCAGTAAAAGGGTGAGCCCAAAATGCAATTTTGCAGGTTGGGGACACTAAAATCAAGCAGGTGCAGAAGTTTAAATATCTGGGAAGTGTTTTGACAGAGGATGGCAAGTGCAATACTGAGATCTGTAGACGTAGGTCAAGAACGCATTTCAAAATCTGGACAGAGTATTGCGAGACAGGAGGATTTCTTTGGTAACAAAGAAAAGAGTACTAAGTTGTTACATGACATCTGTCCACCTTTATGGCAGTGAATGTTGGACAGATGAAGAAGAGACTTGAGGTGACAGAGATGTGGTTCTACAGAAGGACACTGAGATATCATGGACTAAGTGTGTGAGCAACAATGGGATCTTGGAGAGGATGTAGACAAGGAAGAGGCTTATACTTAACATCAGGAAGAAGCAGCTGAAGTTTCTGGAACACATAATGAGGAAGGAGGGCCTGGAGAATCTGATACTCACAGGTCAAACAGAGGGAAAGAGAGACAAGAGAAAGCAATGGATGACATACTTGGCAGTCTTAAGCAAGTGGATAACAGAATGTGGTCTGGGGGCAGTGGCAGAGGGACAAAACTTATTGAGAGCTACAAGGTATAGGGGGAAGTGGAGAGCCATGATTGCCTATGTCCTGAAAGGACACGGCACATAAAAAGAAAAATGAATATATTGCATGACTAAATCTGGAAAATGAATTCATCATGATTCTGCCAGAACACAAAGCAAGAACGGATATATATATATTTCTCTACACATACATGAATGTATCTTGTTATTTTTCCAAAAGATTTTTGACTTGTAATGAGATATGGATGTTTTACAAGAATATAAAGTAGCACAGTTACTTGTGCTATCCATTTTAGTTGTTGCTGCTGTTGATAGTCCTCAAGTGATATGGTTTCTATTGTTTGGCACAGTTCTTTGTGATTCTGTTCAAAAAAGGACAGTCTTTGATTCTAGGCTTCACTCACACAAAGCTGTTCTAAAACATTGATCCTAGAAAGTTGTTGCATGCATTTCTGAATGGGTTTGGTGGCATGCAGGACATCTATATGAAATATTTGATCTAACAAGGCTGTTTAAGAATATGACTCCAGTTTTCAGGCTAATGTTTGAGTTTTGTAGCAATTTGCAGTGTTGGGCAAAACTACCTCTATGTTCAATTTCCTTTCCTTCTATACTTAATTTGTTATAACTAATTCATACATTGAGGTATTTGAAGTGTTTAGTATTTACTAATTCCACATCTGAATTTTTATGATGGATTCAGGATATGTTCTATCACTGCTTTCATCCCAATCATAGTTTCTATTTTAGAAATGTTTATCTTGAGTCTTGGAACAGTTGGTCAAGGAAATTGGATATGTAGAGGCAAACAGGCTAAATCATAACCCAGATCCTCACCCAAGAAAAGTTTTCTTGTGGTTTTTGTTCTTATCACTCAATTTGAGTTGCAGTAAGTCAGTATTATAATTGCAGCAAATATCTGTTGTCAGGAGTTAGAATGTTTAAACACTGTTTTGCTATAACAAGTGGTGTTTCAAGATATTATAATATAGATTATTTTATTTTGTAATTTTTTATTTAAGGTTTACTCATGTTATTATCCTAAAAAAACATATGAAATAAAGCAAAAAGGAATAAATGGCATAGCAAAGAAAAAGAAAAAGAAGATTGGCTAAAGAAAGGAAGACTAAAAAGATACAAACGTCTGATTGCACAATATCATATATTTCAAAATGACAAAAGTAAATTTGACAAAGACAGTGAAAAAAGACAAAACATGAAACCAGATGACAGACAACTTCTGGAATGAATGACTGAAATGCCAAAAGAAGCACAACTAAGAGTTAGAGTAGTTAGGAAAAATTACAAAAAGACTTTCGAGGTATAAAAGAGGGAAGAAGTATCAAAATAAACATTGGAAAGTACTTGGATGAGATGGAATATATTGATTTTGGTTCAAGAAATTCACCAAACTATACAAGCTCACCAACTTCAAAACTGTCTGAAATCTATTCCAAAATAGATATCCAGATGTAAAACAAACTTTATAATAAAACATTAAAAATGGAATCTGGGTGAGCAACTATAGTCCAATCACACACCTATTGCCGAAATGGAAAAACCTGATTAGACAAATATTTATAACTCTGAAGACAGAATAGAAAGGACACAGATGAGGGATAGAAAGACCAAATTACTTATTCTATATTGACCAGATGGTTCTGAACAAATCAGATGCAAAAATGCTCCATTGTGTTGGACTGACAACAGAAAAACAAAGGATATAATCCTCTAACCTGAATCCTTGGGTATCTCGGTTCTTAACTCTGTATTTATTCTGATGACACAACTATTTACTTCTGTCTTAATCGTAAGTCCAATAGGTCTGAACTGGCTGCTGATCACAAAAATGGCCCTTGATCAGTTGTTAATTGGGGCAAGAAATGGATAATAAATTTTAATGCCTCCAAAATGAAACTTATCTTTGAATCATCATAAAGAACTATTCTTGCCTTCCATAAGCTTGGCTGATGCTAACCTTCAGGAGAGCAACTCATTGCACCTTCTCAGGCTAACATTTTCTACTGACATGAAGTGGAATGATTATATTGAATCAATTGCTAGATCTGCTGCTAGGAAAGTTGGTTCACTGTGTCAGGTCAGACAATTTTTCTTGCTACAATCTGCCTTGCACATTTATAAATCTACCATTTTTCCTTGCTTTGAATATTGCTATCATATCTAGTGCTTCTGTTATATATCTCAAGATTCTTGACAAAATCAAAAGAAGGGTCTGTAATATTATCAATCCTGACCTGGTATAACAGCTTAATCACTTTCTATATTTTCATAATTGTTTTAGTGAGTTCTCTTTGGTACCTCAACTGCAAGGATTTAAACATACTGCTAGATTGGTAATTAGGACTCATTTTATTATTGAAATAGCTAAATGTAACCATAAATTCTATTTTAATAGCTTTTGGGAACCCTGTTACAGAATTGTAGAAAAATGCAATAGATTTAAGTTATATTACTTAAACTCAAAAACTAACTCATTTTTGTGCTTTTTGTCAGCTCTAATTTGAATTTTTATATTCATATATATTAACCAGTGATGTCATATGAGACTTGCTGTATTCTTTGAATTCACAGACAATTAAGATTTGTTGTTTGCTACAAAATTTTGGAAGATAACTTCAGAATATTTTCCCTCCTTAAAATGGACATTTAAAAATTGGGAAAATATTTATTAACCAATAAACTTGAGATTAATAAATATAATTTTTGGTTTTTGCTGGAGCTGATGTTTCATTATTGTTATAATGGAATATCCCACACTTCCTATTGCCTATGTGGGCTGACTGCATCAATAGATATATATAGTAGGAACAGGATATACCTGGAGGACTTGCTTTGGGAATTACTAGTTTGCTAACCAATTCCTTGTCTTTCAGTAGTGTATTCTCTTTTACAATAAACCTCTCTTTCTTTCATCTAAGTCCGTATTGGTGTTCCTTTCACTTAAGTACCACCTTTGTTGGTTTGTAACCTTCTTTAAGGAGACAACAATTATAAAAGTGATCAGTTTTTAGTTTGCTAGTTTAGTTTTTCTGTTAACCTTTGACCAGGGGTTGTTTGTTTGTTATACAAAGCTGAAATTCTCACACCTTAATTACTCACATTTTTGCATATTTATTTGAATATATTATATTACAAAAAATGCTTAGCAATATTGACACATAAAAAAACATATGGACCAAGTTATTTGTCAACAACAGATATTAACATTAGTATTAAGACAGCTCACGGCTTATTCAGCTGCTGACTGCTACAATTTATACGCAATAAAGCAATATAAATCTGTGTCATGCACATTCTCACATGAAGACGCATTCTGTTTCTTCTATACTAACACAATTCATTTGGTTGTGCTGTAAAGATGTACAAAATATTTTGTGTGAAGTTGTTTCACAAAGAATCTTTGTAATTCATTTCTTTCAATTTGAAAGAAAAATAATACTCAAATAATAAAAAATTATTTAAATTTGTAGAGCTATGTTGAAGATTCACTTATTTCTTTGTTTTATCCTTGCATATTTTGCTAGTTTCTTTTCTCACACTTCTCACTTGTGGAACTCTTCCAATTTCTTACTTTCCTGTCATGTACAATTTTCAAAAATTTAAATGCAATGTCAATCACCATTTTCCTGAATCCTCCTCTTTTATTGTTTTTTTCTCCTCACAAACATCTTAAAAAAAATCAAGTCTTAAAGTTTAGATCATGGATAAGTGCATTAAAAATATGAAAGGTTTAGTTCCTCAGGCTTGCATTCAAAATTATTTCTCATAATAACAGAGTCTTTGTTTCTTTTTTTTTTTTTATAAAGCAAATCATTCCAAGTGAATCAGTTACAGAGGAAAGTGGTGTGTTTGAGGAAAGGATACAGAGAAGGATGGGGAACAAGCTCAGAGTGGCAGATGTTGACTGACATTACAGTTGAATATTTGAAGATTATAGTCATCGGGGAAGCAAGCAAGGGGAAGGGAGTTCCACAGACAGGAAGTGCGAGAGAAGAAACTGTTTGAGTAGAAGTGACAGTTACATTTAACCGTTTTGACATTGAAAGGATGGGACCGAGATGCCAGCCTGGTACCTCACTTAAATTCATGCAGTCTGGGAACCAGTGAAAGTAACTTGTCAGAACTGTTGCTGTGAAAATACTTGAGGAAGAGAAGCCATGGCATATCTGTGAGAAAGCAACTGTAGACTAGATGCCAGATCAGGACCTATCATATTGTATATTCATCTTTGGATTTTGTTGAGGACCTTGAGACATACAACAGGAGCACCAGTCCATATATGCCAGCAATATTCCATGCAAGGATGGATGGTTGATTTGTAAATTTGAAGGATGGACTCAGACGAGAAAAACTTTCTGGCACAACATAGAAAACTAACTTTCCTTGCGGTAGATGAAGCTGTTGATTCAATGTATTTATTCCACCTCATGTCAGTGGACAGTGCGAGACCAAGCAAGCATAACAAGGAGTTGGGAACCAGTCATTCTGATGGGAGGCAGGGTGGGTTCTCTTTGTTTTGGAAGCATTAAACTTTACTGCTCCAGTCAACCACAGATTGGAGGTCCTTTTCAAGTTCAGCAGCCAGGTTAGTTTCATCAATGATACCTGATTTACTATTGAGGCAGATGTAAATAGTAGTATCATCCACGTAGATGCCTACTTGGGAACTGATGACCAGGAAAGTCATTGATGAAGATCAGGAAGAGTATAGGGCCTAAGATAAAGCTTTGGGGAACACCAGCATTCGTGATAGAGGAGCCAAAAGAGAAACCGTTTAGGACGACCTTCATTTCAGATTTTGACTCTTTCCCTCTTGCTTTTAATATGTCTTGTGAGTACCAAATTCTACAAGACTTCTTTCTTTATTATTGCTCACATGTTCTGTCCATGGTATTAAGTTAAATAATCATCTTGTAATACCATATCTCTGAAGCTTATGAAGAAGGCCATTATGTTAAACCCTATCAAATGCTTTAGAGATATCTAGAGTCATGGCTCGAGCATTTTCATTATTGTTAAGTGCTTGGTATAGAAATTCAGTTATGGCCATGAGCACATCAGTGATAGATCAGGCAATGTGGAAACCATATTGCGTGTCAGATAGCAGATTATGTGAAGTAAGGTGCTTAACCACTTTGGCATTGATTAAAGCCTCAAAGACTTTACCAAAGAGTGGTAGGAGACTGATAGGATGGTAGTTAGATGGGTCAGAATGGTCACCAGAATTCTTAAAGACAGACAACGGATGAGGACTTCCAACAGACTGGAAAGAAAGAGTTGGTGAGGCAGTAGTTGTAAAGTTTAAAGAGGACAGGAGCCAATTCAGGAGCAGATTTCTTCAGGACAATAGCCAGTGTCCCATCCCTACCATTACGCTTATGGAAATCTAATTTAGAGATGATGTCCTATACCATCGTTGGGGTTACATGCATCGTTGCAGTTTTTGTTTAGATATAAATTCTTAACCATATTAAAAACCCAAACAAGTTACTATTAATAATGATAAATTTACAGATAAACCCTTTTACTGTTATTGTTTGTTATCATATTTCAATTAAATCAAGTAAAATATATATTTTAAATTGCATAGAATTCTTATCTCTTGCATTAATTGTATGGTAGTTTACTTTGTTTTCTTGTGAAACAATTCTATGTTTCAAACCTTTTAAAAAGTTTTTGTTAGTTTTGATATTAATAATTATAAAACAAGAATAAGTCTCTTCTTTTATGTGCCACATCCCTATAGGACATGGGTGATCATAGCTCTCTACAACTTCCTATCCTTTGTAGCTATAACTAATGTTTTTCTCCTTGCTATCCCTCCCAGTTCCTTTTTTGCCATCCATTTACCTCATTAAGTAAGTTACTCACTCTTTCCCTCTTGCTTTTAATATGTCTTGTGAGTACCAAATTCTACAAGACTTCTTTCTTTATTATTGCTCACATGTTCTGTCCATGGTATTCTCAGTATCACCAACAAAAAAAAAGAAAAAAAAGATAAAATAAACAATATTTAGATAAAACTGAACAAAATTATTTAAAATCATGCCAGCTGATGATGTGTGTGTAAATGTTTCTGGCAATTTTTACTTAAAAAAAACAATGGAAAAAAACGGCTTTGTACTGTGTATTCAGTGTCTAGTTTGTCAGAAAAAAAAAAGAAAGGACTGACTGATTTTTATGACTTATCAACCTTTCAAAGGTTATTTAAAGCTGAAACATTTCTTTTTGGATTGTAAGAATATTTTTTTTTCTTTTTGTGAATGAATAATGTATTAAAAGTTTTTTGGAGATAAGAATTTTCAGATACAAGTCCTACTATTTAACTCATACCAGTGGGGGGAGAAGAGGTGGATTCATACCTCGCCTGAGGGTAGTTGCATGTAATTGAATGTAATCAGGATATGTGGGTGGTTGAGAGAGAGTTATGTATTTTTCACCTGTATCACAATGTATGGGTGGTTGAGAGTGTTACATATTTCTCACGGGTACCAGGATGTGTGGGTGGTTGAAGGAGTTATGTATTTATCACTGATACCAGAATGTGTGGGTGGCTGAAAGAGCTATGCATTTATCACTGATACCAGGATGTGTGGGTGGCTGAGAGAGTTATATATTTATCACTGATACCAGGATATGTGGGTGGCTGAAAGAGCTATGCATTTATAACTGGTACCAAGATATATGGATAGCTGATGGAATTTTGTGTTTCCCACATTTACTAGGTTGTGTGAGTAGCATAACAGTTATAAGTGCAGAAAGTGAAATTGGTAAGCTAAGCTCAAATTGGTAAGCTAAGCTCAAATTGCTGCCTAATCAGCTGTGTTCATACAAATTTAATTGAGAAAGGCTTAAATTCATTTTTTGTCCTTCTAGCTATGTGTTAAATAGCTGGTTAGTCTGGAGTCTGTAAACTTTTGAGAAGGCAACAGGAAACCATTCTACTATCTTTTCCAAGTCCTGGTGATTCACAGATAATAAAGAAAAAAAATTTGTGGAGATCCATAATCACTTACATCCTGAATAGACATGGCATCAAATTAAAAAACCAAAACAAAACTAAGATTTGTGTTTAAGCCAAAATAAAACACTAGACTCTGGATCCTAATTTTCAAAGCAAGCATGTTTTCCCCATTTTGAAGAATGACATAATATGATCTTTTTATTCTCATCATTACCAACCACATTTGGCTTCATGTTTTATAAACAACATCCAACTAAATCACAGCTCTATGGACCCATCCCTGATATTTTTATAATCTTATGTTAGCACAGAATGCACTTTGAAGAACACTGTTAGTGAACAAAACAAGAAATCGCAAGTGATTTCTAACCTTTATGGCTAGAACCTGCCATGCCACTTACATTGTAGCAAATCACCCACATTCCCTCCGTATTCAATCAGTGAGAAGTAAGTTCCAATGAAACAGCTTCTTCCTGTGAACCACTTTTCTGTGATCAATACAATCTTAACCTGTTCAAGTCTAAAGTTAACCATTATCATTCCCACTATCCATATAAACTACCCCTTAATGTAACCTTCTACCCTGAGTGAACCCTCCGCCTTGTACAGGTTGAACCTTACTGTAAAAAAAAACAAAAAACAAAACAAAAAACAAAACAAAACAAAACAAAACAAAACAAAAAAAAACAAACAAAACAAAAAAAATAAAAAAAAAACAAAACAAAACAATGCTCTGGACACCTACCCATGAAACATGATAGGTTTGTTACTCAGCAACCATCTACATTGACCAGCTATGTTATGGCATAGAATGCCAACCTAATGACCTTTTGACCATGATGCAGGACCATGTGAGGAGTGGTGTGTTAGACTCATGAATATCTGAGATAGCTTGATCAAATAATTATAAATGATATCGTCTGCTGAGTGGGTGTCAAAAATTGAGTCACTTGTATAATTTGAGCTTGCATTTGCAATTTATTTGATTTGTATAATTGAATAAAATTTTTAAAAATATAGTCATTAAGCTGAAAATCTTAAAATGTTACCTTTTAGCCTGACATATTAGGATAGAAGCTAGAGCTGTAGACATTAGGGAATGAAATGGTCAAATATTTAAGTACTTACTTATACCCAAAATAACAACTGCTGCGCCAAATGAAATTCCAATGATCTGTGGTGTAGTGAGAAACGTGTCTGCTGAGTGGTTGCCGGAAATTGAGTCATTTGTATAATTTGAGCTTGCATTGGCACTGTCACTTGACAGAGTGGTCAGTGTGGACAAAGTTCGACTACTATTTGCAATCACATGCCTCTCTGCACCGGTGGATGGCGTTCCACCAGTGGTAAAAGAGTCCAGAATACTACCAGGGTTTGGGTTTGTGACACTAATCTGTGACACATTATGTGATGTAATCACAACCTGGCCATTGCTGCTGTTATGAGTTTGCGTAATATTCAAAGCCATTGTTGTGTCCGTCGTTGTTCTTGAAGATGACAAGTGTTGCTTTGTTTGAGATGGTTGCGTCTCAGTTGCAGCCGTAATAATCTTGGATATGCCAGATGTGTTAACACTTTCTGTCACAGTGACTTCTGGTTTTAGGCTCAGTTTACTGTTTTTTGTAGAATTTTCAACATGTGGCCACTTCCCTGTTGTGGTGGCAGGGTGAGAGGTTTGCATGTTGCTTACATTGTGGGTCGGCTTTTGGGTAGTGTTTACCAAATTTGAAACAAGAGTTGAATGGGAAAATGATAAACTCTTTGAATCTCTGCTTGGATAAGAAATTTTCAAGTTAGGTCTCTGTGAAATTGACTCTATAGTCTTGTTTAACTGTTCAATCCATTGAATTGTTGTCAAGATAGAGGAGGCTATGGTTGACACCGGCAATGTTTCCAGTGAGGATGTTGATGGAATTTTGGTAAGGTTACCCTTGGGTCTGTCTTGGACATTCTGATCACTTGGGGATGTTTCCGATGTTGCATATTTTGATGTGGGTTGATCAAAAGTGGGGGTGGGATTCTTCATGGACGGAGTGGTGAACTTCTCAGTGGGGGACAGTGATGATGAAAAAGGATGAATATGCCAGAAATCAGATGTTCGAATAATAGAATGATCACGGGTAATTTCCACAGGTGGGTGCTTCACTTGTTCGTTGATCGTAATAGTTGAAGTTGTAAGGTTTGAGTGGCATTCTATGGCCTGGATCCACAAGAAGAATAGGAAGACTAACAAGAAGTCTGAAAGCAAAAAAAAAAAAAAGTATAAAAACAGATTATCAACAGCAATTATATTAAAAACATCATTGTGGGCATATAATTAAACAGAAAATTCATTAATTTTTTTATTTACAATATTTCAATAATGAAGTCAGAGACCATCATTTGGCATTGATATGGAATGAACTCAGTAAGAGAAAAAGCAACATTTTTTTTTATTGTGAGAAAATAAGCAACGTTTTTTATATTGTGAGAAAAAAAGCAACATTTTTATATTGAGAAAAAAAGCAACATTTTTATATTGAGAAAAAAAGCAACATTTTTATATTGAGAAAAAAAGCAACATTTTTATATTGTGAGGAAAAATGTCTAATAGTTCATCTGCAAAAAGAAGACTTATCTAAAAAAATTATTATGAATCTATTTGGCTGAAAAGAAAGTCCAGTTGCATTTACAGGATCAGTACTAGGGTCTCGTGCCCCACCCCCAATCTATGATACAGGCCTACAACCCACTCTACTACATCTCAATTTTCATAAGGTAGTATTTATATAAAATTTTATTGTAACTGAATTATGAAGAATAATGGATCATATGCAATATAGGTGAACAATTCAACCAGAAAAATTGAAAATAAATTACATTGTGTTTGAATACAAATTAGAGACAAGTCATAATAAATTCCATCTTAAATAAATCAACAATATTTTGTGACAATTTTTAACATCAACTGGAGATTTTTCTTTTTAAAAAGGTGAATAATTTTAACCCATTCAACATTACTAATAAAAAAATAGTGAATTTTATGTAGTGTTTTTTGAGACTTAACATGAGTGAAACAAATTCATGGATTTGGACAAAAAAGGCCTCAGAATAATGTCAAAATTTACAAGGATTTTTCATCCTTTAATAGTCAGTTGTGGTTAGTTTAATTTGTAATGTATATAAATGTAGGTAGAAAAAAAGTAAATGTTAATAAGATAGACTCATAAAGAACTGTATTGGGCGTAAAGTTCTGGACAAAAGTACATAATCTGGTATGATCATCAGTGTGAACAAGGCCAGCATGATCAAATTACTGAGTCACAATGACTTGTGACTTTATACTAATTCAACCATTGATGAACAATTCTGTCTACTCAATTCCACTCACAAGACTTAGGTCAACCAATGGCATGGTTTTCAGGCATTTTTCAATGGTGCCGCATGTTGAGAATGGCTTGCCAAGTTGATAACATCAAGAAGTTACTTTCCAGACAAAATGTCTATGGTGAAATTAGAATCTGAGCCTGATAGATTGGACACCCATTTTATATATATCATACAATTCTTGAAGACCTAATTTTGAGGCTAATTTTAAGGGGATTATCATCATACATAAGATATGAAATTAGTGTATTAGCTAAACCACTGATCAAACTATACATCCATTTACTGTAGTCAAATTAGCTTCAAAATTAGGTCTTCAAAGCTCACATGATACACAAGTATATATGGTGTATGTGTGTGTATATATATATATATATATATATACACACACACACTGGGTGTAGAATAAAATTCTACCCATTATTTAAACATAAATTGAAACATACCTATTCATTCATAAAAATAACTTCAAATTTTGCATAATGCTTCATAACATTCTTTTGTTTTATTGTTTACAATTTAATTAAATATGGCAGCTCAAACAAAATGTGATTAATTTGTCTCATTGAAAATGGCTGCTATGAAGAATTGTGAGGTGATAAAACAGTTGAATGTTTGCAGAAAAACTGGTTTTAATATGTGGAGACAGTTTAAATAGGAGCTAACAATCTGACAAATCCAATTCTAGAAAGAAACCTTTCAGTTCATACGAGGAGAGTCATTTAAGCTATCAAGAAGAAGAAGAATGAAGGTGAAGAGAAATCCACAAAGATGCATGAGGAAGATGGCAAAAGGGCTTAGATATTTCTGATAGGTCACTAAGGAGGATTGTGAAAGAGAATTTATAGCTAAAACCATACAAGATTCAATGATAGCAGCAACTCTCAAATACTTGCAAGGAAAGGGCTTTGGAAGATGGAATGACACTTCATTCTTTCATGTCAATGGAACATCAAGCATCATGATTTGCAAACCATCAGAAGGTACCATCATCCAAACTATGACACCAGTTGCTTTCTGTCACTTACAGAAAGCAACTGGTGTCATAGTTTGGACTGATGGTACTTCTGATGGTTTGAAATTGTGCTTGATGTTCATTGAATGAAGAATGAAAGTGAATAGCAGAGTTCACTAGCAAATATTGGAGAGATGTGATTCCCTTGTTGCTAGTCACATTTGGAAGTCACTATATCCTCATTCAAGACAGAGCTCCTGCACAAATAGCCAATTTGATACAGAACTAGTACAAGAAACACTTCCATGGATTTTTTGACAAGTCAATTTGGCCTCCATCAAGCCCTGGCATTAATGCTATGGACTTGGCCCATATTGGACTGCAATGTTTTACATATCTGAAGTGTGTCAGACCTGAAAGAAGATCTTATGATGCCAGGGTACAATTTGTGTGAAGAGGTGGTGAAGACATCATGCACTTGAGAAAAAATTAAGGGCTATAGTGAAAGCAAATAGTGATCATTTTGAATTGTAAATATATATAAAATGTTGTCAATAAATATAACAATGAACCTGTAAACTTTCATCAACCAGAACTTAAACCATTTTTTATGATAAAATGAATAATGGCTAAACGTATATGCCACACCCAGTACATAAACACATACACACATACATGTCCAATATGACAAAATACAACTATTGGTGTTTCATTTATTCTATTGTCTAAAAAATAGTCACAAGATTTAAACAAATTATAGAAATATCAAAGGCAAATCGCATGATGAACAATCAACACAGCAAGTCAGCAAAACTTTTTAACAGCTTAAAGGATTAACATGACCAGATGTACAAGCTGGCAAAGATGCATTCTGGATTTGGAAGTAACTTACAAGAAAAACATTAAAAGAAACTCCTGTTACATAGATTATTGAGGGGAAAATGGTTTTCCATAACATTTCATGAAATCCCTGTCAATCTCTTAAAGCTGTTCTGCTGAGAGCCGAATTACAAGTGCCAAAGTCTAAAATGGCAAAGTGATGAGAAAACCTGGTTAGATTTGCTATTGATTATTACCTGCACTCTTTGACATGAGAAGGTTGCTCTCGACTGCAAATATTTCCATTATGCCAAAAATCAAATACAGTGAGGTAAAAAGCAGAATTGTTCAATTCTTACTAATTCTTTTATTAGAATCACATGAGAAAGAGAAAGAATTTGATATTGCTGAATTTACAAATATTTCAGCTATTTAAAGAATTGAAACAAACTGATTTTAGAAATTTTTGGTAAAAATGTGTTACCTTTAACATTGAGAATTTGTTTTGTGAACTTCTGATCAAGTGATATTCCAGTGTTATAAAACAGAAGTAATTTTTTTTTTCTTTTTGGTTTTAGAAGAATTTTTTTCTTCAATGATGCTTTCCAAACAGAATTTAAACAAACCACATATCAATAAAATAGCCAGTGTTTGGTTTCACAAACAAACCAACCAATCAAATCCTTATTTATTGATGACTAGCAGCATGGCCCAGTGTTGCCCATTCTTGATTAAAAAAATTGTACGACTCATACAGCAATCGCTATCACTTGACTTAAAATATTTTTGCCCTTCCTTGCCTTTAAAGGAGCACCCTTTGCCATGCTGATGTTGCTACATGCCTTACTTCTTGCCTATCTCACACTGCAAACTTTTTCTAAGCTCTATACTAAACATTAAATCGGTTATGAAAAAAGAACTAAACAAAATGAACACAAAACGATCAGCTTTAAAAAAGGACTCGTAACTGGAAAAACTGAATGAAAAAAGAATGTTAACAACAAATACTTTTTCACACCCAACCCAATTCTGTGGAATCAGAATCAACGTTGAGTTTAAGCAAGCAAATGAGCCAATTGGAGTAAAGTGGCATGCAGATTTAAATTTTTCCTACTTATGACGAATGTAGCTATCGATTTTTTTTGCATGCTAGCATGCTAGTTAACATTCGTGTCAGTCAGCTGTTGGCTCTCATACTGGCCAATAGAATCTTCCTGCATATTCATGGCAGCCAGCTATAGGCTCTCACTCTGGCCAGTAGAAAATGGTCACAAACTACATGAAAACTGCCATAGAAGCATGAAAAAATCGATTATTTCCACTATCGATGGGAGTTGGGAAATACAAAGTTGGTCTTGGCCTTCCCACTAACTTGGAACATGTGCATGCAAATTTTGGTGCAAATCCATAGAAAAATTGCGGCTGCGCATTCGTAACACACACACACACACATCCTGCCTTTTATAGATAGAGATTAAGATTTCTTGATTATCTGAAAAAAATGAAAATTTTTTTTTAATATTATCTTAGGGGTTCACTTAATTTTGCACAATACACACACTTATATATATATATATATATATATATATATATATAGATTTACATGTGTTTGAATAGACATCTGTCTTTTTGAAACAATTGAAATTAGCATCTACCTGGCATTAAAAAAGCAACTATCCAGGACTGACCCTCTAGATATAAATGATTAAATAATGTGCCAGTTTTGCTTAACTTCAAATGATCATAATTTGACAGATACTTGGAATTAGAACAAAGACCAGCTCTAAAATCCCAAGACTGTCTACTTTCAGACAGAACCTATCATTTGAGAAATGTTCTAAAAATGGCAAATGTCTGCTTGCAAATCCACTGTGCTTGACCTGAGAAAAAGATGTGCATGAAGACATGGTTGTTTTCTGAATGTCAATTCTTGTTGGAAGATGGAAACTCAGATTGTATTGAAATAGTTTTGTGTGAAATGAGCCTCATCCACACTTTATTACCTATTATCATAAGCATAGAGAGGATTAGATTGATGACATTGCTAAGGACATTGTTCTTTGTATATATATATATTGATTGATTCATTTTCTATGGCTTATTAACCCTTTGCAGGTTATTTAAAGCCAGAAAATATTTTTAGATTGTAAGAATATTTTTTTGAGATAATAATGATTTAGTAATATGTCTTACTAAACTGAATTTTTGAACGAGCAAATTTAATAATTTTTGTTTTATATTCATTTGCTTCATTTCAACTGAAAACTAAAAAGCTAACATCATCATATTTTAAGTGTAATGTCATTTTCCATATCCTCTTATAGTATGTTACTTTGATTTAGTGGATAGCCAGGGAACTAGCCTGAGATTAAAGAGGAATTTTTTTCAGATGCGTAATTAATAAAACTCATCTGAAAAAAAGTATCAAAACTTTATCCAGCATTGTTTCCATTGATGGAAGTATTCCTGGGACTTTTTTTGGGAAAGAGAGCAACTGCTTCATTGCATTCTCTTAGAATGCCTTGAAATCTTGTTCCTTTCAAGTGAGATTTGATTTTTGAAGAGGAAAAGTCACAAGGGATGAGATTTGGGGGAATATGGTGGTTTGGGGGTCTGGGAAATGTTGTGTTTAACCAAAATTTCTGCACTATTCATGGTTAATGATGGAACCTCTGTGATGTGGTTGGATAAACAAAATCTACACACTTTCCTTCGAAACACCGCCCACTTTCATCTTCAAAAATGTAAATGTAATGTCAATCATTATCTTTCATTATCTTAATTCATGTTCTTTTATTGTTCTCTCTTAACAGTGTTTTTTTTCTCATATTCTCTCATACTCAGTAAGCATTTGTGTCTTAGTGGCTTTATTGCCTAGCTTGGAAACAATTAAAAAAGTATTCTTTTAGTTGTCATTTTCTTCAAGACTTCCTGTCCATGGAATTTTCAGTATTCTTCTGTAGAACTACATTTCTGCTGCCTCTAGTTTTTTGAATTCAGTACTTGAAACAAATCTTAGAATAACAATAGTCTCTTCCTGCTATAGGAAAAGAAGACCTGTATTTATGGCTCTTACTCTTAAAGAAAATTGTAGAATTGATTGGTCAAAACATTAGGGAAACAACAAAAGCAAAAAAGAAAAAAAAAAGAAAAAAAAAAGAATGAGTTCAAATGCTTAAACAACTCTTCAAACACTAGTGCCATTTCTCATTCTCCATGAACTTCACTGGACCCTGAAGGGTATAGCCATCATTAGGAAGTTATTTAGCATTAAATATTATTAATGTTCTGTTGCTTGTTGGCAGGAGTGACACAGACTAATGTCTATTTTCGGTTGCCCATTAGTTTATTACTGTAAAATTTAATTTGCAGCATTTATGGAATTTCCAGTCAGTCACACAAAGAAACAAGCAAAAATAATCTTCAAAAGAAACAATAAATTGAATTGATCAAAGAAAATATTATAAAAGGTCCAACTCCAAATGAGGTTATTACTGTATCTCTGAGGTCATTGATAAAACCTTATCATTTATATTTATTTTTAAAACTCAAACACTGGTGCTTCACATTGTCTCTATCTTTTATTTAATAAAAACTTGCTTCTTTAAGAAATTGTGTTGATATGAACATGTTTAAACAAAATTTATGAATTTAAGTATAGTACTAGATTGGCAGCAAGGTCTAACCATTTGATAACCATAAGTTCTATGTTAATAGTTTCTTCTCTTGCACTTCTCACTTGTGGAACTCTCTTCCAGCTTCTTGCTTCCCAATTTTCAAAAATCTAAATGCAATGTCAATCATTATCTTCTGTCTTCTTAATTCCTTTTCTTCTTTGTTCTCTCTCATTGATAGTGTTTTTTTTTTCTCTCATATTCTCTAACACTCAGTGACTTTTTGCATATTAGTAGCTTTATTGCCTCGTTTTTGGTGAAATGATTAAAAAAAAAAAAAAAAAAAAAAAATCAAATAAATTATCTTGGAGTAATTTAAAAAAAAAATACCCAATGTTAACAGTTAATTCCTGTCCGTCTTTCAGATGGAAAGCATTGCTATTATTCAAGGATATTTTTAGACTAGGATTTTCATCTTATTTTTCTCAATATAGAGTTGTGTAAAACTTCAGATATAAATAAAAATATATCTGTAATGGGACAATATGAATAAAGACAAAAGGAAAACTTTACCAACACATTTCATCCTCTGATGAACTTTATCAAGGCAAATGTAAAGATTTTTTTTGCAACATGTATTTATAAACAGAAGTAAAAAATATTGTTAGGTTTTCAAAATTTAAGAACTCTCATAAATATTCTTCAGGCTGTGAAAGTCAAAGTAAACCATGGATAATGTTAAGTGATGTCATGTGATTTAATGTCTCATATATGAAAGTGAGTAAATGCTGTTATTGTTATTGAATTTGTTTATGTAATTATTATTATTTTAATTTGAGAAATTAATTCATATATTTATTTATTTTCAATAACAGAAGGTTTTGATTTAAGCATTTACTTTTAACTTTTTAATATTTTTCTGGTCAAGTATGTTGGCTTGAAAAAGGAATATATCTTTTAAGAAAGGATATATTTGAAAAAATCTGGGATGCAAATTTACATTTTGGAAAGATTTGATAGCAGCAGTCTCAAGAACGTTTTGTTTAAGTTATTTTCTCATTTAATTAGTTGTCTCTAACTTTCTATGGTTTTGCTTTGTTCAATTTCAGTTACCTGCAGCCAGTGGCACCAAGAAATCCTTCATCAGTTGATGACCTAAGTGTCAGACATAGTTATGTTTTTTGATTGATTCATTTATTTTTTATGGCTTATCAATCCTTTAAAGGTTATTTAAAGCCAGAAAAATTTTTAGATTGTAATAATAATTTTTTTTTTTTTTAGATAATAATTGTTTAGTGATACAAGTCTTACTAATTAATCTATAGCTGGGGAGAGAAGAGATGGATTCATACTTTTCCCAAGGGTATTTTCTGTAAGCGAATATAACAAATCTGATTGGATTTGGAACTTGGTTCTCAAATTAACAATTCTGAACCATTATCCACTACACTACCAACCCATCCGAGTTTAGAGTAACTGGTATTTCCAAGTGGTCACCCATCAAGATACTGACCAGGATCGACATTGTTTAACTTTGGTGATCATATGGGAACCAGTGCTTCAATGTTATGTGGCTGTAAACCACACATTTAGAGAGGCTGAGGTATCATCAAGTCACCTCAGCAGCACCTCACAATATCACCAGACTATATTGGTTACTTAGTAAAGATCTCAGAGTACGAGTGTAGTGAGGTTGGCAATTTGAATATGCCAAGTAAAAGCTGCAAAATGTTTCTTTTAAGTGAAAATGTGAAAGTTCCCAGCTAATAAGGAAACAACAAAATCAGACTAAATGTCAGATGATAAAGGCCATTCCTAACTTGACTTCCCCCATCTCACAGAGCGCAACCTTTGTGAGATCTCTATCTCAGCTCAGGAAGTTTCCAGACTTATCAAAAACCTTGATTCTATTTTGATTCTATTTCTGGTTTAGATAAAATACCTGTAGTTGTTCTCAAGAACCTTGACGGAGTTTTATCCAATTTTGGCAAAGCTGTTTAACCACTGCTTGAAGAGATATTTCTCAAGCCCATGGAAGGTGTCTAGAGTATGTCTTGTATCCAAGAACGCAGGTGAGCCATCATTCCCATCACAATGTCACCCTATCAACCTCCTTAGTGTAATTAGCAAACTTTTTGAAGCTATTATCAACAAAAATGTTGTTGACAACTTCAACAGAAACAACCTCATGAGTGACAGTCTGTATGGGTTTCGTTCTTCTAGGTCCATTGCTGACGTCTTAATTATTATCACACAAACTCAGTGAAGCACTTGATAATAAAGACATCTCAAAAGTGACTGACTTTGACAATTTATGATATCTGGGATTAGTATACGCTATGGAATTTCTGAAAGAGTTTTCTCAGTAAATCTTTCCTATCAGGTAGGTCTATAAAGGTCTTTATTAATGGCCAGTCCTCTGAGACACATGAAATCAATGCTGGTATTCTCTAAGGCTCTCTCTATATATTAATGATCTGCTTAAGGACATTCTCAGATCCTTAATAAATATATATGAAGATGATACCACGGTGTATGGGTGCACCTCGAAATATCTTGATGACAAGAGCCTGGAAGATGATCTCTCCTCTGATATAATACTCACAGCTCAATGGGGGGAAAAACTAGATTATGTCATTTAATACTCCCAAAATAAAGCTAGCAATGTTTCATCACTATCAAGCAAACTATAAATTCGCTCCAATCTTGATGAGTGGTCATATCCTCAAAGAAGCTTCTTGCCATGAATGCCTGCTGGAACTGAAGTTCATTCCAGATCTCAAATCAAATTTGTTAGTTTAAAGATACTGGAAGTTATCATCAGTTCCTTGTATCACTCCAGAAAATACCTAACTCCTGCTGACATGCTGTATCTTTATGAGAGTTAGATCAGACCAAGAATAAAGTACTGCTACTATATGTGGGGTGGTGCTGCACAGTCTTTATTGTCCAACTTGAACAGAGTTCAAAAGCAATTATGTATCTTCATGTTTTCCAGTCAACTTTAATCTTCAAAAATATAAATGTAATGTCAATCATTATTTTCCATTATCTTAATTCCTGTTCTTTTATCGTTTCTCTCCTTAACAGTGTGTTTTTTTTCTCATTCTCTCATGCTCAGTAAGCATTTGCATCTTAGTGGCTTTATTCCCTTGCTAGGAAATGATTAAAAAAATATCCTCCTATACTAAATATATTATAACTGATCCATACACCGAGGTATTTGAAATGCTTTTATTTACTTTCATTTACTAATTCCATATGCTGAATTTTTATGATGGATTCATTCCAATTCCAGATCATAGTTTCTGTTAGGAATGTTTTTTTGCAAGCCCTATTTCTTAGAAGACTTGGTAGTGGATGGTGATTTTTAGATTTCTAATTCTGACAGAAAATAGATATCATTATATAAAGTTTGATATGTTCAAGAAGCAATGAATATGTAAAAAATGTGTTTAATCATCTGGTTATTTTTTTGTTTTCCACAGTTGTTTGTCAAAATAACAAAGAATGAAAAACTTTCCTACTTACATTTATGTGAATGAATCAGTAAAGATGATTGTAGCATCTGTTATGAGCATAAGGAAGGAAAATGAAGTGAGATCCACAGTTTGCCAGTGGCTTGTAGAAGTGACGACAGAAAAACTGAAGCCACTGCACTTCCCTGAAATGATATGAAATGTAACAAATATTAATCAAAGCTAACAAAATGGATGCAAATCAGAACTGGATTTAATGAATGACATTAAATATGAAAGCTAAAATAGTTTAAAATTTGCGATGAAAAATCACTGATCTTTCTCTTTTTCACATTGATTCTTCAATCTTCAGTTTTTAAATATAAAAAGGTAACTTTAAAAAAAAAAAAATGTCTGGAGCTTATTCATCATCATTATGGCTTGATTTTAAAAAACTGTATCAAATAACAGAAACCACGTCACTTGAGGACTTTCAACAGCAGTAACAAATAAAATAGACAGCACATGTAACTAAAAGAGAAAATAAGATGCTGATGTACCCCACTACTTCAAACAAAAATGTTAGGAAGATATCTTTCATAAATACTAGAAAGAGCAATAACAATTACTGGACTTAAGAAACCCATTTTCTTGAAAAATTGTTTTAAGAGAAAGACTATAAATTTTGGCTAAAAGTAGCACTGCCTGGTCAGTTAATGAATGCTGAATGTTTCCTTATAAAGAAATGGCTAGTATTACAATTACCATTAGAGATGAGGAGAACAGATGCTACACTTTGATCTCAGTCTGATCCAGGGAATGAAGAAAATTGTAATTTGAGTAGAATTGGCTGCTCAGTCAATGAATGCTGAATGTTTCCTTATGAGGAAATGGCTAATATTACAATTACTAATTGTGAATGAAGATTTTAAAGTAAAGTAATAGAGTCAATATCTTTAGGATTTTAGGTTTTCTGTTGTAGTTTTCTTCTCCTAGGAAGATAACTGAACCATTTGCTGAAGTTTGCCACCACTTTGAAGTGGTACCCTAACAGAATGGTTGACCTGGATAGATAACATGATAATAACTATTAATTATAATGTTCAGATGATGATTTATTTAAACATAGAAATAATAATAAAAAAAAAATCAATCAAATTTATTAGTTAATCAAATATTAATAAAAGTTTACATTTATGCAATAATTTCTTAATTTTGAAAGTTCATGAGAACTCATCATGTATGACAACTCTCAAGAAAAATTCCAGTAATCATCAAATGTTTTTCTCTACTGTCATAAATATTTTGTTTGTTAGACCAGAAAATGATTAAGACAAAGGATTAGCAGTAAAGTCAGTGAGTAATAAAAAGCTAAAACTTCACCTGTGCATACAGGGTTCAAATACAGGCCTTGCTAAAAAAAACCATCATGACATATTTCATTATGTTTTCCTATACTACCAGAATTTCTTGTGTCAGTTTTTATGGATTTAATAAATCCTGTCCAGGATAATGGATCCTTTAAGCAATAAGGAAGTTTAAAAGAAAATGGAAACAAAAAAGACAATTATAAAAGCAGAAAATGATAATTGAAATTTCTGGGACTCATAATGAGAAATGAAGGCCAGGAAAATTTGAAACTCACAGGACATATTGAATGTAAAAGGGACAGAGGAACACAGCAAGTAACCTATTTAATGGGCTTGTGTAAATGGATGGCTGAACCAGGTAATAGGGGAGATAGTAAGAGGGGAAAACAAAAGATAGGAACTTATGGAGAGCCATGATCATCCACGTCCTGAGAGAACATGACACAGATAAGATCTGTGAGAGTATCTAAATCAAGATATTAATTTCATGTCTCCTTGTTTTATTTTTGATTAATTGATGGATTTGTTTTCTACAGCTAATCAACCATTTACATGTTATTTAAAAACAGTGTATTTGCATCTAAGTGAATATAACAAACCCAACTGGAATTGGAACTCAGTTCTTGGATTAACAATTCCAAGTCGTTGTCCAGGAAACATACCTTCATATCCATGCTTACAGCAAATGGTATTCCCAAGCAATTACCCATCTAGGTACTGACCAGACTCAATATTGCTTAACTTTGGTGATTGTATAGGAACTGATAGTATCAACATGATATAGCTGTAAGCCACTAGTTTTGTGAATGTGTTGGTAGTGGCATGAAAAGTGGAATTGACAATTAGAGTTCAAATTCTGGCTTAACCTGTTGCATTCACTTTTATACTAATGCTTTTGGCAAAGGCATAAATCCATCACTTCTCCACAACAGCTATGGATAAGATAGCAAGGTAGACTAGGCTTTCTAGCTTTGGGATGCAACCAGTCTAAGAGAAGGAAAACTCTGAATTTCAAATTATAGAGAAGTCAACAGGAAACTACTTCACTATTTTTACAAAAAAAATCATGTTAATTCTCATATAATTAAGAAAAGGAATCTGTGGAGAGCCATCATTGCATATGTCCTTTAAGGGCTATGGCATTTAAATTAAAAAAGGGGAATTTAATATACCATATTTGATGGCATTTAAGGCACCTCCAAATATTAGAATTGCATATATTTGTAATAAATGCACAAAAAGGAACTGTATAAAATTGGAAACATAGAAGTTCCAGCAAAAATCCAATATTTTATTTTCAATATTCTTCCTGAAATGGGGAGGAGAATTATATACTGGAAAATACAATACTTAAGTAAATATAAAACTATACCCTACTTTGCAATATTAACTTTTGTCACATTGGAATAAATAATAAAAAATGGAAATAATGATTCATTTTCTATATCTTAACTCCTTGCAGGTTATTTAAAATCAAAATTTTTTTTAGAGTTAATAATGGTTTAATGATACAAGTCTTACTAATTAACTCATAGCTAAAGAGAGAAGAAGTGGATTTATATCTTTCCCAAGGATATTTGCATGTAAGTGAATCTAACTCAATGGGAATTGGAATTTAGCTATGTGATTGACAATTCCATGCTATTACCCATTACACTACCTGTGCATCAAAGCTTAAAGCACCTACTATTCCCAAGTGGTCACCCACCTAGGTACTAACCAGGCTTAACATTACTTAACTTTGGTGATCGTACAGTGATCAGTGTTTCAACATGATGTGGCCTTAAGTTAATAAAAAGGAAAAGACTGATACAAAAAATAACATATGCAGTAAGGATGCTTGCATCAAATAACAGTATAGAAATGAACTAAATTAGTTTAAATCCATGTCAGTAAATGATGGCACAAAGGTAAGAGTATTAGATGTGCATTTAGTCATAAGCAGGCCACTGGTCATGACTGACAAAACAGTTCTGACTACTTGTACTGATGCCAACATCTGGCCTTGGATTAAGGCCAAGCTTTAAGCATTAGTCATAGCTATACAAGTCCTTTTATCACCAACATTAACTTCAAATGGTCAACAGAAATGGTAAGTATGTATTCCAATTTTGGTGATGAATGTAGTTCTGGCTTTATTGATAGACTCAAAATATTATTTATTAAAGGATAGTATAAGCAATGAAAAATTTCACTAGAAACAATGAGTGATTTTTTTCTATGCAGGTTATTTAAAGCCAGAAAATATTTTTAGATCATAATAATTTTTCTTTTGGAAATAATGGTTGTGGTGATACAAGTCTTACTAATTAACCCATAGTTGGGAGAGAAGAGGCGGATTTATACTTTTCCCAAGGGTATTTGCATGTAAGTAAATATAATGAACCGAACTGGAATTGAAAATCAGCTCTCCAATTAACAATTCCAAGCCAGTATCCATTACACCACTCACATACCCAAACTTATAGCACCTGGCATTCATAAATGGTCACCCATTTAGATACTGACTGAGCTCGGTGTTGCTCAACTTTGATAATTGTACAGAAACCAGTGTTTCAATATGTAAGCTACAGAAACAAAGAAAAGAATTCTGAACTGTTATATAATATCATTCTTCCTTTATGGCAGTGAATGCTGAATAATCTCCTCACAGATGAAGAAGAGTCTTGAATCAACAGAAATGTGGTTCTACAGAAGGATACTTGCTTTATAACCCCATTGGTGGGGGTGATTTTGAGGCGACAGTGATTGCTTGATAATAAACTTGCATTCTTCTCTTGTAGCCAGTGATCACTAGTTGGTTTTTGTTTCAGTGATAAAAAGAACTTCAACAAAGGGAATTTTAGACTTAACTATCTTATTTATGTCAACATACACATCTCTAACTAGCCTTTGGAGTTGCTCTCTCACCCCAATATGAAGCTGCTCCCCAGACATGAAGGAACTCACAATATGAGCACTGGTAAAAATGGTTGCTGAAGACATTAGGTTTATAATACCCAGAAATTCATACACAGATGTCCCCAAGGACACATGGCACAGTGGATAAAGGCATTGTTTAGATCCAGTGACAGAACCCAAAGAGTGTGAGTTCAATACCCGGTTAAGGGAAAAATTAACAGGAGATAACTGATAAATGACATCCATTAAACATGGCACATGGAACTAGAACAGTCTACTGAAAGTGAGTGAAATAAAGGGTTCAGTTCGACATTCCAACCACCGGAGTGTACAACGGCTGAAACGTTGTAATAAATATGGCAACAAAGATGAGGACAATAGTCCGAATAATGTACACAATACCTCATCTCAGAAATATAGACACTTCTTTGTTGCTTACTCACTTTCAGTATCCTTTAATAAAACCAATTTTTGTTGCCTCTAGTTTTCTCCTCATCTGTGAGGAGATTGTCCAACATTTGCTGCCATATAAGAGGATGGATATCACAGCACTCTGTTTTTAAGAATTTTTTTCATTTTTCAGCTTAGCTTTTGCAATGTTTCTTTTGTTAGTCCAATGTGTGTTCGAATCTATCCTTTGTTAAAATACAGATATTTAAACTTATGCACCTGTTTGATGTTTATATCTCCAATTTGTAACTCACATCTTGAGTTTTTTTCTCTTGCTGATGGAGTTCTTTCTGAAAATATATTTGATTGCGACATGCTTCAAACTCATTTGAATAACACACAAGTGTGTGTGTGTGTGTGAGATGATATTTCATATAATCTTAAATTTTATGCCAGATATATGCTTCATGTCTCAGCATGGTTATAAAGGAGACACTAAAATGAAAACTCCCAAAACACAACAAACATAGGAGTATAATAGTACAATTGGATTGACTAAGTTTTCATCTAAAAACTTTTTCACCCCCAGTCACCACTATTTAGTATAGGAGATAAGGAAATCGAACATAGAATATGTAGCAGTAGGAGTAGTTTCAGCCAACACTGTAAGTTACTACAAAACCAAAACATTAACCTGAAAACTTGAGTCATGTTCTTAAACAACTTTGTCAGGTTGAGACTTTCATATTGACGCCATGCAAGGCACCAAACCTGTTCAGAAATATCTAAACTGTCAGCTATATACAACCGCTTTCTAAGATCAATGCTTAAAAATGGCCTTGAGCGATTGAAGTCAGAGTTTCATGACCGTTTTTCTTTGAACATTGTGGACTGGTGCTACAGAATGACGAACAAAGAGCTGTATCAAATAATAGAAACCACATCACTTGAGAACTTTCAACAGCAGAGGCAACAACTAAAATGGATAGCACATATAAATCGAAGAGAAAATAATGATATAATCAAGATGCTGACATTACATACTACTTCAAATAAAAGGTTAAGAATGAAGCTCACGTCAATAATGGAAAGAGCAATAAAAGCTACTGGGATTTAGATACCTGTTGACCTGAAAAATTGTTTTAAGAAAAAGATTTTATAAATTTCAACTGAAAGCACTATTGGCTACTCAGTCAATGAATGCCAAATGTTTCCTTGTAAGGTAGCAGTTAATATTATCATTACCATTTTTGCCAACATTGAACAAGAGTCTACATGTTGCACTAATAAAGATCTTCACCAACAAAAGCAACCCATTTTCCCCACCCCAAAAGATATTTCTGTTACTACTGCTAAACTGCATTCCCTATTGATCAATACAAAATGCACAATACTTTCAAAGTGAGGAATATATTTTATTTTTCTGACACAAACAATAATTAGGACAACAAAGCAATTATCTCTTGAATGCATAAACATTCACCTCCTGCATAAGTCAATACTTTGTCAAACCACCTTTTGCTGCAATTACAGCTGTGTGTTCTTTAGGGGTATATCTCTATTAAGTTTGCACATCTAGAGAATGAAATTTTTTCCCATTCTTCTTTGCAAAATAGCTCAAGCTCAGTCACATTGGATGGAGACTGCTTGTGAACCATAATTTTCAAGTCTTATGACAGATACTCAATAGATATAGGTTTGTGCTTCATCTGGACAATTCTAACACATTAATATACTTTGATCTAAACCATTCCATTGTATATCAAGCTGTATGTTTAGAGTTGTTGTCCTGATGAAAGGGGAACCTCAGCTTCATTTTCAAACTTTTTTTTTTTTTTTTTTTTTAGAAATGTCATGTATTCAGCTCCTTCCCCCTTTCTATTAACTCTGACCATGTTCCCTGTTCTTGCTGAGGAAAACCATCAATATAAAAGGATACTGTCACCACCATGTTTCATGTTAGGGATCAAAAGAGCCTTTGCGCAGGTGGTCGTTTCTCGGCCTTTGGCTGAGATTCGATCACGGCTATGGCTAGTTAGGACTGGCTTCGGCCTGGACTAGCTAAGACAAGCCATGACCAGGCTCTGACCAGCTTGGACATGCTATGACCATTTTTAGACCAGTGGCCCTTAGAGTGGAAACACTCGGGTCTCCCACGTTAAATGACCTTGTGTCACATCTTGACCTTGTGGGAGTCAAGTAAATACCGTTTCATGTTAGGGATGGTGTGCTAAGAGTTTCCACCACACAGCCTTTTGCATTAAGGCTGAAAAAGTTCAATCTTGGTCTCATTTGACAAGAGCACCTTCTACATGTTTAATGTATCTTCCACATAAATTGTGGCAAACTGTAAATGGAACTTATGACTTTCTTTCAACAATGGCTTTCTTCTTGCCACTCTTTCATAAAACACAGATTTTTGGAGTGTATGATTCATAGTTGTCCTGTGGACATATTCTCTCCACCTGAGCTGTGGGTTTTTGGAACTCCTCTAGAGTTACCATGAGTCTCTTGGTTGCTTCTCTGATTAATGTTCTCCAACCTTGTTTTAGTGGGGTTACGGTTTTGCCATACTATTTCCATTTTTGGATAATGGATTTAATAGTGCCGCATAAAAAGTTCAAAACATGTGATATTTATTATAACCTAATTCTGCTTTATAGTACTTCTTCGCAACTTTATCCTTACCTTGCTTGGTAAGCCCCTTGGTCTCCATATTTGTTAATGTTTTCTAACAAACCTCTGAGGTCTTCAAAAAACAAGAGTAATTAACTGGAAAGTTGCAGAATCAAGGATTGTAATTCTATTTCTATTCTTTCCTTTACTCAAAAGAAAATTGCCAAAATAAGGCAGGAACTATCTACTAATTATCTTTCTTTTGAAGGCGATTGGTTGCACTCAATTTTACTCAGGAGCTTCACAGTAAAGGGGGTAAATACATATACCCTTAAACACTTTTCAGTTTTATTTGTAAATAATTGTAAACAATGTAATATTTTCCTCCAACTTAAAAATGATGCACTGTTTTGATTTAGTCCATTACACAAAACCCCAATGAAATACATTTAAATTTGTGGTTGGAATGTGACAAAATGTGGAAAGGTTCAAGGAGGTGAATATTCATGCAAAGTACTATATATATATATATATATATAGTGAGAGAGAGGGGGGTAATAATCTATTGGTATGTAATACAAGTGAATCCTAATAATATAAAATATTAAAACTGATCCAAAAAAGAGCTCAATGTATTTATTATAACAGAGCATATAAATTACATAGAATAGAAATCCAAATTTACCTAATTCAAATAGCTATTTCAATAGCTATTGCTGGTCAAAATAGCTATTTGAATGAGGTAAATTTGGATTTCTATTCTATGTAATTTATATATATATATATATATATATATATATATATATATACACACACACACACAGCCTTGCATAAGTATATATATTTCATTAAAGATGACTGACAAGGTACTGTGATTAAGCTTTTTATTTCCTTTTTCCTGTGCTCGTAGAAGTGTTTTCTTTTCTGGACACAAAGTGTGTAAAAACTGTCCAAAAGTTCTGCATATCTGAGCACTTTCCGCTATTTCTTTAATCATCATCAAGGGCAATTTTTATTTTTTTTATTTATAACTATGTGCGTTTTTTTATGTATGTCTCTGAAGTTATAGGAATTCTAAAAAGTATACAACCAACCCAAGGTATTTTAATGTCACTTGATGTTAAAAATTTATTTACAAATGTCCCTGTTGATAAAACTTTTGACATAATCCTTAACTTTGTGTTTACAATAATTCAATCCCACCTCCATCCATCAAACCAAACATCCTCAAGAAATTATTGCATGCCTGCACAATCAAAGTCCCTTTCTACGACCATAATGGCAAAAACTACACCCCAACTAATGGTGTTAATATGGGAAACCCTCTTGGCCCGTGCTTCTCCAACTATTATATGTCCCATGTAGAAAACATGATATTTAAACAAGTCACTAAACATAAAATATATGTCTAGTATGTAGACAATATTTTTATTTTAGTGAAAAACAAACAAGAAAATGATAATCTCAAAACCACATTCAAAAGTAACTCTGTCATTAACTTTACTGATGAACTGAGTCAAAAAAATAAACTCCCATGTTTAGATATTCTTGTAAAATACAATAACAATACATTCACTTCACTACTTCATTATATAAAAAAACTCACCAGCAGAAACTCTTGCCACCTTAATTTTAACAGTGAATGCCCAATTAAACATAAAATAGCAGTTATAAAAAATTTCCTAAAGAAAGCACACAAAAACACATCCTTTTGTCCACTTTTCCTTAAAGAACTCAATAATGTAAAACAGACACTAGTTAACAATGGTTTCCCCAACTACCTCATCAACCACCAGATTAGACTATTTCTTTCTAAATAACTGAACATACAAATAAAAACAATAATATTAACATCTACAAAAGCCAAATACATGTCAACAATAAGCAAGACGAAATTTCTCTTAGGCATATCAAAGAAATACACAACCCCAGTCAACTTGAACAAGAAAATTAAATTATCTATTACAAAAAATTTAAAATAGCTAACCTTATCACCAAAAATAACAACACACCTGCAAAATCAAAAAACAAAAAAAAAAACAACAAATGTTCAAATGTCCCTTAAGGAGCTGTATTCCTGATCAAACCAAACTATTAAATAATTACATTGGTCACACTATTACATGCCTATATAGATGACATGTTACACCTCCATGACCATAGTTCCATTAGGACTCATTTAAGCACATACAAAAACCTACCAGACTCCATCCAAAACATAATGCTAATAGAAAACACATTTATAATAGCCTAATCTACATATAAAAAAAAAAGATTAAAAATAATGGAAGCTCTAATAAAAAAAAAAATGAAAAGCCAACACTCAGTAATATTAACTATGAATATGGCCACAATGTGCTGACCATGTTTGGAAAATAAAACTGTCCTATTTCTTCAGACACATACATAAAAAAACCACGTAATTATAAATAAAAAATAAAAATTGTCCTTGATAACGGCTAAATGAATAGCCAAAAGCACTCAGTTATGCAGAACTTTTGAACAGTTTTTACACACTTTGTGTCCAGAAAATAAAACACTTGTGTGAGCACAAGAAAAATGAAATAAAAAGCATTAATTGCAGTACTTTGTTAGTCATCTTTAACGAAACATGTATAAAAGAGGGTTTGCTGCCTAAATACACTATACATACATACATACATATATATATATATATATATATATATAGTGCCTTGCATAAGTATTCACTCCCTTGAAGTTTTCTATATTTTGTCACGTTACACCCAAATACACATGCATACATAAACATATTTGCACATGGAAAGTACAGATGCTGAAAATCAATGTTCTTCAATAACATGTATCTGATCCACTATTCCATCATTACTTGATTAACCAGTTTTTACCTTTTTTTTTTTTTTTTTAAATCTCTTTCATCAACTTTTCCAATGATCATTTGTTTCTTGTAATTACTGCTTACATAGATTTTCAATATTTTGTTCTTTTGCTTTTCTATATCCTTAACGGCCGATAATCCAATAAATTATCAGACAGCTAACATATGTAGACACTATGTTTCAGTTTGTTCAACAATTCAGTAATGCCACCTACCTTGTATCCATCATAAAAATTCAGGATGTGGAATTAGTACTAAACACTCCACATAGCATATGGATAAATTATAACAAATTAAATACAAGAGGAAAAGAAATTGAACATAGACTGTACTGGTGGTAGTTTTGTCCAACATTGTAAATGGCTATGGATCCAAAATATTAACCTGACAACTTGTATCAGGTTCTTAAATAAGCTCATCAGATTTAGACTTTCATACGGATGCCAAGAATAGCACCAAACCTGTTCAGAAATATCTAAACTGTCAGCTGTATAGAACTGCTTTCTAAGATCAATGGTGAAAAAAGACTGTGTGAATAAAGCCTGAAGGTCTTGGCAAAGATCATCCTTCTTTGAACATTGTGGACTGGACTGATGCTACAGAGTCACAAAGAACTGTACCAGATAACGGAAACTATATTGCTTGAAGACTACCAACAGCAGCAACAACTAAGATGGACAGCACATGTAAATAATGATATAATCAAGATGTTAACATTCCACATGAATTCAAATAGAAAGTTCAGAAGGACCCCTCCCTCCCTCCCTCCCTATCAATATTAGAAAAAATGTGATAAAAGCTACTGGACTTGAGAAACTGGTTTTCCTAAATAAGTGTTTTAAGAAAAAGATTTGATAAATTTTAACCAACAGCAGCATTGGCCAAATGTTTCCTTATAGAGAAACGGCTAATATTTCCATTACCATTACCAATGACTTTTCATTGGAGAAACTCTTAAATGGTTAAACATAAGCAAAATAGTTTACAAAAGTAAGAAAACAACCACCGACATCTACATTTTTTAATCTCTTTCTTGTAATTTTGTCTAGATTATAAAGAAATCAAAATCTCAGTTGCTGAAATGACAGCAGAGGTAGTGTGTGTTTGCGGGTATAAATGTGTATTATATATATATATATATATATATATATATATTTATTAAAGACATTTTTTATGTTTAACGTTCTTTTTATAGATACAAGTATTTAAGTAAATGCTCTGTTTATAATAAACAGTATTAAATAACATTTACCGGCCTGAATGTCCGAGAAATTTTCATAGAAAATATTCGTCCTTTGACAGGATTCGAACCTGCATCCTATACGGAACTGCCATTTAGCCCGGTGTGCCTAACCAATTCGGCCACAAAGGATCATTTTGTTGGCAAGGTCGAATTTACTGCTTATAAACTTCAATCTTCCATGAATCTCGTACATTCATAACTGCTCATGTCGTATCAAATGTAAACAAATGACGTCATACATTAAGAAATGGACAAAGTCCGACAATTTATCGGTTAGGCAAGCCGGGCTAAATGGCGGTTCCGTATAGGATGCAGGTTCGAATCCTGTCAAAGGACGAATATTTTCTATGAAAAATTTCTCGGACATTCAGGCCGGTAAATGTTATTTAATACTGTTTATTATAAACAGAGCATTTACTTAAATACTTGTATCTATAAAAAGAATGTTAAACATAAAAAATGTCTTTAATAAATAAATTGTCAGACTTTCTCCATTTCTTAATGTATATATTATTTGGTTAAAGACCAAGAAATATTCTTAAAGTTTTTCTTTTGTTTATTTTTATTTTGTATCTTTTACCTGGTTTCCAATAATGGGATAAAGAACAAAAAGGAAATGTTTATCAATCTAACATATTTATTATTTATTAAAGCTTTATCAGAGAATGAGGTATGAAAAAAAAAAAAAAAAGAATGAAATTCTGATATTTTTATTTTTGTGTTTGATATCCATTGGTTAATCAAGTTTCATATGCATTAAAATTTTTAAACAAACATTTTGATAATTTATAGCATTCTCAATTCAAGGAGACAGGAGACATCCTATTGAAGTTCCTAGAAATTAACAGATTCCAAGCCTGACTGAAAAACTGTAAATATTGCTTTATGTATCTAAGTGTATAATAATTCTAGTTTATCAATGTGGAATTCAGAGGACAATGTATATTCATGTGTATGTATGTATGTGTGTGTATGCAGTGGTGGAATCCTACAAGTTTGCACAAACTGATTCTTAAATTCATGAAAGCTTAAACCGGTTGTTGGATTATCCGAAAATAATCTTATATATTAATAGCTGAAATATAATAGCTACAAATATAATTAAGATCATTGCTATTAGTTCTGCGGAGGCTAAAAGAGGGTTTTCTGTGAAGAACATAATTTATTCTTACAAAAGAAATTGTCTTGAAGTTAAAAATGTAGCAAATCTTCTAGTCATAAATTTGATAGGTCTTCCACTGGATCTTTGGGATTGCAGATATTCAGTTCCAATGTAGCTAAGAAACCATAACATAGATGATGACACTAGAGCCAAAAAGTATTATACTTCTGAAGAGAAATATGAGAACAGAATTTCAATCTGGAAATATCTTAATAAATAAATGTTTACTATTAAATTATCAAAATGGTTTAATTGTTTTTGATACTATAAAGTGATTTGTTTCCATTTTCAGATTGAAAGGAAAATAAGCAGAATAGGTTCTAAAGATTACCTGCCTTTATAGAACCGGTTCCTGGGAATTTGGGATGCCATTATTGTATGTATGTCTAGTAGACATTATGTTTGGCATTTGTCCATATGTTGATTGGGGAACACTTTTTACACAAACACCATTTCTGGTTTCATCTATAAAAGTACAAAGTGTTCTCTTGCAATCCGGTTTAATTTGAGAAAACAAAATATCATTGGTGTAAAACTTTTTTGATTTGAGGAATCTTTACATTTATTATTGCATTTGCTTCAACAAGCTGCCAAGTTGAAGGAATTTTAAATTCACTATGGCTGAAATCTTCATTCAAAACATATTTAAGTCAGTAACATTATGAGTTGATTAAAGTATAAATTTCTCTCTCTCATTATATGTAAGTGGATATTGAGGTCAACATCCAGCAGTAATAGTCTGTTTCATGCTTAAATACAATCTTCAGGCCATATATATTGCATTTTGATTCGACTATTTATATATCATTATCAAAACAACATGCATGGTATGAAGATTGTATTTAAGCATGAAACAGACTGTTGTCACTGGGTGTTGATCTCAATGTCCACTTTTATATTTACATACGCTCTATCTCTGATATTGAGCACTTTACCCATAAATATAGCATAACTTAAAACTATATATATATATATATATATATATATATATATATATATATATGTATGTATGTGTGTTTAAAATCTGCTATAGTTATAGGGAAACATTGCTCAATGTTAGAGATAAAACATTTATAGATATGGGCAGTGAGGACATAGAACTAAACACTGAATGGTGACTATTAGTTTCATGGCTCTTCACAACTTCTTATCCCTTGTGGCTCTTAGCAGTTTTTCTCCCTTTGCTAAGGCTATCAGCCATTTACACAAGCTTGTCAAGTAAGTGGCTTTCTCTCCTGTGCTCAATATGCTCCATGAGAGTTAAGTTTTCCAGGCCCTCCTTCCTCATTATGTGTCCAAGGAATTTCAACTGTCTTTTCCTGACTCTGATTATAAGAGTTCTGTTCTATTAAAAATGACAAATAAGAATTGTGTTTTTTAATCTTTTTAAATTGTTTTTTTGTATTATATTGTTTTAGTTGACTTTTCTTGAACAAGAATTGATACGTTTGACTCCAATGAATATAAATACTACCTATTAGTAACAAAGCACTTTCAATGATTTTTCTGATTTTTATTTTTGGAATCTGGCATTATTTCATCTTTCACAATTTAAATACTTTTTAAAACTCACTATAGCCATTATACTTTATGAATTCTAAATTACTGAATAAATTTAAAACCATTTTTCCCGCAGTAGGTTGCCATTTCTTTCTGTGGTAGACCAGTTGCCATCCAAGGCTATAGAACCTGGTCTGCCCTTCTATTTATCCATAGCTAGAGGGAGAAGAAGAGGATTCATACTTTTCCCAAGGGTATTAGCACATAGGTGAATGTAATGGATTCAACTGGAATTTGATCTTGGCTCACTGATTCCTCAATTTGAGTCGCTATCCATTACTCCACCATGATTACTGGTTTCCATATTGTATTTATGTCTATGCTTGGCCAGCTTAGATGATTTTTGTGGCCTAGGATATGCACTGATCCTTTAAGTTTTTGGTTTGAAATTCCAATGTATATTACCTGAAGAAGACCAGAGCATACAATGGCCGAAACGTTGTGAATATGGTAATAAAGATGAGGACAACAGTCCGAATAATGTAAATAGTGTAAATACTTTCTATCTTGTGAATGTGGAGTTCCTTTCAAGCTATTTTTATTTGTCTATCAATGGTATAGATCTATTGTTTACAAGTGTTTAGTGCTATAAAGACTTTTGTAGAATAATGTGTGGAAAAAAGAACAGAAATTTGAACTTGTAGGAATTTTATATACAGATGTTGTAGAGGTGTGGCTACTGGAGGGTCAACTAAAATGTTTAAGGAAGTGATTCTGTTCATAATATTAAGTTTATAGGTGAAAGAGGGAACCATATTGTTTGGTGGCTTTTAATTTTTTTTTATTTCATTGATTTCATTTACTTTTATCAGTGAAGAAAAAAATATTGTTGTATCTAACATACATTGTAAGTTTAGAGAAGTTTTGAATGTTATTTTTAATGTAGGACATATTGAAGTTGTATAATATAGATTCTAGAGACAACCCCCATTGTGATGCCATCAGTCTAGCTGTTTCCTTGGTAGTAAGGGATGCTAGTAGTAACAGTCAGCAGTAACTTACACAGAGTAGTGGATTTGGTTTTGGCAAGGGAGGAGGGGAATGGTGATTCAGTGCACATTCAAGAATGATGTTTGTCATGTCATGATCTGGGACATTAGAAAAATGGTTTTTAGTGTCAAGGAAGGCAAGGATACTCTTGCTAGGTTTTACAAATATAGCATACAAAATAAATAGAGGATGGATGTTATACTGTTATTTTTATTTATTTTTTGTTAGGTAGGTATGGTGTTACAATTTTATTCAAAGGTGCATATTGAGTTGGGAATTTGATCAATGATAGGCTTTAAAGGGGTGACAGATTTGTAAATTTTGATGTTACCATATATGTATTCAGTTTGTAAATATTTTTTAGTTTCATGGAATTCATTTCAGCATTGTTGGCATTGATAATCTTGTTGTCATGCTTCTTTAATCATTTGGTTGCATTTTTCTGTAATTTACAAAATCTAAAGAACATATTCAGAATCAGAAAGAAGCAGTTGAAATTTCTTGGACACATAATGAGGGAAGAAAGGCTTCGAGAATATGGTACTCACAGGATATATCAAAAGCAACAGGAAGGCAATGGTTCAACTATCTGAAGAACTTGTGTGAATGGATATTGGAACATGGGGTGGGAAGGTTTGGCAGAGACAAACATTGCTTAGGACTACAAGGGATAAGAAAGTTGTAGAGAGTCGGAACTGCCCACATACTGAAGGGACACAGCACATAAAAGAAATTCTGACATTAAGGATTGGAATTGTAGTCATAGTGATTTAGGATATTTTTTTAATTGTTATGTCTGTGTTACTAATCCTTAGTAGTTACTTTTATTTTGTGGGAAAGTTGGAACATTGTGTTTTGTTTTTATGCCTACAGTATTAAGTAAATTTTGCCTATTGTTTTGTTCACACTTCCTCCAGGGTTTTGAACAGGAGTAAAGATTTGTACCATGTTTCCTGTTTAGGATTGAGTTTCTTGTTCATTCTAAATTCTACTTCAACTCTATACTTCTAACATCTCCATGTAAACTTTGAAATTTTACTTACTATTTATTTACTTTTTTTTCTCCATCAGTAGGAGTAGATATATTTGCCTATCATCCAGTTCACACTCCTTCCTAGTCTTTTGAATACTATTAGAGGTTTATCCTTTGTTTTCTGTTTAGGACTGGATTTCTGGTTCCTTCTAAAGTTTTTTCTTTCTCTTTTATTTCCAGTAACACCCTTTTGTCTTAGGGGTATTATTGCCTTGCTTGGGGTGAATTGATTAAAAAAAATGACTGGGATGTACTGTGATCTAATTATTAGTTTGTAATTATTGGATTGATTGAAATAGCATTTCTACTTCAGTGTTTTTCTGAAAGGATCAAATTTTGTTTGCAGGTAGCAGGTAGATCTGACGTAGGTTGATGAAACCTCAGTTTGTGCTTCAAGAGATTGATTAAGTTGTATTATGAGCTGGGTTGGAGGATTTTTATTCTTCCAGAAGTTATGCTGTCTTTTGGTCTAATGTCAAGTTTGTTACTTTTAAATTCCCTTTGAGATGTGATGAATTAAGAGATGCCATTTGTTCCCAACTCACTGTGGTTAGACAATGATGTATTTGTAAATTCCACATTGCTAAGAATATCTACTCTGGGTCACATATGTCCATTTGGCAAAACAGATAATTGCAAACCCCAAGGAGACTGATTTCTGATGGCATGCCAGTAAACTTTGTTAGCAGGAAACTTTTTTTTTTGCTGAAGATAAGCTTTATTTTTATTTTTACTATTGTTCACCTAATGCAAGGCCCAAGAGCTACTTGAGGTAGAAGGCTACTAAATACCAGTGTTGTAAGGGAGGGGGAAGAGATGCATATTACGAGGATATTAGGATAGATAATTTTACTAAATTTATATTTTTTAAAAATAAGCTTTCAAAAATATTTATATTTTTATATTATAAATAAATATTATATTTTTTCTGTTGTATACAGGACATGAAAGACATTTTACAACTTTATATATAGGGAGACTTATTTTTGAATTAACAATATTTTTTCATGAAATTAATCTCTGTCTTTACTTTTTTACTTTACTGAAAAAAAAGCAATTTCATCATAAAATACCTTTTTTAAAAAGCAATATGAAACCAAATAAATTATTTTAAATGAATTATTTTCTGATTTAAAGAAAAATAATTACTGGTGTTAATTTGATAAAATACATAATATATTTACTTTAATAAATAGTAAAATGTCCATCCTATAATTATTTTCTGTTTAAAAAAAAAAAAAATAAAGATTTGTATCTGGTATGTCACTTCACAATCTCATTCAGAAAAAGGCTCATATTTTTGAGAAATCTAGACCTGAGTCTTTGCAATAGGATCAGATTGATTATCAAGGCACTGAATAAACATATTATTGAATTTCAACATTAAGATGAAGTTACTTCTTCCAAGCAACACAGGGTAGCCCCACTTATGTATGTATGTATATATATATATATATATATATATATATATATATATATATATATATATATATATATACACACACACACATTTTTTGTACTTCTCAGTCTCATTGATATTATGTCCCCTCATCAGAGACTTGATCATTTTTCAAATTTTACAAGATTAGTTAACATTTAAGTAATGAATTTTAATCAGAAATTTTGACTTTGTATTTGATCTTAGAGTTATAGAGAAAAGTGTTAGGTTATGTGCATTGACAAAATTTTCATTAATAATAAAAAAAATAATTCAACACAGAATATTTTTGAAAGCATAGATAATTCATAAAAAATTAAATTAAATAGTTTAGTAAAATTTTTATGATCCCCACCCCAGCATGTTTAAAATGATTGTGTATATTTAGAATAATTTGTTTGTTTTTGCATTCATTTTAAAAATTTAATATCTAAACTTTTAAAAAATATTAATTTCGATAAAATATTAAAAGAGAGTTAAAAATTTCTGGATTAAAAATATCAAAATATATGAATTATGTTTTCGTGGAATATCTGATTGGGTTAAATTGAAAACAACTAAAAACCCCCACCCACCCACAAATATGTATGGGAATATTATTTTGTCATGTTTTTACAATTTTTGTTTCAAATATTTGAATAAATAAATATTAAACTTTTGTTCAAATAACTGTATTTAATATTTTTCTTCTTTTAAATTTACTTTGTTGTTTTAATATTCATTTTTTTAAAGTTATGCTTTTATTTACAATAGATATGGAAATAAATTCAAGAGAATAAAAATTTTTAAAATAAATATAGCATTTCAAAATTATCAGCAGAAATTAAAAACAAATGGGAATAATAATTATCCTCATTCATTTTTACTTTTTAATTCTGAGAATTTCGAAACAGTTACAAATCATTTTAAGTAGACATGTTTTTCTGATAAGATATAAAAATGGTCACTTCAAAAATTGAGCAGTTCTTCAATTTGAAAGTTTTGGCAAAATTCAATAAAATGGCTATTAAATATTTTTTCATGTTATCTGAAGTTTATGGGGAGCAATGCATGTTGTATGGATGAGTTTTGATTAGGTTAGTTAATTTAATAAAATCAATTTTGTTGGGTTATTTAATATTGAAAACAGATCCTGACAAAAACTATTTTTGGAAAGGTAGACAGAACTTTGTCTCGTAAAAGAGTAAAATAGACAAAGATCCTGGTTTACACTGGAAAAAAATAGGTAGATATAAGTCCTGGTTTACACCGGAGACAAATATGTCCAGTTTACACTTGAGGCAAATAAATAGACAAGAAAAAGTACATTTATGCTTAGAATTAGAAAGAGATAGTTGAAATATCTTGGGTAGATAATGAGGAAAGATGGCTTGGAGAATTTGCCAACTCACAGGGACATATTGAAGGCAAGAGGAACAGAGGAAAGCAGCAAATAAACTAATGAATTTGTGTAAATGGTTGGCATAACAAGGATTAGGAGAGATGGTAAAAAAATCAAATCTTACTAAGAGCTGCAAAAGATAAGAAAGCTATGGAGAGCCATGATCACCCACATCCAGAAGGGATATGGCATATAGAAAAAAGAAAAAAATTACTGCTGCTCCTCCCATGGACTGTCAATCAGTATTTTTTACACATAGTGTAGGCTTTCTTCTAACCAGACTTAATTATTGGCTTTAATATTACTCTGATGATGAAAAATAAACATCAGATAAAAGTGAACATCTTGATATAACTGACAGATAGTGGCACTGATGAGAGAAAGAAAAGGATATTTACTATCTTAAAACAAAGAAATCTAAGTCTGTCTATATTTCCGAGTCTGTCTATAAAAGAAATCTAACAATAATAACTATTTTCTCTTGCAAAGAGAGAAGACAAATTCCTGTTTCTTATTCAATCGGTAAAAGACCATTGGGCTTGGGTTCAAGCTATCCTTAAAAAGGTTTATTTTTTTTTTTTACAACTGAGTTTTATTTTCATTTTATTCTTAGCTGAATAAATAAATGCACATTATATTTTAGTGGTTACATTAATTTGAATAGAAGACCTGTTTTTTTAGTGTTAATTACATCTATCAGCCCGTGCATTCAACAATCTTAACAAAGGGTGGCCTCAGGTAGGGTTCAACTTTATATTCTCCTTTTTGTAGAAGAAATCACCATCTGATCTGGTGTGCTTTCGACCACTCAGCCAGAGAGAGCTTCACAGTTCAGCAAGATTCAAGTACCTTTTCTATTCAGATCATCTTGAAAACCCATTATCAGCTTGAATGTTCACAAGTGTTAACTTCAGTTTTGTATCCAAAATCTAAAAGTAATTTCTAAGAAATTAATAGATATAATATATATATATATATATATATAAAGAAATATAGTCTTAAGGTGTGCTATATTTATAGAATAAAGTGCTCAATATCAGAGACAGAGCGTGTGTAAATATAAAAGTGAACATAGAAGTCAACACTTAGAGGCGACAGTCTGTTTCATGCTATATGCAATCGTCAGGCCACGTGTGCTGTTATTTTTCTCGGCTATTTATATATATACGGGTTAGTGGTGCATTGTGGGTATTCTGTTATGGCGGTTATTTCACTGGAAGTCGTTTGTTTATCTATTTAGGTCAAATTATATTGCTTGTTTTTATTTCTTATTTTATTTAACAAAAAAAAAAAAAATAGAAATAAAACATAAAAAAATACTATGTTACTTAAAAATCGAAAACCGAAAAGAGAAAATATACAAGTAAAATAAATTAACCTAAAATTCATCCAAGTAAATAAATAAACAAACCAACCCCAAATAAAGATAATCAATTAAAAACTGTTCCCGCCAAAATAATACTTAGAATGAACTACAACAATCAACCCCAAAACTGAACAAATAGCTTTAATTAAATTCCCAAACCAAAACAAAACTGTTAAATAAGTGATATAAACAAATTTTTACTACGTTAATGAATAAATAAAATAAGAAATAAAAACAAGCAATATAATTTGACCTAAATAGATAAACAAACGACTTCCGGTGAAATAACCGCCATAACAGAATACCCACAATGCACCACTAACCCGTATATATATATAAATAGCCGAGAAAAATAACAGCACACGTGGCCTGACGATTGCATATAGCATGAAACAGACTGTCGCCTCTAAGTGTTGACTTCTATGTTCACTTTTATATTTATATATATATATATATATATATATATATATATATATATATATATATATATATATCTCTATATATATAGTTTACATTTCTTTTACATTGTAAGTTTTTAGAACAATTTATAGCAGTCTCAAATTCAAATATATATATGTATAAATTTGAAGTAGAGAATGCTTTAAATTATTCTAAAAACTTACAATGTAAAAGAAGTGTAAACTATGGAAGGCAATAAATGATTTAATTTTTTTTCCACCTTACTTCTGTATATAAAAATTAGAAATATATTAACTGTTAACAAGAAATATATTGCTGTATGTATAGCCAAAAGCGCTCAGATAAAAAGAACAATTGGACAGTTTTTATATGATTTATAATCTGAAAAGAAAAAAATATTAGATCACTTGAGAAATTGTATAAAAAACTAAATCAAAGCACCTTGTCTGTCATATTCAATGAAATGTGTATGAAAGAAGGATTGTTGCCTGAATACACAAATTATATATATATATATATATATATATATGATGAAATTTTAAATGTTTTAGGTTCAGCTAAAACAGATAACCTGGCTGAATTAAAGCAGACATTCAAGAAATGAAAGTATATGGTTTTGACAGGGACCAAAATGACTCCCACAGAAAGGGATTTCCTTCTTAAACGCATAAGAAAATTGTATTGATTACACAGAGAGGAAGATATAATAAAAAAAAACAAATGCTGCATCATCCTATCTTCCACCACTGAAGTACATTCGTTGAATACAATTTTACAACCATTTTAACTTTAAGTTAGGTTATTTGAAGTTTAAAATAAAAGCTGAAATTAATATGAGCGAGAGGTTAAATGCTAAAAATAAATGTGTCTGTGTTATTACTAAAACAGTGACAAAATATTTAAATCATTCTTAGTTCATTCCAAAAGGTCAACCTTTTTTTTAATAGAGTAATAGAGACAAACAATTTAAGCTTATCAGCAAACATGTTTGATGACAAACACATCCTCAGTGGTGACAGCACAATCATTCAGAAATTTTGATCCTAAATGATCCTATTCTGATTTTTAACTCTTGAAAACTAAATAGCATATCCCCCCCCCACACCAAAAAAAAAAAAATGACCAGATTATTTACATATGAATTGGTACTTCTTTATAGGATGCCTTTACTATATGCTCTACCCAGAATCAGTGTGCTTTGTTTAAGATCAAAGTATTAATCCCTGACCTTCTGTTTAAGACCAGTGTCTCAAGTGTGCACTTAATTTGAAAGTTAATTTTATCATGCTGTTCAAGCAGCAGGATGCTGAAGGTGTGGATATATCACACTAGAATCAGAACAGAATTTAATTGTTATTTTTCTGCTTACTTTAAGATTTATTTATTATTTTTAATAATTGTTAATTCAATGTAAAGCCCAAGAGGCATTCATGGTTGAGGATTACTGGACTTAGGTTTGGTGTATGGAGATAAGGAGGAAGTAAGTTCAGATTATGAGGATAGGTAGGATATATAACAGTTGATCTTAACCTTGAAGAGGTTAAGATTGTAGATATTAGGGAAGCATCCTCTTGGGAATCTGTTCCACAAAGTTATGGTTCTCAAGAAGATATCCGAGTGGAACTTCCTTCTTACCAATGGAATACAAAGAGAATGTGGATGATCCAACCTTGTGGATGTAGCATGGCTGATTTTAGCTGTAAACATCTGAACAGGTAAAACTAAGAAATGCAATTGTACTAAATATTTACCATGGAAATAGCAGTACAGTAGTATTATCTTGTAATGTGTCATCTGTGAGAAAGGGGCTGTTGGGTTGAAAATAATTCATCAACCACAAGTCTATGTTGATGCTTTTGAACTGAAAAATGAGGATTATGTAGCTCTAGCCCAGATATGGCAGCAATATATAACTTATAAATAAACATACAGAATAAGTCAGATTTTTCATTTTTACATGTGATGTCCTTTTTTAGGGTATAAGTTTTTAAGGAGGATCAGTTATGTGCCATGTGTAATACATGCTTAGGCGATCATGTATCTTTTGATACATGACTGAAGAGACAGATTTTTCCCCGCAGTAGGTTGCCATTGCTTTCTGCGGTAGACCAGTTGCTATCGAAGGCTATAAAACCTGGCCTGTCCTGCTATTTACCCATAACTGTGGGGGAGAAGAAGAGGATGCATACCATTTCCAAAGGTATTAGCATGTAAGTGAATGCAATGGCTTTGACTGGAATTCAAACTTGGCTCTCCAATTTTACAAATAATAAAAAGTTGTTTGAGTAAAACTTCATCCTTACCAATGGAATAAGAATGGAATGAGGAGGAATCAACTCAGTGTATACAGCATATTGGTTCCTAGCTGTGAAAGTCTAGATTGATAGAACCGAGGAATATAGTTTGCCCATAGAACTGCCATGAAAATACGTCTACAGTAGGGAGAGGCAAGCAATGTTTCAACTGTGAAACAACTCACCATCACCACCGTCATTTAAATTTCTCTCACTGTTCAAATTACAAGTAATGTTTCAGTGGGGTTATATTTGGGGCAAGGAGAGTTAAGTTTAATGTTACAATAAGATACTGCAGACAGATTATCCAATTTAGATTGTTTTTATTATGATTTTTAGACTTAATGCATTAAACATAAGTAAATGATAAAGTGAGTTCAAATAGAAACTAGAGAGTTGCCTGTTATATGATGTTTTAATGTTGGCAATATACTTTTGACATTTTACATGATATCAAGTGTTTTATTCATTTTTCATCATCCACAATTCATCTATCCTCCCAAAAGCTTGAACTTTTTTCTTTTTTTTTACAGTCAGGTTCAGTTTGTACAAAACCTGGAAGCCATTTAAGGTAAAGGGTTACCGAGTTGGATGCAATTTATGCAGATAGGAGGGGAAGATAATGGTTAAATCTAGACTTGGACAGGTTAAGATTGTAATGATTAGGGAAACATCCTCTTGGGAGCATAGAGCAGTGGTCATGGGAAGAAGCTGTTTGAGTGGAACTTACTTTTCATCAATGGAATACAGAGGAAATAAGAGTGATTTCTTACAATGTGAGTGGCATAATGGGTCCTTTCATGAAGGTTAGAACTGGCAGAACCAAGGAATGCATTTCGTCAGAGCATTTTCCACTGGTGATAAAACAGTGAAGGGCTTGCCACATCCTGTTTGTGTGTGAGAGGGGTTGCAGGGTGGAAAATAATTTGTCATCCATAAGGACATGAAGACGCTTTTGAACTCTATCAAGACTGGAAAGTGAGGACTGCACAGCTCCTGTCTAAATATGACAACAGTACTCCCTTTTAGAGTGGATTTGGCTCTTGTAAAGGTAGAAGATAGCATGAGGAGTCAGGCATTTACTGGAGTGGTACAGAGAATCATCCATTTTTTTTTTTTTTTTTTTTTTTTTTTTAATCGTTAGTGATGGATGATATGTACAAGTTCCACTTGAGGTCTTGGAGGAATTTAAGGCACAATAGTCACTCAACGCATGAGGCCTCTCTGAGGGGACATCCATTTATTGTGACTGGTGGTAGTTCATGCTCTGATTGGTGCTGATGGAATGTATCTAGTTTAGTTTTCAAGGCATTGAATGTAACCAGCCAGTTTTTCCCCACTGAGATGTTAGAACTAGATCAGATGAGAGATCAGCTGCCAATCTCTGATCATCACAAGTTCTGGAGGTGCACCCATATATCATTGTGTCATTGGCATATACATTGACAAATGATGTGAGTATACTCTTAGGCAGATCATTTATGTAAAGTAAAAAGAGGGCTGGTCTAAGAAGTAAGCTCTGGAGGATGCCTATGTTGATTGCTAGGGACTGGCTGTTAACTGGCTGTTAGCCTTCATGGTTCTACCTTTTAGGAAGGACTTTATAATTGAGAAGACTCTCCCAGTAATTTCATAATTAGAGAGCTTGAACAATAAACCTTTGGGCTACACTTTGTCAAAGGCCTTCGAAATGAATAGAGCTTTCATCAAATATGGCTAAGGGAAGCTTATTCAGGATACCAATTTAAATTTCTGCTTCTACAGGTAACAGAAACCTATCAGAACAAATCTATTTTTTATTATCTTATATGCCAAGTCTATTTGTAAGTTTTTTGCCTGTAATATCTATAATTATTGGCTTCTCTACAGTGATCTTCTTTGCACTAGTGAAGCAAGGTGTCAGTGCCTTTGTTATAACAAATTAGACTGTTCCAAGATGTTTATGAAGCCAAGAAATGAAAAGATTGAGTCTATAAAAGAGCAGAATTCAATAGCAATAATTAAAGAAAAATATATTTTAAGATTCACACATGAAAATTTAGTAATAATCATAAAACAAAATATACTATCATTTTTTACGGTACCGGTAAACTATTTTTTTTTGTTTTTTTAAGTGAAATGGGATAAAAGTTTTTCAAAGTTTAGTATTAAATTAACTAATTTTCCCCAAATAGCATTTTTTATGATTACTTAATGGATGATTTTTAATTACAGAATTAAAAATTTTTGTCAGCAGACATCAATTATAGCATAATTCAAATTAAATTTAAATGACAAAAATTTACATGAAAACTGTTGAAAATCGGCTTTAAGCATGCAAATGTATTTCTTTTTTTTCTAACTAAATTAATATTATTTTCATTGAAATAAATCACAAATTAAAAGTTCTTAGAACATCATTTCTGTCACTATTGCCCCCATCTTTATTGTTATTATCACAATGTTTCAGCCATTGTACACACTGGCCTTCATTAGGTGATTTTTGATTTCATACCTTCAGAGAGTTTTGAACTGGACACATTATTTAATCTATGGGTGTGAATTGTTCCAATGACCAGTGATATCTCATCACTTGCTCTGTTTCCACTTAGTCCAATACCTGCCTGGCCCAGGGATTGAACTTGCAATTATGATGTCAACAAATTAATGAACCAAAGCTTTAATCCACTAGGCTATAGTCCCGTGGGGCAATTTTGAGTGAAGAATTTCGAGCCCCATTGATTAAATAAAGGGTTCAGTTCAAAATACTCTAAAGGTTAGCCAGATTCTTAAGAGATATCTAAATTATTGTATCATCTTTTGAAATTAAAAAAAGAAAAGGAAATTGTGGTCATTGTTACAATACCTTTTGGTAGCTATTTACTTGACATGAGCAAAATGTAAACTATATCATTTTATGTGAACATATTTTGGGATTATGTATGCAAAATAATATGAAAGGTCTATTTAGTCTACACTCTTTGATATGAACAAGAATTCTTTGATATGAAAAGATAATAGTACGACATATTCTGTATTTTACAAACCAATAGACAACATTTTTCTATCATAAATAAAATGTTTACTTATCTCTACTCAAAGTTTTCCAGATTTTGAAATCTACTATTTAGTAATTTTGATTTTTTAGCTCCTGATGAGTGAATTTCAGAATCTGAAAAACTGAGTAGAGATAAGTAAACATTTTACTTAATATTATGTTTTGTTAGAGTGTGTAATTTTTTGAATACACTGGGCACATTAAATTATTTGTTAAGTCACAACAAGGACCTCAGACAGACAACCCTTTACTCAAAATATATGCAGTGCCTAAAAGAGCCAATTTTTGGATGACTCCAAGTTGGTATGGCATTCCCTTCTGATCAAGGAAATCAGTTTTAATGGGATTGGTCCCAATGTGGTAATCACCACAGAAATCACCTTGACATTCCCTTCATGCATTCCAAACAATCTTGACCTCTCAACTTTCAAATCAGAGTAGTTTATAATTTTCTCAGTCACCTTGTTTGCCATATTTGTGTCATTTGGTATGGCAACATCAATATTATGACAGTCCTTGGTACCTTTTTCTAGATCCAGACAGCAATGGTGTATCACTTTGTTTTAAAATCATAGTCACAGAATATTGCGGGCTTTCTACCTTCTTCAATTGTTCTGCAAAACAATTTTTTACAATTTGGTATCTATACTTTTGGCACAACAACCAATGTATATAAAGGCATACTTTATTATTCTTATTATTACTATTAATGCTCTATTCCTTCTTATTTAACACTGTAATTACAAAGACTTCTTGCCTAAAAGAAAAACATTATCTTCTAGAAATATCCTGGTAGAAAGTTTTTTAGTAAAGCAATCTTTGTTATGCAGGGTGCAATGGATGAATTGTTGTCTAAATTATGCAAAAATGAAAATAACACCCACATTTCAACAGATATATTTACCAAATTTACAGAAAAATATCTTGAAATACTAAAGAGTAAATTTATTCAATAAAATAGCCATTGGCATCAACCACGGCATCCAGAAGACTTTGAAATCTCCTGCAACTCTTCTAGACAGTCTCCTTGTTGAAGTCGGCGAATGCTGCCATAATCCTTGCCTTCAGTTCATCTTTGATGTTACAAGGAGTTTTGTTGGTTTCTCACTCAATAATCAAGGATGTTGCAGTCTGGAGAGTTAAGTGGCCAGATGCTTGTATGGCATGGTGCAGAGTTCTATTGAAGGGCATAGGGTTTTCCAGCAGCCACCCTCTTGACTCAGAGAAGCACTACATCCTCAAGTCATTTGATGTACGCCTCTGTGTGAAATCTAAGGCCCTCAGTAGTTCTTTTCTGATCAGAATGATCAGAGTGAGTATTCCAAGCTGCCATACCTTTGTAATCACCATCAGACTAATTTAACTTTTTCCGTATCCACTACACTGTCTTCAGATTGACACCCAAACACTCTGAAATATTCATATTGAAGCTTCCAGCACGAATCCCAAGTAGTACAGCATGCTGTTTCCAAATTTCTGGCAAAGTGAATTGTGTCATAGTGCTTTTATTTGATAGATAGTGCCCAACTGACCCCACTATACTGTGTAATCGAGAAAATCAAAAACAACCAATGCATATGCATGAAATTAAAAATATAAAATGGCGAAAATTTACCCATCACACTCTGTATGTCATTACTAACAAAAAAAGAAAACAAAAGAAGATACAACACAAACTGACATATGAAGATGCAATACTTAAAAAAAAAAAAACAGCATATGTGGGAAGATGCAACATAGCCCACATAAAAACACAATATATGTCATAACATTAGCAATTCTTTGATAATGGCTTCTAAAAGCTGAAAGTGCTCTGATATTGAACAATTAATTATTCCAATTTTGGGACTGGAAATCAGGAAACTAGTTCAAAATATAGGAAAAATGAATAATAAAATCCTTAAAGAACTTTCACTGATTTTTAACCAAACACAGACATATATATACACACACACACACACACATATATATATATATATATATATATATATATATATATATATATATATATATATATATATATATATATATATATATATATATGAGAGAGACAGATTGAAACTTTAATCACCTCATGATGTTACTGACTTAAATATATTTTGAATGAACCTGAGAGCTTGAATTGGATGCAATAATAAACAATGATTCCTCAAAAGTTTTACTCCAATATGATTTTTTTCCAAGCTAAATTTGATTGCAATCAAACTTTTTGTACTTAATTGATTTAAAATATTTTTCATGCAATTTACTATCCTTACTTAGAAATTTTTTCAGAGATTTGCTGAAGGGAGAAGTGTATAATTATAGAAGTTTTAAACTTTTAGACATGAAACAAAAATTTTTTTTTTTAAATCTATATATTTTTGATAGTGTTGAGTAGGCTGCATCCTTGAAAGTTTTAACACATTTTTAATGTCAGAACGTTTATCAAAAAGGCTAGGATTTACTATTTCCATATGACACTTGAAGGTGCACCTAATAAACATTAATACATTTTGGAATATAAATTACATTTATCGAAACTTTTAATATTTATACTGACAAAATAAAACCACTTATACTAATATTTTCTTTGAGTTGGCATGTCAGAAATAATCTTCTGTTAATAGAATTGGTATGTGAACCATTTAACTAAGTAAGGACTTGGTATCAGCTGGCTGCTTGCTAAAATAAATCCAATTTTACACAGAATTCTGTCTGTGAGTGCTGCCTTTGTATATGTCTATATCAGCCAAAGTTTTTTTTTTTTTTTAAAGCTATGAATAAAAGGATAAAAGAAAAAATAATGGCATAAGTTACATATTCCTTTTTATATTGATTATTTTCACAGAATAGTGGGAATATTTGGTGAAGTTTATTAACAGTCAATTTCTCTTACTAGCTACTCAAGAAAATGTAACTTCGTCTTTTAGTATATAGGAATACTAACCAATGTGGCAAAAGTCAGGCAACAAAGTATAAATATGGTGAAAGAAAATGAAAATTTGATTGGTCATTGTCAAAAGAAATTCAAACAGAATGGAAATCTCTGAAAATAATTTACTTCAATTTAGTTTAAAAGACAAATATTAAATCAATTTTCTCTCTGAATTTCTGTGATTAAGATTTATCATTATTTACACTATATTCCAACTATTATGATAACAACAAAGATGATAGCCTGAATATAAATAGTGTAAATAATAAATAAATTTTAGTCTGAACTGAAGTGAAGCAATATTTGGGTCATTTCCAATACATATTATCTTTATTAGCAACTTATTTATAAGTGACAGTACTCAAATTTAACTAAATCCCAAGCTAATCCACTACTGATGTCAGTGTGGCTTAAGAAACTCAAAAATAAAATACAAGTAAAATTAAATAAAAAGAGTTACTAAATATTTTACAATGTATTCAAGACTTTGACCAATTCTACTAATTTAGTTAAAATGAAATGTCTTTCTTTTCCATTTATTAAACCCAAGTATAAAAAACTATTTAAGCAACTTCTGTCCTCCTATATGGCAGTGAATGCTGAATAATCTCCTCAAAGATGAGGTAGAGACTTGAGGCTACAGAAATGTGGTTCTACAGAAGGATGCTAAGGATACCATGCTATGAACATGTGAGCAACAACAAGGTTTTAAAGAAAATGAAAACAAAAAAGAAACTTATACTTAACATCAGGGAGAGACATTTGAAATTGCTGGAGCACATAATGAGATAGTAGGTGTTAGAAAATCTGATTGAGGGCAAAAGGGAAAACAATGCATAACATATTTGATGATGGATGGTGGAACAGGTTTTAGAAGAAATAACAAAAAGACAAAATTTATTAAGCGCTACAAAGGACCAGAAACTGTGGAGAGCCATGATTGCCTACATTCTGAGGTGATACAGTACATAAAGAGGAGGAGTACTAACACTTGTATAAACATTAAGCAACCTGAGTACTGGTCCAAATACTAAGTTGCTTTTATTATAAAAAATTGTGTAGAACTTTATTTCATGGTGATTTATATACGACTTCACATAATATGTATTTAGGTAACAGTCCTTCATTAATACATTAGACAAGGAATTAAAAAAATTTTTTTAGTTAACTTCTTTGTTTTATGTATGTCACTTAATTTTATCCAAACATAATGGACAAACAGTTAATGTCAAGCTTAAAAAGTAATTAAAATGTGAAAGATGAATAACACAGTTTTCTCTGATCTTGATAACGGCAAGTAATATGGTCAAGAACATTAAATCCAGACATGCATTTGTTGAAGAAACACATTCTATAGAAGTTTTAGAAAAGTTTCATTAGAAATAAAGAAAAGAGTGCTTAACTGCAATGTAATATCAATCCTTTTACATGGCAGTGAATATGGGACAATTTTCCAATAGATGAAGAGGAGACTGGATTCAATAGAGATGTGATTCTATAGAAGGATGTTGAGAAAACCATAAACAGAACAGGTGAGCAATTAGAAACTTTTAAGGAAAATGTGAACAAAAAAAAAAGAAACACTTGTATTTAAAATCAGAAAAAAACAGAGTTTGAATTTCTGGACATAATGAAGAGAAGGCTTGGAGAATAAAAAACACATGTAAGACATATTGAAGGCAAGAGAATCTGAGGGAAACAAGTAACCTTCCTAATGAGCTTTTGTAAATGGATGGAAAACAGACTGAAAAGAATAGTAAGGGGATAGACATTGCTTAGTTTTACAAAGGATAAGAAGTTGTGGAGAACAATGATCATCCATGCCTTAAAAGGACATGGTATATATGGTATAGATCAACAGGAGTTATCTCTCTTGATGACGATTGTCTCCCTCACTTAGATACAATAAATAAGCAGTGTAGCTGTGCCTTGTGAAGGGTAGTATTTATTGTACTGCTAACAAGTGATGTTGAATGTCAGTGGACCACAATAAACAAAACAAAGACTTGATTAGAAAATGACTGGCCAATATTTACTGATGCACGTAGGTACAAGATGTGGAGGTATAGAGAATGGTCGACCAAGTCAGCTGGACATTGAGTGAGGGTGATTGAATCTCCCTTTCATTGGGACTGCTACCAAACATGTCTGAACTCAATGGTTGCGAAATGAGAGGAGAGAACAATCATCTCCTTTCTGGAAGTGGGATCATAAAATTCACACATGACCGGAAACACTTTTCAGTTTCTTTTTGCATAATAGGAAATTAAATTCTTTATTTATTATTATTATTTTATTTTCATTTTCCCACAACCTCTCCATTCCAGCTCAGTAAAGCTTTCTTAAGTCTTATCATGCCTTCAAAGTTGTCATCACAGCATATAAAAGAAAAATCAAACTTGAACTTATATAATTATTCTTCCTGTTACAAACACAAATGTTCCATAGTTTCTTCTGGTTTCATTGATTTGAGTAATTCTTTGACATTGTTCATGAAAGAAAAAGCAAGACATACTCTATTGGAAAAAAAAAAGAAAGAGTCCATTCTTACTTCCTAATAGATGGAATTTTACCTTTTCACTGTGTTATTCTTTCCTATATTCATAGCTAGAAAGCCTAAATTAGTAATTGGCTTTTGTCCACACTTACAAATATAACTGAAAGAGCAGAAGAATATATCAATCAGAAGAGAAACAAGTGTACACTTGGGTATGTGTATGGGTAAAACATTGAGAAAGAAATAATGAACAGAGAACATCATGGACAAAATAAGTTACTTGTAGATGGAAAAATAGGTTTATTGATTCTAAAACTAGAATTGAATATAGTTATTTTTGATGGAGACCAACATGTCTGGATTTCTCCATTCATACATCAAATTTTGTGGTGGCAGGTGAGACGTTTGCAAATGAGATATATTTACATTGGTAAAATTATGGTATTTATACAAAATAGAGTTCTTCAAAGAGTTTCTAAGCCTTTATGCTCAGCCTTTATGCTCAGCCTTTGTGCTGGAAGTTTTTACCTGTCAATGAATTCATGATTGTATGATGCCTGTCTATCTTAATATTCAATCTTACATTAAAAACAATAATACATCATTCTTCCTCTTATGTTCTATGTCCCTTCAGGACATGAGTGATTATGGTTTTTCACAGCTTCCTGTCCCTTGTAGCATTAAGAAATGTCTGACACTTTATAATCCCCCTTTGTCCCCAGCCTACTATCTATTTACAGAAACTTATTAGGTAGGTTACTTTTTCATCTGACCCTCCTGCCTTCAATGTCTTGTGAATGTAAAATTTTTAAGCACTTTTTCCTTATACACTTTGTTTTTTAATTAGCATCAGCTAATTTTAATCATTCTTAAATTCAAATGTTTCAGACTTATTTCATGTTTAAAATATAACCTAAATAAGAGTTAGAAATCTCAATTATTTTCCATAAGCTGAGTGTGGGTAACATTAGTTATGTTAAAAAATAAATTGCAGTCTTTCTTTAGGTTTAAAACATGCTTAGATTTTGGACTAATCAGAGCTTTTCTTCTTACAAGATTCATGAAAAAAAAAAGAAAAAAAATGAAAGTATAATGCATCTGAGAAATTTAAATTGTCTTTTTCTGATTTTATGTACAAGTCCTCCAGGGTTTTATCCTTGGTCCTATTTTGCTATTAATTTTCATTAACAACCTTCTTGATGGCATCAGTTCTCAACTTAGTATGTATGCTGATGACACAACCATTTACTCCTATCTTGATACAAAGTCTGATCAATCTGATAAAGTCAAATTGGTGGCTGATGTCATAATCAACCCTCAGTTTGTTAACTGGGACAAAGGATGTCTTGTTAATTTTAACACCTCCAAAACTAAACTGCTTTCTATTAATCATCTGAGAAATCACTTTCTGCCTTCCATCAGTATGGCTGATGTTAACCTTCAGGAAAGTGACTCATTGCACTTTCTCAAGCTAATGTTCTATGCTGAGATGAAGTGGAAAGACTATATTAATCTATTGCTAGGTCAGCTGCTAAATAAGTTGGTTCACTGTGTCATGCGAGGTGTTTTTTCTCTCCAGAATCTATCTTGAATATCTACTAGCCTACCATTCATCCAGACATAGAATATTGTTGCCACATATGATCTGGTGATCCTGCTATATATCTAGAGCTCCTTGATAAAATCCAAAGTAGAATCAGCAATATTATTGGTCCTGATCTGTCATCTTGGCTTCAGTCACTTTTCCACTGCTGTAAGGTTGCCACCCAGTGTCTTTTCTAGAAATACTTTTGTGGTAACTGTTTGGATCAACTCTTCACCATGGTACCTAGACTTTTTGAATTTAAGAGCAGCCTTAGACTAGTGATGAGGTCTTACCAATTTACAGTTGAGTTGGCTGGGTATAACTAAGTTTTATACTAACAGTTTCTTTTTTCATATTTCTCAGTTGTGGAATTCTCTTCTAGCAACTTGCTTTCCAATTAACTTAAATCATCAAAATTTTAAACACAATGTCAATCAGTTTCTACTGTCCTCCTGATTATTATTATTTTGTACTTGCTGCCTAGTAATATTTTTGCTTTCTAATTCTTTTACCCCCAGTAACCCCTTGTGTTTTAGTGACTTTACTGCCTTACTTGGGGTGAAATCAATTTTAAAAAAAAGTGTCCTTTTAAAACAGAGTTAATGAGGAGTTTTGCTATCATACATTTAATAGTGGTTGCTTGCCAGTTTCCATAACTTCACAGTTTCCTTTAGTATCTACTGAGGGATGAAAGAAATGATGTTAGAAACTGATGATGTTAATAACTGAAACTTAAACAATAGACAATAAAGAATTGTTAACATTCTTTTTCCAAAATATGTTATCTTCATTGCAAACAAAACCTATTTTATTCTTTAGTAGAAGAGCCATTGTTAACTATGTTTTTTTTTTCTTTTAAAGGAGAAAATATTTTCATAACTTATCTACATTAATATACGATGAAATATTTTTCTATTTTTTTTTTTTTTTACAAAGAATGAGGGGCATGAGAGTGGAAGAAACACCTTAAAGTATGAGACACACTTGCCATTCATTTAAAGAATTTGTTTTCTCTGTAGTAATGCTGCTGATGATTATACATCACAAATATTATTAGGGTATTTATAATCTCTCATCAAATTCTTTTCCACCAGGAACTGTAAATGCTGCTTCAGACACATGGCTGTAAATTATCTCCCTTTAACAATATTTACACTGATGTTTGAAGCTGTTTCTTACAAATAATATTTGCTAGAAATGGTATAAGAAAAATAGAGAATCTGTACTTGACAAGGACACAGTTCAACATTAATAGATAAAAAGGGCAATAATGTTCTGGTCCCATGGATTAAATAAAATTCAGGTGACATTAAAAAGAGGAGATGGAAATTGAGCTAGGAAGCAAGTTAAGCTCTGACTCTATAAACTTTCAGTCCAGCTCAGACTTTATAAACCAACAGGAAATGACTGATGAGGAATCAATGGAATACCAAGACAGTTTGGACAATTCAAGAACCTATAGTGAAGAACAGGATGTCACCAACAAATGAGACAGATCTAGATCTCCCATAAACAAAAATACACACAGATCTCTAGATAGGTGGCGAGAAGGAAGTCAAAATAGATGAAACTTCAGATCAATGAAGGGTATAAAGCCTGTTCATTTCAGGGAGATGTGGTAGTCATTGGTTAGTGTTACCACTTGTCAGTATATGTCCAGGAGTAGACATTATCTATAGTAACAATTAGTCATGGACTGCACAAAACTACAATTCCTACTTGGAATATCATAATAATGTTTGCCAATCTTTTAAGCATTGTTTTTCTAACTTTTCTACTACATATTTTTTATCAATTTAATCCATAATTTTTATTTTGAGGCTTGAATTTTTTTTATATAAGGTTAAATAAATAAGTCCATAACGTGGAATGTAGCTCTGAGCTGAATTTTGATCTAAAACTTACACTGTATAATATTCATTCTACATGATTAATATTCACCACTGAATTAAGTTCATTAAAAAAGAAGATTATGTTGAAAAAATAAATATTTGTTTAAAACAAAAGCTTTTTTTTCATCATTAGGCAACAGATATATTAATGTAATTACACATATGTTTGTAAAATATATACACCAAGACAAAACCTCATTTTCTTTGTATTACATTAGTAAGAAAGATGTTCCATTCAGACAGCTTCTTCCCAAGAACTGCTACTCTGTGGAACAGATTCTTGGATTTTAATCTCTTCAAGTCTAGAGTCAACTGTTATCTTTCCTACATATCTTCATATATGCACTTCTTACCTGCCCTCTTACATCCATACAACAATCTCATTCAGTAGACCTCTACCTTGATTGGCTCCTGAGCCTTGCATTGAGTAAATAATAGTAAAAATAATGTACTATTGAGTGCAGATTTATCACATTAAAGTCAATTACCTTATCTGGGTTTAAAAAAACCTTGCACAACATTTAAAGACTCAGTAACTTGTAAAGTTACTAACACTGAAATATCAGTGAGTGTAAAGTGACCCAGGCTAATGTTTCCTACGGCAAACACATAATAAAGTAAAATGTTATCTTTGGCTTGTATTTACACGAGAAAAATCACAGTCAATTTCATAATGGATAAAAATAAATGAATTTAAACAGTGAAAATATTTTGTTGCTGGTTGTCATTTTATTTTTAAATTAATTTGGCAGAGAAGAAATAAAAGCAAAAACAAAAGGCAAAACCTTTTTAGTTCTAGGCTTTGAATCTGTTTGGATAAAACTTCTTTTATTATTTTCATTCTTTTTCTCCTTATGCTTACAAGAAAATGTTATGCATTTGTATCCACACATTATATATATTTAATCATTTCACCCCAAGAAAGTCAATAAAGCCACTAAGACGCAGGAGCTTACTGAGTGTGAGAGAATATAAGAAAAAGAAAACCATATTTAAAGAAGAATAAGAATAAAAAGAACAGGAATTAAGAAGACAAAAAAATAATGATTGGCATTTCATTTAAATTTTTGAAGATCAAATTTGACAGGGAAGTAAAAAGCCGAAAGAAAGTTCTGCAAGTGAGAAATGTGAAAAAAGAAATTGTTAGCGTCTAACTTACAGTTACATCTAGTTGTTTCAACTGTAAAATGGGATCTTGCCACCACTCTAGTACTGTACTTAAATTCATAGAGTCTAGGTACCATAGAGGAAAGTTCATCAGAACAATTACCATGAAAATATTTATAGAGGGAATCTACATTAGAGTGGTGGGAAAGTAACTGAAGCCATGATGCCAGGTCAAGACCAATAACATTTGATGAGTTAGAGGCCATTGTCAAAATGCAAGATAAATAACATGAACAGAATCAGTAAAGTTTGCAATGAAAAGAAAAAAGGTCAAAAAAGATGAAACAGCAACAATCATGCAAGCAAGTAATATAGTCAAAGCAGATCAAACAGGTAAGAAAGCAAAACAATTCACAAAATATGAGTTGATGTTTGTACACAAAAGCAAGGTTGGTCAAACAAACATAGTAGGACTGTCTAGGTGTATCTAAGGCAGGTCTGGATTGAGTCATATCAAAACGCAAACCACATATATATTATAAATTAATTGATTCAAAATATGGTTTTTCCGCTACATAGTTCTAACCATGTTTCAAAAATATCTTACTGTTCTTTCTTTTTATTTATATATATATATATATATATATATATATATATATATATATAATCCTGCAACACTTGATGAGTAACCATTGGATTTTGTTTAATTTGACACAATTTTCTCAAAGATCTTCAAGAAATCTTCCATAGACCACCTGTTCTTTGATTTTCAACAGTTTTGAGTTTTTATACCTTGTAATAAATGAACTAATGATAGTAAATAAAATATTTGGGTTGTCTGAAATTTTTCTGTAACTTTTACCTTCTTTCCAGAGTTTAACAATCAGTTCTTTTTGCAAATTTGTCAATTCTTTACCGCTTGCCATGGTGAAAACCTTGCATGAATATCAATTACAGAATGTTCTGTTTGTATTTCTTAGGCTAAAAATAACTACTGATAACATTATTGGAACATTCTAGAATATTCTACTTGAACAATTTAGAGTATTAAAGCAATTTAAAAGTTTTAAAATTTGAAATTTATATTGTACAAATACTCCCCCCCCACATTAAAATAGATAAATGGAATTTATTGCTATTAAATCAAAATTTATTCGGTTTTCTATACATATTTAGTTATTATGCCTCTGTGTACAGTTAATTATATGAAAAGTATGTTTATTCATTAGTTGGAAATACAATAAATTAAAAATTGTATGTATACAAATATCTGTTCCCTGCCCAACTGTGTGTGTGTGTGTGTGTATATATATATATATATATATATATATATATATATATATATAACCTTCTTGACTATAATAGGGTGTCTTTGTATAACACTCCTCAGTGTAATATGATATCAAATCTTCCTCAATTAAACGAGGAAAATTTTTCTATAATGCTAAAATAGAATACATTTTAGCAGTATGTATGATTTTATTTTACAATAAAATTGATACAAACAAATTGATATTATGAAGGAGGGGGTTGAAAAATTCATAGACTGACTATGAAAGAATAATGCATATGAGTTATGAAACCTTGCATGCATTAATTTTAACTCTTGTTTAATAACTGCATTATTTCTTTTCAGGTAAACTGACATTTGATTGTTCAAAGCAGACTTCAGAATTAACTAGTAGCAACATCTCTTGAAAATGAAAAAAATGGCATTGTGGTATTATCAAGTACCTGCAGAAAAGGGTCTTAGCTCCCAAGAACATGGTTGCTAGATCAGGAGATAGTGCTCCAGCTCAACAGTGCAAAAGCGAGCAGATGAATTTAGGAGGGGGAGGGAGAGATTTGACTGGACATTCTGCAACTGCCAAGAGAAACATTGATCATATTCCCCACATAGTGATGGATAACAAGAGACTTACTATAAATCAAATAGCCAATGCTATTAGTATATCCCATGAGAGTGTTGAAGATATTTGGCACAATGAACTTGGTATAATGAAGGTTTCCATTTGGTGGGAGCCATGTCTTCTGACACTTGATCAAAAGTGCACCAGGCTGATAACATCACAGGAAAATCTGACATTGCTTGAAGCACATCCAGCTGGTTTCCTTGAATGTTTTCTAACCCAGGATGAGTGTTGGGTTCATCACATTGAGCCAGAGACAAAGAGACAATCCATGCAGTGGAAACACCCTCTCCTCACCTGCCCCAAAGAAGTCCAAAGTCATTTTATCTGCAAGGGAAAGTGGTGGCCTGATTTTTGGGATACAAAAGGCACTGTGTTTATCGATTATCTTTAAAAGGGCCACACTGTCAATGGAGAGTATTATGCCAACTTGCCGAGGCAATTATGAAAGCCCAGGAAAACCATGCATTGAATATTGCTGTTATATCTGGTCTGGTACTCCTACTATATATCTCAAAATTCTTGAGAAAAATCAGAGTCTGTAATGACCTATCATCTTGACTTCAGTGACTTTCTTACTGAAATGATATGCCTTTCCACCCCCCTTTTCTACTGTTTTGCTGAGCATTTTTCTTTAGTGTCTTGACTGTATGAATTTAAGTATGCTACTAGATTGGCAATTAGGTCTTACCATTTTATTGTTGAACAAGCTAGATGCAGCCATATGTTCTATTCTAATATTTTTTTTATATCACACATCTTGCCTGTGGAACTCCTTTTTAATTTCTTGATAAACTCCCACCTACAATCTTAAAAAATTTAAAAGCAATGCTAATCACCATTTTCTGTCTTCTTGAATCCTGTTCTTTTATTGTTTTTCTCCTCACTAAAGTCATTTCACTCACTTTCACTCTTAGTAAACCTTCACAACCTAGTGGCATTATTGCCTTCCTTGGAGTGAAATGATTAAAAAAGAAAACAATAATAGAGTAGGTGATATAAGTTTTGTAAAGATGTATAAGTACATTGTGAAAGTGTATATATATGTTGGCAGCAAGCAATGTAAGTTTTGTAAAGATGTATAAGAACATCTACAGTAATGGAAGTGGTAAATAAGAAAAGTTAAAAATGTAGTCTCAATAAAATTTAAATAAAATCTCTTAACAAAATTCAATATTGGCATATTTTACAAGAGTACAAAATCTATCACTAAACACTTACTCATTGTCAATGAAAAGATAGCATATAGGGATCCTATGCTTAATGCTTTTTAATGCAAGATTCTTTTTCTTGGCATGAGTTCTAGGGTAACAAGGGGAAACTCCCATGTCATAGATTCGAGAATATTCTATTACACACTTTAAAAATATGGCTATCATCTGTCATTACAGATTAAGTGTTCTTTCTGCACAGGTGATAACAAGAAAGAGAGAGTGACTGAATCAGAGTTCTAGCTGTTCATTCTTTTTCTACAACACATCAGATTTCAATGACAAGACAAGGTCAAGATGGCTGACAATAAGACAGAATAAAAAAATTTCTTTCATGTATTAAAGGAACTCCCATAAAATGACATTAACAGACAGCTAATGTTCTGTAGGTCCTATTTTTCAATTCAATCTTCTGTCAGACCCTTGAATGTTTTCCTTTTAAATCTATTGATAAGACTGAACATGTTACATATTTTTTCATGATTCTATATAATGAATCTATAGAATATATTATTAGTAAGCAGACACAAAGCACTTTGAAAATGAGCTTTACGCACAAACTGAAGCTCTTGTTAAAAAGAGATTGGTAAATTCTAGAGTTGCATCTTATCTCATATTGGGAGCTAATCTGTGTAAAAGAGTTCTTCATTAATAAAGGAAGAGAATGATTTTATGGCCTGGAGAAGGCCAAGTCTATTAAGGTTCAGCTACATGAAGTGATTGGGATGAGTTTGAATTCATTATCAGGTAAATAGAAATTAATGAAGCATAAATTTTCATCATTTAAGTTTGGACAAATTAAAACAAGCTGCACAAATACAAAAAGCTAAAGGTACATATAAAAAAAATTGAAAAAAGTGTATATTCTCTATTTAGCAGAACAGGTTAGTAATTAGAATATTGCTTGGGAAAGTTAAAATTTATCCTTTCTACAAAATTATTTTTTCTTATGATCAATGACTGAATGTAAAATAAGATTTCAGATTAAAGCAAAGAATCTATTCTCATACCTTTTCTCATATTTATAAAATTTATACAATACACCCAAAATTGTAAATATCAGTAAAAATTATAAAGACAAAAACTTAAAAAGTCAAACCATGAAATTACTAAAAAGTGAAGACAATTCCTGGCTAAAACTCAAACATCACACTTTATGTAATTCCAGTTGAGCTCTCTAGGGAGTAGGTATGGGTTTGTAAAACAGTGACTATTATAGCTAATATAGCGAGACTCTTCGCATAGGGAATTGAGTCACTGTCAGTCACTGGGCGTGTTTCTAAAAATAAATATGCTAAAAATCCACCTACATCCCTGCTGTGCGTCGACGGCTTAGTGGTAGAATCTCCGACTGACACCAATTCAGTCGGGTTTCGATCCTAGCTAGAGGTAACCAGATGTCTAGCCACACTGATGAGCTGTGAAACAGCGAAACAGTCTGTCTGTGTATGACGTTATATTGGCTCCTGAAATAAAAATTAATTCCAGTTGAGCTCTCTAGGGAGTAGGTATGGGTTTGTAAAACAGTGACTATTATAGCTAATATAGTGAGACTCTTCGCATAGTGAATTGAGTCACTGTCAGTCACTGGGCGTGTTTCTAAAAATAAATACGCTAAAAATCCACCTACTAAGCCGACGGCTTAGTGGTAGAATCTCTGACTGACACCAATTCAGTCGGGTTTCGATCCTAGCTAGAGGCAACCGGATGTCTAGCCACACTGATGAGCTGTGAAACAGCGAAACAGTCTGTCTGTGGAGGACATTATATATATATATATATATATATATATATATATATATATACACACACACACACAGAGGGTGCGATGGGTAAATTGTCGCCATTTTTAATTTTGTGCATGTGCATTGTTTGTTTTTGATTTTGTTGACTGCTGAGTATAGTAGGATCAGTTGAGCACCATCTGTGAGAAAAGGGCACCAGGGCACAATTCCTTCCACCAGAAATTTGGAAATGGCATGCTGTACTACTTGGCATTCATGCTGGAAGCTTTAACATGAACATTTTAAAATGAGTGTCAATCTGAGGACAGTGCAGAGTATTCAGCATGAGTTGGATGAATCTAATGTTGATTACAAAAGTGTTTGGAGTGATCACTAGTGATGTTGATGTTATAGCTCCATTCATCTTCTCACAGAGACTCAGACTTAACACAGAGACTCAGACTTAACACAGAGACATATATCAAGTTCCTTGAGGCGGTAGTGCTGCCCTGGGTCAAGAGGGTGGCTGCTGGAAGACCCTATGTCTGGCAACAGGACTCTGCACCATGTCACACAAGCAGAAGAACCCAATCATGGCTGTCAGACAATTTCTGTGACCACATCACCCCTTACACCTGGTCACCTAACTCCCCAGGCTGCAACTCCATTGATTATTATGTGTGGGGCACAGTTGAGCAAGAGACAAAGAAAACTCCTTGCAACACCAAAGATGAACTGAAAGCAAGGATTATGGCAGCATCTGTCAACTTTTTAGTAGCATTTAAACAAGCAGACCATCCAGAAGAGCTGCAGTAAATTCCGAAGTCATCTGGAGGCCATGGTTGAAGCTAATGGCTACTTTATTGAATAAATTTAGTTTTTAGTATTTCAACATATTTTTGTGTAATTTTGGTAAATAAATCTGTTAAAATGTGATGCCAGTATTATTTTTATTTTTGCTTAATTTAGACGACAATTTATCTATCGCACTCTGGAAGTCATGTATATTTGCATATATTTTGTCTGTAGTGTCTGCAACTTTTAATGTTAGCAGTGCAAGGGAGATGATGCTTGTTGGTACTGAAATTAAATGAATGATGAATAATATATCAAAATGGCTCTATACCTTTCTTTCTAATAAATCAAAAAACAGAAAGGACTTTTTTGGTTAGCTTGTACAATAAATGTAAAATTTGTTTCTATGTAAAAATCAAGCTTTCTTGAGGGGCAATATGATGACCACATTTATCAGTATGTAATATGCATGAAATGTTTTTTTTTGGAATATATGTTTTTAATATTGCATAGTGAAATTCATCTTGATCCTCTGAGCTGTACAGTTAGAATTTTCAGTATTTTCTCAACCCACTTCACAATATCAATATTTCAATGACCAAACATTATATAATTTTGGAAAGGGTTGAAGAAACTTCAGAAAGGATCTGTCAAATATATTTAACTTTGATGGGAAGGGGAATATGTAAATAAAATGTATGTTTCATGAATGTAGCTTATTCTTCAGACCAAGAACTTGTCTGTACTTTCTTGTAGTCAGTAGCAATTTTTTGATTTAAGTAAATATAAACTGTTTGATAACTTCACTTAAGACATGTTTGCATGTTGGGTTTCCAAAATAAAACTTCAGTTACCAATTCATGATTTTAAATTTCTTAAATAATCACCGCCCAGTAGATTATTCATTAAATTATTGTTTTCTCTTTTTCTATATTTGTTCACACTGAAAAAAAAAAAAATGCTTGGCATTGTTTTTTTTTTTTTTTTAGTGTTTCACCCCAAGCAAGGTGGGAAGCCATTAGCAAGCAAGGTGGGAAGCCATTAGCATGCGAGGGGTTACAGAGAGTTGAAGCAAGAACAAATAGGAGTAATAGAGGAAAGGATGAAGAGAAAGATAGGGGATAGATCAAGGCATCTGGAGAATGTCGATTGACATTACATTTGAATAGTTGGAGATTATAGCTATCAGGGAAACAGGAAAAGGGGAGGGAGTTCCACAGGCGAGAGGTGCGAGACATGAAACTACTGGAGTAGAAGAGATGGCTACATTTAACAGTTTTGACAGTGAAAGGGTGGGAGCGAGATGCCAGCCTAGTAGAATGCTTAAATTCATGAAATCTGGGAATCATCAAAAGCAGCTCATCGGAGCAGTTACCATGAAAGTATTTGTAAAAAAGACAAAGGGAGGCAATGGCATGTCTGTGAGAGAGTGACTGCAGACAAGATGCCAGATTAGGGCCAATTACATTGCATATCTGTCTCTGGAGCCTATCAAGAACATCAAGACAAACAGAAGGGGCTCCAGACCATATATGGCAGCAATACTCCATGCAAGGGCAAATCATTGATTTGTAGATTTGAAGGATTGACTCCGGTGAGAAAAATTTCCTGGCATGGCACAGGGAGCCAACTTTCCTTGCAGTGGACGAGGTTATTGACTCAATGTATTTGTTCCATCTCAGGTCAGCAGACAATGTGAGACGAAGCAGTCGCAAAGAGGTGCTATCATGGAGTTGAGCATCAGACATCCTAATGGGGACAGGGATAATTCTCTGTGGTGAGTAATAGAGAGCAGTTTTGTTTTTGAGGCAGTAAAGTTAACCAGCCAATTCCTACCTCAGTTCACAACCAATTGGAGGTCTTTTGTAGGGTAGGATTTTCAAAAATCCATTTCTAGGCCTATCAATTTTATTTTCAAATAAATTAAATTTCTCATGACCAAATAGACAAAGAATTACATAGGTCATATGATCTATGCATATTTCTAGCTTAAGGCCATACCACATTGAAACACCAGTTTTTGTCTGATCACCAAAGTTAAACAACAAGAAGCTTAGTCAGTACCTATGGGAATACCTGATACAGTAAGTTTAGATGTGCATCTGGTGAAAGGGATAGCAGTTAAGTTTTAATTCCAGTTGGATTCGTTAGATTCACTTATACAGAAATACCCTTGGGAAAGGTATGAATGCACCTCTTCTCCATCCAGCTATGGGTTAAATAGTAGAACTTATATCTGAAAATAATTATTATCTACAAAAATTGTTAATACAATATTCACTTGCAAAAAAACTATTTTTAGAGTGGGTGGCTATCATTAAATATAAATAAATAAATGGTAGAACTGCCCAACAAACAGAATTGACAAAGTTTGCAATAAGCAATAACCAGAAAAAGAAAAGAAGAGTGTAAAAAATAATATAAAGCAAGCAAACAATATATGCAAAGCAAACTAAAAGTAATATAGCAAAATATTCACAAGCTATGAATGGGGCTGGCACACAAGAGCAAATTTAGATAAGTGAACGGAGCATTCTGACTTCAAGACAAGACAGACTGGGACTGAGTCAGATGAAACCATGAACCAGACTATTTTATTGCCTAGGAAGAAACCTCAACATACATTTGTATTAATATTGCCTGTAAAGTGAGGAGAGAAAAGTATTTTGTAATTATTCTAAGTAGGATTGGATCCAACATTTTATAATCCAAAAATGTGAACAGATTTAAATAACCTACAACAGGTTGATAAGCTGTAAATAAATCAATCAATCAACTACATATTTCCAGTGAATTGTTACTTCACAAAATTTTAATTGTTTTAAAAAAGAAAAATGTGTCATTAAACTGTTCTCAGGATGCAAGAAAATGCCATTGGATGCTATCGATTCATGATTTTACTTTTTGTAAACATTATAAACCATAGCTGAACTATTATGTAATATTGGCCCTCTTATATGCTCATGAATACTCCTCACAGATGAAGAAAAGGTGAGGCAATAAAAATATAGTTCTTCAGAAGGATGCTGAGAATACCATGGATTGAAAATGTCAGCAATGACAAAGTTTTAGAGAAAATGGAAACAAAAAGGACACTTATACTTAACATTAGAAAGAGAGTTGAATTCTAAGGCACATGGTGAGGAAAGAGGGCTTTGAAAATTTGATACTCACAGAATATAATGAAGGCAAGGGGAACAGAGGAAAGCAACACATAACTACCTAATGTGCTTGTGTAACTGAATAGCAGAACAGGTTTTAGGAGAAATAGTAAAAAGATAAAATTTACTATAAGCTACACAGAACAGGAAATTGTGAAGAACCATGATCACCAACATCCTGAATGGGCATGTCACATAGAAGTCACCCCCTACTTCAGAAATAAAGAATTCTAAAGTTTTATTTAATGATCCCAAAACACAAGATAGGGATTCAGGCAACTTGAATATGTGTCAAGAAGTCGTAAAAAAATCATTTTTTAGTAAAAATGTGAAAAAAAAATAAAAGTTATTAAGAGCTATAGTAAGAAAAAAAATAATTCTATTCATCACATAACTTTTATTACAATATATTGTTATAATTGTTCTATTTTATTATTAGTTTTTGTTGTTATTGTGCCCAATGATTGTAATGATAATATCAGTCATTTCCCTACAAGGAAACATTTGGCATTCATTGCCTGAGTAGGCAATTGAGTTTTTTCAGTAGAAATTTATAAAATTTTTCTCTTAAAACAATTTTTCAGGAAAATAGTTTTTTCAAGTCCAGTAGCTTTTATCACTCTTTCCAGTATTGATGAGAGTTTCCTCCCTAACATTTTATTTGAAGTAGTATGAAATGTCAATATCTCGATTATGTCATTATTTTCTTTTCAAGTTACATGTGATATCCATTTTAGTTGTTACTACTAGTCTTCAAGTGATGTGGCTTCTGTTATTTAGTTCAGTTCTTTGTTTGTGATTCTGTAACACCAGTCTACAATGTTCAATATATCTATGTGTGTGTGTGTGTGTATAAGTTTTAACTTAGTTAAAGTTCTAAACAGTACCTAATGAGTTCATATAAATGGATGGTTGAACAGGGTTTAGGAGAGATAGTAAAAAGATAAAATTTACTAAGAGCTATGATCACCAACATCCAGAAGGGACATGGCATAAAGAAGATTTTCATTCATTTCTTATTATGCTTAATTTATAAATTAAGATTTATTATAGGAGTGGATGTAAAAGAATAAAAAAAATATATATGGAGTTTAGTATGAATTGTGAAATCCATTAGGGTCTTGAACCATAACTCAAAGATCAAAGATGACTACTGTAAAATATCTTTGAAAGATTTTCATAAATTTTACCTTGACTCATCTACAACTGTGTAATGCATATGATATTGTATGACTTTCCTGTTCACTTAGTGTGAGCTACATTACCTGATCAAAGGATTAGATAGTTATCTTGACTCATGAGAGAAGGAGTTAGTCATGCTAAACAGAATACCTCATGTCATTCTCACCATGAAGTAGAAATGATTGATGCCAGACAGTTTTGACATTAGCATATATTGTCTGATACTTGAACCAATAAACACTGTTAAACCTTTACATTATGTGATTGAAAAGTCATCAATGAAAGAAAGAAAGAAAAAGATGGGTACAGCATCCCTGACCATGATTCATTTATACAATATGTCCAACACCAGATAGAGTTTTATAAAAATAATTATAACTTAAGATGAAATGAAGAGAAGACACTAAATCTCATGCTATGTTCAATTAGAATATTGTCACTGATATTAATATCTAAGGAATTAATGGATTTTATCTATAATCTGACATTATTTTAAAACAGATCTGGCTTGAAGGAGCTCTCACCAATATAAGTAGGATGCAGGTTCAAACTCTGCTGAAAGGCACATTTTCTTTAATAAAGACTTTTGAATGCCCAGGCTGGTAGGTGTCAGTTACAGTATTTAAAAAAAGAAAAGAAAAAAAAAAAAACAACTATGTCTACTTACACACATTGATTGATTGATTTGTTTTCTATGGCTTATCAACCCTTTCCAGGTTATTTAAAGCCACAAAATATCTCTACATTGTAAGAATATTTTTTTTGAGATAATAATAATTTAGTGATACAAGCCATATCTGAGGGGGTGGGGAGAAGAGATGGATTCACATCTCTCCCAAGGGTATTTGCATGTAGGTGAATATAACGATCCCAACTGGTATTGGAACTTGGCTCTCTGATTAACAGAGCCATTATCCATTACATGACACACATATGACACACATATGACACACACATCCAGGCTTACAACACCTGGTATTCCCAAGTGGTCATTCATCTAGGTACTAACTAAGCTTGATGTTGCTTAACTTTGGTGATCATATGGGAACTGGTGTTTCAATTTGATATGGCTGTAAGCCAGTTACACACAGGTATTGACTAAAATATAACATTGCTATTAATAAACTGATATTAATCTAAAAATATAGTTAAAGTTGTAAATAAAAACAGAATCTCTATCTATAAAAGGCAGGATATGTGTGTGTGTGTGTGTGTGTGTGTGTGTGTGTGTGTGTAATGAATGCACGGGTGCAATTTTCGACAGATTTGCACCAAAATTTACATGCACATGCTCCAAGTTAGTGGGAAGGCCAAGATTGACTTTGCATTTCCCAACTCCCATTGATAGTGGAAATAATTGATTTTTTCATGCTTCTACGGCAGTTTTCATGTAGTTTATGGCCATTTTCTACTGGCCAGAGTGAGAGCCTATAGCTGGCTGTAATGAATAGGCAGGAAGATTCTATTGGTCAGCGTGAGAGCCAACAGCTGACTGATACGAATGTTAACTAGCATGCAAAAAAAATTGATAGCTACATTCGTCACAAGTGGGAAAAATTTGAATCTGCATGGCACTTTACTCCAATTGGCTCATTCGCTTGCTTAAAATCAACGTTGATTATGATTCCGCAGAACTAGGTTGGGTGTGAAAAAGTATTTGTTATTAACATTCTTTTTTCATTCGGTTTTTCCAGTTATGAGTGCTTTTTTAAAGCTGATCGTTTTGTGTTCATTTTGTTTAGTTCTTTTTTTGTAACAGATTTAATGTTTAGTATAGAGCTTAGAAAAAATTTGCAGTGTGAGATAGGCAAGAAGTAAGGCATGTAGCAACATCAGCATGGCAAAGGGCACTCCTTTAAAGGCAAGGAAGGACAAAAATATTTTAAGTCAAGTGATAGCAATTGCTGCATGAGTCATACGATTTTTGAATCAAGCACGGGCAACGCCAGGCCATGCTGCTAGTATTGTCATAAAAGTCATAAGTGAGTGTACATAATGGAAAGTATTAAATAATATATTAACAAATAATGAAATAGAAAATTGTACTGTACATAAAGTATTTTTCAGATGTGTGTCTTGTAAACTTGTATAAATGAAAAGTACAATCAAAGGAGAAACAAAATAGTTTATTAATTTTTAATAGAAAAAAAAAAATCTCTGAAATATTTTAATAAAATTGCTGTTATTAACTGTTATTTTTATTCTAAATGAGCTGAATTCAAATTAGTAAAACTCCAACATGTTCTCTTATATCTGACACTAATATTAGTCTTCTCCCTACAAGGAAATATTTGGCATTCACTGACTGAGCAGTTAGTACTGCTTTTGCGTGAAAGTTATAAAAGCTTTCTCTCAAAACAATTTTTCAGGAAAATAGGTTTCTCAAGTTTACTGTTATTGTTCTTTCCAGTATTGATGGGGTTTTTCCTTCCTTGCCTTTTGTTTCAGGTAGAGTGGACTGTCAGCATCTTGATTGTCATTATTCTCTCTCTTTGAGTTACATGTGCTAATCATTTTAGTTGTTGCTGGTGTTGAAAGTCCTCAAGTGTTATGGTTTGTGTTACCAGGTACAGTTCTTTGGGATTATGTAGGATGAAAGAAGGATAGTCCTCACATACTTCACTTGCTCAAAGTCATTTTAACCACGGATCTAAGAAAGCAATTGTATACAATGAGTTTGGTGCCATATATGGCATCCATATGAAATTTAAGAACATGACTAGTTTTTAGGTTAATAGGAGCATGGCTCAAGTTTTTAGGTTAAAAACCTCAGTTTAAGCTGGATAATGCTTAAAGTGTGGGTTACTCCTACTTGGCTTTGCCAGGTTCACCAAGATGTCTTTAAATGGTGCTGTTAAACAGCTATGAAAATGGGACACTTCCTATTTATTTCTCTTTTCCTTCTAGCATGTGGTAGAAGTAACACCAGTATGGGGCTTGTCCCCAGCATGGGTATATCTTTCCCTGGAGTGACTGAACTCTTTTGTACATGTGTGTATCAATCATACAATTCCTAAATTTTAATGTCTTTCTTTTCATTTACATGACATATTAGTGTATTTTCTCTTTGTTAATCAGTTAATAGTTATATAAAACACATGAAAATATCAACTTGTTGACCTTTATTCTATTTCCTTTCACCTATGAAAGTAATGATGACCCATCATTTACATGTGTAAATTTTGTTTGCCACGGCTTTTATCCTAAGAGCACTATTGAAAAATTAGCAATGAAAAATATTAAATGATCAAATCAATTTTTATTTGAAATCACATCATACTTTTATGCAGTGATGGAGAATACTAAGTATGCTATTTAGTTATGTTTCTCAAACTGAACCCCAAAAAATGAATACAAACAACAAAGAGATGACCATCTTTTTTTTTTTTTCAATGAATAACAATCTGAGAATTTTGAAATCATTTTTAGAATAAGTAACTACTTATTTTGACTTTTTTAACACCAGAAAGAAAACTGAAATTTCATGGGTACATATTGAAGAAAGAGGGTTATGAAAATTTCTTCCTCACAGAACAGATTGAAGGCAAGAGGAAAACAGTGTAAAACCTACCTAACAAGACTGTGTAAATGGATGGCAGAACAGAGTTTGGGAAAGATAGCAAAAATACAAAATTTACTAAGAGCTACAAAAGACAGGAAGTTTTGGAGAGCCATAATCACCAGTGTCCTGAAGAGACATGGTACATAGAAGAACATTTTGACTTTAAGAGAATATTTAAAAAAAAAACATAACTGGAAACTAAGGGTCTAAATTCTTTGATTATTTCTCTAGACATAAACATATTCTTAATAAAAGTTATTAAAAAAATATTTTGTCATTTGTACAGAACATTAACATGAAAGATTTGTAGACAAAAAAAAAAAAAAAAACGCTTTGAAAATCAGATGAAAAATGTAAAAAATTTCATGAATAAAAAATAAAGAAACACTTTTCAAATTTTTGATGAATAAAAAAACTATATTGATTAGCAATATTATCTTCTAGCAGTTAAAATTTTTTTTTTTTTATAGCAATTTGAAAATGTTCTTTTTTTTTCTTTCAACACTTTTGATCTAACAAACATCTGAAACAAATGGACATGAACAACTATTAGTTTTTATTAATTTGAACATTAAAGAAAAACTTCTAAATGATGCATTTATTTAGTTTTTTGCTTTCAACTTACAAGCTTTTCTATTTGTGGCAATGACCAGTTTAGTTTGAGGTGAATGGAAAAAGTTTAAAGGATAAAATCAAAAGGTCTTTTATTTATTTTTGAAAGTTAGCTAACATCAGTTAAATAAGTTGAAAATATACCCACAGGGTAGCTTTTTAAGCTAATTCCCATGGAAAAACTGAAGTAGATATTAGGTGGTCATTACTAAAACTGATAAGAATCTAAAAGCATGATTTTCCTGCATTTTCTACTGACTTTTAACTTTGATTTCTGGCTATGACATTTTCAGCCATATTGTTTGCTTTATAGGATAAAAATAAATAAAAAAACAAAAAAATATTTAGTTTAGCTAACCTGATGAAGACAAAATAAAGGACCAGTTTAGCATCATACATTGTAAATAAAACACTTTTACTAAAGAAAAAATTTATGCTAAAAACATGCTTCAGAGTATATTCAATAATCATACAACATTCAATGGACAACTAGCTTTCCTTCAGTTCTGTGATGAGAAAGAAAAAACATTTGGTAAATTATAGTAAGATGTAGTATAAAGTGAAAAGAGATTTTTGAAAACTCAGTGAATAGAATACATGTTGCTTACATGTTCAGTCCTTGGTATTCTCAACATCCTTCTGTAGAACTACATTTCTGTTGCTTATAGTCTCTTTTTCATCTGTAAGGAGATTGTCCAGCATTCAATGACTTATAGGAAGACTGATATTATGTATCAGTTCACCAATCTTTTCTTTGTTTCTAATGAAATTTTCCTCTTTCTTAATACCTTGCTTAGCATTTTTTTGCATTCTATAAACCATTAAAAATGGAAATAAAGAATTAAATTATACTTTGAATTATACAATAGGGAATAAGATTTCTGGGTAGGAAAGACACGTACACTCAGGGTATCACACCTGTATCTTCTTTCCTGGATTATTTGGTCTTCATTAAGGGTGCTGGAGGTAAATGTTTTCAAAAATTTGGTGTTATCCACCAGATAGGCAGGGATCTGAACCTTTGAGTAACTTTGGAAAAGGCTATCCTATCAGCAGATGTATAATATCAGGGCTATTATACTAACATTTTGTAAATGTTTTCTGAACCATGCAGTAATCTCCAGTGGGACCTCTCAATGCCCTGATGCTGTAGCTGTATCTCTAGAGAATTCAATCCAGGTTATAGATGCACACATCTCTTGTGGGTGTGGCTGTCTCACTACCTAGTCTAATGCTCCAGCAAGTACCTAATTCCTTTTGCTATTCTTTTTCCTCAATAAGAGTAGATAGTTTTGCCTATTGTTTGGTTCACACATTAGTTCTTTTGAAAAGGAGTAGAGATTTATCCCTTGTTCCCTGTTTAGGATTAGGTTTCCAGCTCTTTCTAATATCTACTTCAACTTTATGCTTCTAACATCTCTGAACTTTTAATTACTATTGATTTACTTTTTCTTTTCTCAATAGGCATAGATAGGTTTGCTATTGTCCAGTTTATACCCCTCCCCAGTCTTTTGAACAGGAGTAGAAGTTTATTCCTTGTTTCCTTCAGTATCTGTCTATATTTCTGAGATGAGGTATTATGTACATTATTTACATTATTCAGACTATTGTCCTCATCTTTGTCACCATATTTATTACAACATTTCAGCTGTTGTATGCTCTGGCCTTCTTCAGGTGGTTGGAATGTCGAAATGAATTCTTTATTTCACTTGCTGGAGTAGACTGGTCTAGTTCAATGTGCCATATTTAATGGATGTCAGTTATCTGTTATCTCCTGTTAATTTCCCTCTGAAATTGAACTCACACTCTTTGGGTCCTGTCACTGGATCTAACTAACACCTTTATCCACTGTGCCATGTGTCCTTGAGGACATCTGTGTATGAATTTCTGGGTATTAAACATGGCACATGGAACTAGAACAGTCTACCCCAGTGAGGAAATAAAGGGTTCAGTTCACCATTCCAACCACCTGAAGAAGGCCGGAGTGTACGACAACCGAAACGTTGTAATAAATATGGTGACAAAGATGAGGACAATAGTCCGAAGTCAGTTCCTCCTAAAGCCTTTTCCTTCTCTTTCAATTCTGGTGGACTCTTGCATCTTGGTGTCATTATCATGTTGGTTGGGGTGGTGCTTCTTACTATGTAACTCTCTTACTTAAGTGGCTCTTGGGCCTAGTACAGGATGAACATCATTATAAAAAAAAGTTCTAATCTCATTGGAAGCTATTCCTTTATTTTTTTTAAGACATGCTGTTTGTTTAATGGTTTGTATAATGTGAAAATATTACAAATAAGGAGAAACAAAATTAAGACAAGTGAAAAATGAGTGAAAATTAATAAAATATGAGACTTAGAAACTTATAGATTATTGCTATTGTATTGCAGAGTATTTGCAGATTTGGGTCTTATATATTACAAATCAATATCTGGTTTTGGGTAGTGGAATAGTGTGGGTTGCCGGCACTTGAGACAAAGCAATTATTGCACTCACTAACCCATTCACACCCTTTTCCACCAATTCAAGCACATGTATCTTAAAGAAAATACTGATGTAAAAGTAGAATGCATTTAATGCCAGTATACTCAAATTTATTTAAAAATCACCTGGTTTCAATTTGTATAAAATTTTTTAATAACAGTACTGAAATCTACATTGGCACTTCTCTTGATTTATTGTGTTGCTGGATTATGCAAACTTTTTTGGCTCATTGTAAATTCACTTTGTTGTGCTTTAAGTTTTAAGAAACTTTTTTCACAATTACCAGTTGAAACAGTGATAGTTAAAATGATTCTTAATTCTCCCTTGGATGTGTGGGGTGTTTGAATAGCTACCAAAATGTTTTTCTTTAATATTTAACAAGTTGCAAGCCAAATTTTTCAATAACAGTATTGAAATCTCTCTAATTTGTCATAGTAACACTTTTTTGGCTCATTTTAGATCTTGGATACAGTATAATGCAATGTCAATTACTATCTAATGTCCTCCTGATTACTCATCTTTTGTTCTTGCCCCTTAATGTTTCTGTTTTCTAATTTTTCCACACTCAGTAACCTCTTGTGTCTTAGTGGCTTTACTGCCTTGCTTGTGGTGAACTGGATTAAAAAAATGTACTGAATATTATCTACTGTGGTGTTAATTTCTGCGAACACATAAACAAAGAAAATAGAAATAATCAAATATAGTTAATGACTAATACAAAAATATTTGCTTTCAAAATGCTCAGTCTTTTTTTACTCATTGTAGATCTCCGATACATTTTGAGAAATTTCTTTCACAAGCAGCAGTCGAAACAATGTCGGTTAAAAAGATTGTTATTGTTAAAACAATGTCATAGTGAATTACAGAAAGATATCAAAAGATAATGATACAAAAGCTTTAAAAAATTCTTTTCAGTTAAATTAAAATTTAAAAAAAACATCAAACTAAAAATATCTGAAATTACCCACTACACTAAAATGCTTATATTTAAACAATCTAAAAATTCTTTTAATTATGTAAAGTATAGTGGAAGAGGCAACTTTCTAAAATTTAATATAGTAAAAAATCTTAAATTAAGTTGAGAAAACTTTGAAGAGCACTCCACAACCAAGAAGAATTTTCAAAGCTTTAGAAGTAAACATACATATAAATAATTTAGCTATTTAAATTATTAAGTGAAAATAATCATGTAAAAAAAAAAAAAAATTGATTTCTATGTTGAAATTTCTGCACTGTAATTTTATTTTCATTTTTACTTGTCTAATATTATGCTTTCCTTTAGGCCTCATATTTCATACCATTCTATAAGCTGAGTACTACTTTAATCTGCAGAGTAGAATTTTAAATTGATCATCTGAAACATGATGCAAAATGATTAAAATATATACAAGTCATTATATAATCAAAGAAAACATAGTACATAATTTAATCTGAGGAAAACCCAGAAGTCATAAATCAAATTCCAGCAGAGGAGAAAAGGTATATTTATTAGCATGTAAATGACATGACAAAATCAGAATTACTTAAATAAAATTACATCCAACTGAGAAAGAAAGAAGAGAATTTTACTTAAATACAAATACATCCAACTGAGAAGAGCATTCAATCATGAATATTGTAAAATCCTTGGCCAAATCAAAATGACAATCATGCTTCACTATATCCAACTGTAAGCACCACATTCAAGTAATAACATACAACTTAGTACAGTTTACTACAAATTCTACAGTGTGATTGTGGGCTTATTAACCTGTTGAACTGATCACTTGCCAATATGCTATCCTTGGATATTTTGAGAAATTTCACTACTGCTCACCTGCTTGAGTAAGGGAGCAAATCAGCAGTAATGAGCAGCAAATGCCCAGTACAAAGTTGCTTATATGAGCTTACATGTCAGGTTGTGTAATTATTTTTGCTATGACAATCCTACCAGCAAGTCGATCTTCATTTTACACAAACATAATGGTTACAACATCCACATCTAACAGAACTTGATCAATGTTTTTAACCATCTTTGTATAGATGCAAAAACATTTTGAATTATTCACAAAAATATATAAACAAAGGATGCAACCATTAGATTTACTCTATCCTTCAAGCTACAGAAAAGTGTGAAAAAACTGAATAGAATGTTTCAAGATATTTTATAGACTCTAAAATTAAGATCCATGATCTTACAGATTTGTTAGTACTACAGTGATTAGATCCTAGAACATTGGACTGGTATACTTGTTCAACAGGTTAAAATAGATATTTTAAATATATTTTAAAATGAATTAATAAGATTCATGATCTTACCAATATGCTAGAGCATTGTGCTTGTATATTGGCTCAACAGGTTAAAATAATTCCATACAAAGTCATGCGATGATATTTAAAAAAAAAAGAACATTGACTAGAAGAGAAGCTAAAAATGATAAAAAGAATTTCCAAAATAAGTAAAATTTGAATATATTTTTTTTCTGTTGAGAAGCTAAAAATTATGAAAGGCATTGCCAAAATAAAGTAAACTTTAAATATATTTTTTGCTGTTGAGAGGCTAAAAATTATAAAAAAAATACATTGCCAAGAGGTGAAACTGAGAAGCTAAAAATGATAAAAGGCATTGTCAAGAAGTTAAGAAACTAAGAATTATAAAAGGCATTGCCAAAATAAAGTAAGTAAACTTTAAATATAATTTTTGCTGTTGTATAAACAAATATCACTAAGATTAGAAGACTATTTAAAACAATCATTGAAAGAGATAGAAAGGATCTATCATCATGCAGTTGAGTAATAAGTGAAAACTATAAGGTCAAGTGAACATGCTGAGGATTGTGGTAAAGGTTAGGTACCTGTGTGATCTTGGTATTTCTGTTTACATCTTGAATTCTCTTTTTATTTGCCACAGTATTTTGATTGGCTTGATTCATTTAGGATCCCCATGAGGGGAATCTTTGAACCTGGAAGGAAGGAAGGAAGGATTGAAGGTAAAGAAAGGATTTAATGGTGATCAAGGCAAATGCATATTACACATTTAATTTTTAATCATTTCACCCAAAGCAAGGTGATAATGCCACTAAGACACAAGGGGATATGAGAAGACTTTAATGAGGACAAAGTACAATAAGAGAACAGGGTTCAGGAAGATGGTGATTGGCATTGCAGTGCATTCAAATTTTTGAAGATTGTAGGTGACAGGGAAGCCAAAAGAGAATTCCTGCAGTGAGAAATGTGAGAAAAGAAACTATCAGAATAGAACATATTGTTGCATCTAGCTAGTTGAATAGTAAAACGTGGGAGAAACGAGTTGCCAATCTATTAGGTTGGTGCAAAAATAATGTCGGTTTTTGACGTTGAATATTAGGTTGGTGCAAAAATAATTTCGTTTTCTCACATAGTAACATATCTTAGAAAACGAAATTATTTTTGCACCAACCTAATAATACGTCAAAACCGACATTATTTTTGCACCAACCTAATAGTAGCACACTAAAATTCATGCAGTTGAGGCACTAAGGAGAGCAACTCACCTGAACAATTGTCATGAAAATATTTGTAGAAAAGACAAAGGGAAGCCATGTCACAGCAGTGAAAAAGTTGAGATGCCAAGTCAGGATCGATTACATTATAGACCTTGAACTGTTGTTGCGATCTCAGTTGACTTCTTTAGAAAAACATTATCCCTTTTGTTCTTTTCATAACTTTGTTTCAAATGAGGAGATTCAAAGTTATTTTTTTTTGTCTCTATTTTGTAACAATTACAGTCAATTACACAAGCGTTTGTCAAAAACATGCATTAAAAATCAAAACTACAGGTTGCTTTACTGTCACAACCATGACAATGTGAACACAAGGAAAACCAATCATTTGAAATGAAGGAAATATTTTACTATATGTTTGAATAAGTTCAGAGACTTATTTTTTTGTAGCTGTGCTGAAAAGATGGAAATTTTACTCTCTAAAAATGTTGTTATATATTGTTCAATGTGGAAATATGATGGAAAAGTCATGCACTAGTTATTTTAATACAAAGGTGAGAAAGTAACATAAATTTGAAATGGTTAATCCTAGACTTGAAGAAGCTAAGATTGTAGTGATCAGCATCTCTTCAGGAGTCCTTTCCATATTGAAACTGTTCTGGAAAAAATGCTGCGTGAGCAAAACTTCCTTCTTACAAATGGAATATGAAGGGAATGAGAATAAGTTGACTCTGTGCAAATGGCATATCGGATCTTAGCTGTGAAGGTCTGATCTTGGGGAATCAAGGAACGTCGCTTGCCTGAACATCTGCCATGAAAAATAGTGGTAGAGTAGCAAGAGGTGTCAATGTTTACAAAATATAATTGATATCATTCAACTTATATTTCTTTCATTTTTAGGATATGTTTTATATTATAAAAATACCATGTGAATTTTAGCTTGTAAAATCTGTTTTTATTAAAAATATTTACAATAACTTATTTGGTAGTGTGAGATTTTATTATTAGGTTGGTGCAAAAGTAATGACGTAATAATGTCGTTTTTTTGACGTATTTTTTTAACGTCAAAAAATGACATTATTACCTCATTATTTTTGCCCCAACCTAATATATAGTATTATATTAATTGATATTTATTCTTTAATGTCAAATATCTAAAGATAGCAATGGGTTATAAGAAAGAAATAACCTTAAAAGGGAAAAAAGATATTGTAAAGTTAATGAGTGATGGGAACACATTGGAAATTGTCAAAAAGTTGAAGACAGGTCAACAAAGAAATTTAAAACAGTCGTAACAAAAAATAGTTTTAAGAATGTCACATACATAGATAATAGCTGGCCACTCGTATTCGAGGGTACCTGTCTATTAGGGCGGCTATCCAATCCCTATTGCAGATGATTGCTCAAGCACATTTGTGTTTGTTTAACACCCACAGAGCCAACCTGTGGTTTATAGTGCAACTATGCTGAGCAGACCTTAGTTACAGTTATATATATATATATATATATATATATATATATATATATATGTGTGTGTGTGTGTGTGTGTGTGTGTGTGTATTAAAGATTGCTTTTGCCTAAAAAAAAAATAAAATATCCACTAGTGTATATTAATAAAGGATATATAATAAATAAATTTGATTTATTTTACCCCTGAAGATTGGGGATAAATTTTGGAACTTTTTATTTTATTTACTATTTTCATGACAGGCCAACAGATTGGAGTCTGAAAATTGAAGCTTGCATGCCTTTTTCGAAACTAATTTACTTGCTTACTTTGGCCCAAAGGGACTTACACTTCCTGAAAGGTTTTCTCAAATATTCAATAATAATAAGAAAATTAACCCATAAAGTTTAGTTACAATTTTAACTCTTTTCACCTAATCCACTTTGCTGGCTACTGGTAATCTTAGGGCTGGCAGATTTCAAATTTTAGGTAACACCCTCCCTAAAAAATTGGATGCTATTCACTAATAGGTTTCTGCATCCTAGTTTAGTAAGAGTTTATTAAACCAAAGAAGGTATGAAACATACTAATTATAAATCCCAGAGGGTGGCACCAAACTTTTGACCTATAGTGTGTATGCATATATATGTGTGTGTGTGTGTGTGTATGCATGTATTTTATTACTTTAAATGTTGTTTTTAGTGAATATCTATATTTGAGTAGACACTTGGTTTATTTTAAACTATTTCATTTCATTTACCAGCTTGAACATTCAAGAATTCTTATTAAAGAAAAATGCACCCTCTGGTAGGATTTGAAGCTGAATCTTTTGGAGAACAGGAATTAAGGAGACAAAAAAGATAACAGTTGACTTGGCATTTAAATTTTGGAAGATCAGTGTTGACCGAAAAGCAAGAAGCTGGAAGAGAGTTCCACAAGCAAGAAGTGCGAGAAAAGAAACTGTTAGCATAGAACTCATGGTTACATCTAGCAATTTCAATTGTAAAATGATGAGACCTTGCCTCCAATCTAATACTGTGCTTAAATTCATAAAGTCTAGGCACCATAGAGGAAAGCTGTTCAGAACAATTACCATGAAAATATTTATAGAAAAGGCAAAGGGAAGCTATGTTATGATGGTTTGAAAGTAACTGAAGCTGAGATGCCAGGTCAGGACCAAGAAAAAAAAATCAGTCTAGACTTTTAATTCTAAATTCTATTTAAAATTACAATCTAGAAAATCAGCATTTGAAATTCGTTTACTCGGGTTAAAATACTGTCATCAGGCCTCAGGACATAGGTAATTATTTCAGCTATAAAAGTAGGCCACTTGTTAGTCTTTTCACATATACCATATTTATATATATTTCAATGGTATCTTAGCACTGATTAGGTATTTTTGTTAGAATAAAAGATTCTGCTACTACAATTTAGAAGTGTTAACAATCATTAAACTTTGATATATTTGTTGTGGAGTGATTTCACAGTGGAGGCTTGTATTTGTACTAAGTCGGTCCTAAAATAGGTTCGACGTACAAAACGTTAGGAACTTGATATAATAGGTATAATGCAGAGTAATCTAGTTGTGGTCGCTGATACTTTAGTATTCGAATAACTGTCGTCCGACATCAACTGTCTCACCGACTCACTCGTTACTCTTACTACTCCTACTTATTATAAGTGGAAGCGTCTATTAACTATAGAATAGGTGTGTTCCCCTATAACAATATTCCATCTAATATTTGGTCAATTAACTCAATCATGTACATTTCTTTCTGAATTTTTGCCTATTGTGATGAATGATTGTTCTCTCAGGAAGGCTTGATGCTTTCAGCAGCTATTGGGAGTTAACCTCAACCCAGACCTCAAGTGGAACGCGTACATATGATCCATTGCTAAAGATGCTGGAAAAATGGTCGATTGCCTTGTACTGCTCCAGCAAATACCTGGCTCCTCCTGCTATCCTTTACCTTTACAAGAGAAGGATCAGGCTGAAAATAGAGTACTACAACCATATATATGGGCAGGAGCTACCCAGTCTTCACTTTCCACTCTCAAAAGTTTAAAAACATTTACAAGTCCTTGTGGGTGGTGAATTATTTTCTACTCTACAACTCCTTTGCAAGCCTCTTGATACTCTATCACTATTTCAACGAAAAATGTTCAGATGGACCACATTCCTTAGTTCCACCAGTTTTAACCTTCATTACCAAGACCTGGTATGCCACACACATTTTAGAGAATCACTCTCATTCTCCTCATATTTCATTAGTGAAATGTAAGTTGCACTTGAGTTCTAGTCTTGGTGAACCATTATCTTCACCATGTATCCTCATAAACTGTGCCTCTTACTCCATAACCCTCTACCTTGAGTGGCTCTTGGACCTCATACAGGTGAAGATTATTGTAAAAAAAAAAAAACCCCCCAAAAAAAAACCAACCTGAAGACAAGAGTTAATATATTAATCATTGAATAATTATTTGAAAAGTTTTGATTATCCAAACACCAGAGCAAGTCCAACTGAAATATTAACCAAAGAACTGAAGTCATGTTCTTAAATAGTCTTTTCAGTTTGATACTCTCATGGGGCTGTTATGTATGTAATCAAACTTATTCAAAAATGTTTAAGTTCTCATCGATATATGACCATTTTCTCAAATCAAGGATTAAAAATGGATTTAAGTGAATTAATCTTTTAGCTCTTAAAGAAGATAATCTTTTATCAGACTCTATAAACTGGTGCTAAAAATTTTACAAAAGGCTTTACTAATTAACAAAAAATAGATCACTTGAATACTTCCAACAAACATGGGTAACAAATGTAAGTAGAATGAAAAATAATCATGATGTTAACTTTTCACACTACCTTAAACAAAGTGCTAGGAAGGAAACTCACATCAAAACTAGAAAGATCAATAACAGTTAAAGGACTTGAGAAACCTATTATCCTGAAAACATTTTTTAATAGAAATATTTTATAAATTTCAACTAACAGTAACACTGACTGTTCAATTAATGAATACCAAATGTTTCCTGTATGGAGATGGTTAATCTCTCTCTTACCATTTCTGTAGTAAATAAAATCAATGTATCTAAGCTAATTTTATGTAGCACATTATTTTGCTTCTAGTCAAACTTGACAACAAAAGCTTTGTGCGGAAGTCAGTAAAGGGAAGAACTGGCAGGCATGAAAAAACAAATTATGAATAATATATACTACTTCCACATTAAAATAAAAATACAGAGTAAGCTTTTTTGGGGTCATATTATGATACTAGCAAGGTTACTCAGTGTTGCCTGTGTATTATACCAAAATAACACCTGCAATGTACAAATTCATGACGAACACTTCCTAGAGATTTTTGTGTCACCTATTTGTATCTTGGGTTGTTGTTCTTGCTAACAACTATAATTCTGCTTTCTAAGTTAGAACTTCATAGTATACCAAAATCCTCAGTTATTAAATTTTTAATTCTAATGTTTAAAAAAAATAAAGGGGTAGACTCCATAGTCACATTTCCCCAATGAAAGGTATTGACCAAAATAATTCAACAAGTTAGTACTGGAGAGAAAGAAATAAAAAGTCATACTGCAATATTCTTGGTGTATTGCTTAAATATTCAGGATATTTATCAAGTAACTGCCAAAATCAATGATCCTGTCAAAAGAGAACGAAAAAAGATGGATGAGCTGTATGTTACTCAAGTGAAACATTTATTCATTGCTAGCAATGTGAACTGGCTTTACTAAAGAGAAAAACATTTCAAATCAACATCTATTGAAGTATCCATCACCTTGTATGTAAGAAAATAACAACAAATATTAATGGTAATAATAGAAACATTCAGCATTTATTGACTGAACATTTATTCTTACTGTTAGTAAAATCTTTCCCTTCTAACAGTATTTTTGGCTTCTCAAAGCTGCTGTTATCACTCTAATATTGATAGAAGTTTCCTTCCTAAGTTTTTGTCTAAGGTAGTATGGAAGATCAACATTTTGATTATATATTTATTTTCCCTTCTAGTTACATGTGCTATCCATTTTAGTTGTTGCTGCTGTTAGAAGTCTTCAAGTGATATAGTTTTTGTTATTTAGTAAAGCTCTTTGTTCGTCATTCTGTAGCATCAGTCTAAGATCTGATGAAAGATTGTCTTTTTTTTAATCGAGAAAATTCATTTGGTTGAAGCCATTTTTAATCATTGATTTGAGAAAATGGTTGTATATAGCTAATAGTTTAAACATTTTTGAATGGGTTTGGCACCACGGCATGACATTGATATGAAAGTCTCAATGTGATGAGGCTTGAGTTCTGAGGCTAATGTTTTGGCTTTATAACATTTAGTTGAACAGAAAAATGCTGAGGATAACACGGACATTGACAAGATATGGCGAAAATGAGAACAAAAAGGAAACTTATACTTAACATCAGAAAGAGGCAGTTGAAATTTCTGGGGCATGTAATGAGGAAGGAGTGCTTGGAAAATCTGATACTCACAAGACAGATTGAGGGAAAGAGGGACAGAGGAAAGTAGAAAGTAACATGCTTTATGGATGGCAGAACAGGGTTTGGGAGAAATAACAAAAAGACAAAACTTATTAAGCGCTACAAGGGACAGGAAGATGTGGAGAGCCATGATCGTCCTGAAGAAACATGACACATAAAAGAAGAAGAATGGTGTTGGACAAAACTATCCCTTGTGCAACCTATTCTATGTTCAAATTTATCTGCTATCCTAAATTTGCTATAACTGACTCACACACTGAGGTATTTGAAGTCTTTAGACTACATTAATTTCACATTCTGAATTTTTATGACAGATTCAAGGTTATGTGCCATCACTACTCCCATTTCAATTCCAAATCTGAGTTTCTGTTTTGGAAATGTTTATCCTAAGTCCTACTTCCTGGAAAACTTGCTAAAAAATTTTAAAAATTAGGGAAAACATAGGTTGAATTTATGTTTTGTTGAATAGCAGAATACAATTTCACATAGCACTAATTTTTACAACTTCATCTCAAAGTTCACCTTCATTCAAATAACTAAATTTAACTCTTATTATAAAATGGCGCTACTTGTTGGTTCCATATCAGTAATCTTACTGATTAATTTCCAAATTCTCTTTTGGTTCTTTTGTTAAAAGATCAATATTTAGTTTTCATCCTTTTGGGTTCACTGAAATGGTTGGCAAATCAAAAACAGAAAAAAACAAAACAAAAATATCTTGAAAGAATAGAAAAATCAGCTTATAGTTTATTGGTTTTTGTTAAGTTCCACATTTTTAGCAAGTACAATTTAAATTTATAAAAAGATAGGAAGAAATCGTTTGAAATCCATACTCACTTAAAGGCTACCAAAGATAGTCCTTAAGATTGATTTTTTTTATATTTATAGAATTTATTTACAAATAAATAAGGGGAACCAATTAAGAAACAGAAACATTTTGTTAGAAGTAAAGAAAAAAGCAATGAACTGTTATGTAATATCAGTCTTTCTATATGGATGCTGAACAATTGCCACACAGATGAAGAAGAGATTTGGAGTAACAGAAATATGGTTCAACAGAAGGATGCTGAGAATACCAGGGACTGAACATGTGAGCAATGACAAAGTTTTAGAGAAAATAGTAAGAAAAAGGAATTTATATTTAACATCAAAAAGAGACAGCTGAAATTTATAAGGCACATAATGATGAAAGAGGACTTGAAAAATTTGACACTCATGAGGCAGATTGAAGGTAAAAGGGACAAGAAAACAAAGCATAACCTAACTAGTGAGTTTGTCTAAATGGATGGCAGAGCAAGGTTTAGAAGAGATAACTAAAAGACAAAATTTATTAAGAGCTACAAAGGACAGGAAATTGTGGAGAGCCATGATCCTGAAAGGATATGGCATATTATAGAAGAAGATGAAATTAGTTTTTTTTTTTTTTTGTTTTTTTTTAAGCATTTCACCCCAAGCAAGGCAGGAAGCCACTAGGACGCAAGGGGTTACAGAAAATTTAGAGCAAGGTCAGATAGGAGTGATAGAAGAAAGGATGAGGGTAGTGGATAGATCAAGGCAACTGGAGATGTCGATTGACATTACACTTGAATAGCTGGAGATTATAGCTCACAGGGAAACAGTAATAGGGAAGGGAGTTCCACAGGCGAGAGGTGCGAGACATGAAGCTATTAGAGTAGAAGAGACGGCTACATTTAGGAGTTTCGACAGTGAAGGGGTGAGAGCGGGATGCCAGCCTCGTATGGTGCTTGAACTCATGACGTCTGGGAACCAGCGAATACAGCTCCTCGGAGCAATTTCCATGGAAGTATTTGTAGAACAGACAGAGGGAGGTGACGGCGCGTCTGTGAGAAAGTGACTGTAGACGAGACGCCAGGGCAGGGCCAATTACATTGCATATCCGCCTCTGGAGCCTATCAAGAACCCTGAGGCAAACAGAAGGGGCACCAGACCATATATGGCAGCAATACTCCATGCAAGGGTGAATTGTTGTTTTGTAGATCTGGAGGATCGACTCCGGGGAGAAAAACTTCCTGGCGCGACTCAGGGAGCCAACTTTCCTTGCAGTGGATGAGGCAATTGACTCAATGTATTTATTCCATCTCAGGTCAGCAGTCAAGGTGAGACCGAGAAGCCGCAGAGAGTTGCTCTCGAGAAGTTGAGCGTCAGACATTCTAATGGAGGGAAGGGAAGGATCTGTGTGGTGATTAATAGAGAGCAGTTTTGTCTTAGAAGCGCTGAAGTTGACCAGCCAATTCATGTCCCAGTTCACAATTGATTGGAGGTCCTTTTCGAGACGCACGGCCAGGCGAGTTTTGTCAGCGAGACTAGATTTGTTTTTGAGGCAGGAATAAATTGTGGTGTCATCCACATAGATGCCAACTTGGGAAGTTATTGCGTCAGGAAGGTCACTTATGTAGATAAGGAATAGTGTGGGGCCTAGGACGGAGCCTTGAGGAACACCTGCGTTCATGGGATAGGAACTGGAGGAGAATCCATTGAGAACGACCTTCAATTTATGGTTTGACAGGAATGATTGTATTAGGTTATATAATCGACCCGTAATGCCATAGCCCTGGAGCTTGCAAAGAAGGCTGGCATGTCAAACCCTATCAAATGCTTTGGAGATGTCTAGTGCCACAGCTCGGGCTTCCCCGTTATTTTGAAGAGCTCGGTAGACTGTTTCAGTGATGGCCGTAAGCACATCGGCTGTAGATCGGGCAAAGTGGAAACCATATTGCTTGTCTGAGAGCAGATTATGGGATGTGAGGTGGTTAACCACCCCAGTATTGATTAGGGCTTCGAACATTTTGCCGAAGAGGGGAAGGAGACTGATAGGGTGGTAGTTGGAAGGGTCAGAGGGGTTGCTGGAGTTCTTGAAGACAGGAACGATGGAAGAGGACTTCCAGCAGTCAGGAAAACAAGATTCTTTGAGGCAGTAGTTCTATAGTTTAGAAAGGACGGGCGCCAGTTCAGGTGTGCATTTCTTTAAGACAATGGCTGGTATCCCGTCTCCACCACTAGCCTTGTTGGGGTCTAAATTGGAGATAACGCCCAGTACCAAAGATGGGGTTATGTTTAACCCACTTAATAAGGCCTCAGTTCTAAGAGGGAAGTCAGGTATGGGTACACCGGAAGAGTCGAGCGTTGAGTTGAATGAAAGTTTCTGAGCAAAGCATTCAGCCTTGTCGGTAGAGGAGGTCAGGACTTCAAACTGGTTGAATAAAGGAGGTATAGAGGGTTTGCAATTGTTCAATACGCTCTTGCAGAGACGCCAATAATCTTTGGAGCCAAATTTGCGAGATGCAATACGTTCCTTCATCCGAGCCGCAAATAGTGACTTAGCATCGTTGAGGACACGCTTACACGCATTACGGGCGGAGGCAAAGAGACGTCTATTGCAGTCAGACATGTCGCTACGGAATAGGTGGAAGTAGTGGTTCCTATGGGCGATGGCGGCTGAGCAAGCAGCGGAGAATCAGAGGGAGGAGCGCGACTTGACCCTATATTTCCTTGATGGGATGAAAGCGTTGATTCCAGCTTTAACCCAAGAGACTTCAGAAGCACAATCTTAGACGGGGAGCTTAAAGACTCCATTTCAGGGGACATCGCGGAGGAAATCACGGAATGCGTCCCAGTCAGCTCGTTGATAGTAGAACGAGGTTCTAGTGGTAGGAGGTTCTTTATAGGGGGTGGAGTTGAAGGAGATGTTAACTGATACTACTGCATGGTCAGAGTTACCAAGAGAGCAGAGTTGCGAGGCACTGCAGGATTCGGGGATGGGGTTAAAGCACAGGTCGAGAAGAGAGGCTTTACCTTCCCGGTTGAGGGCAAAATGAGTGGGGAAGTTAACTATCTGTGTGAGGGAATGGGAGCTTGAAAAATTGAGCGTTTGAATGCCAGCGTGGTCAGTAGTAGCATTCTTAAGCCACAAGGTGTGATGGGCGTTAAAGTCGCCAAACACAAAAATGTGAGCAAACGGGTGGAGGGAGAGAGCTTTGTCAATGCTGTCAGAAATGCATTCGAGTATCTCACAGTCTTGAGAGGATGGAGAGCGGTAAAGGAAGAAGAGGTAGCTTACCGCATTGAGGAGAGAGAGTCGGAGACACATGTATGACTGGTCTGGCAATTCGAGAGAGGAGTCTCTGGCCAGTGGGAGATGTTCCTTGATGTAGACACCAAGACCGTGCATGTGGGTTAGAGAGTCTTTTCTGAGGAGAGGAAGATAGCCGGGGATCGAGAAATCGGAAGAGGGGATAGATGAGACAAGGTTTGTCTCACAGAGAGCCAGTATATCCAGGCCGTTAACAGTGAGGAAGGATTCCAGACTGCAGAAGTTTGTCCTAATGCCCCGAATGTTTGAGAACGAAATGTTGAGGGGTTTAGGTGGTTTTTGAGAGGCTGGTTTAGGGTTAATCTTTCGGTTTTTGTAACTCATGTTGAATTTTGTTTGTAAGATGAGAAGGCCCAAAGTAAAAGAAACAGACAGTTTCAACCATGACGCAGGCAGAGAGGAGTTGGCAAAATCTGCATCATTATGTGGCCTCAGGGCTGCCCACCGGAGGTGACTGCAGGGACACCTAACCATGCGTGACATGGCACTACAAACACCCCGGTATTATACAACTGTTGATCAGAGCGGCCGCTCAAGACGCTACGCAAGAGTTAGGGCTCCTAACTACCAGTCGGAAACAGCAACCAGAGAACTGTCAGCCGTGTACCCTCAAAATGAAGAGGTGATGCCACAGACTGCACACATCATGGGAGAAACAGAGCTGCACTAATACAGAGGCCAAAAAGAGAAAGAGTACCGGGAACCCCTTCCTAGACAAGAAACAAGGGGTAAGCCTCTACTCATGTCCAATAGAAGGGGGAGGAGTGTTGACCAGGCGGTAGAAGAGACTACCTACTCCTATTACAGATAACACAAAAAAGGACGACACAAACAGAGGGAAGGATTGGGGTGGGGGGGAGATAACAGGTAACGAGTCCTAGACCTCACTTCGCTAAACCCTATCACATTAAGTTTTAACTTAGTATAAGTCCCATTGTCTATTCTAAAAAGAAATTGAAAATATTTCTTACTAAACTATCAAATAAGGGAGAATCATTGGGACAAAATGTCTTTGTGTGGGGGGTAGAGAAAAAATAGATAAATTTAAAAACGAAGAGTTCAAATGTAATTATGTTTAAAATTTTAGTTTTACTTGTCCTTTTACTCATCCTTAACCAGCAAGAATCTAGTGTTCATAGGTACTTACAAATTAGAAATACTTACAAATTACAAATACTTACAAATTAGAAATATTCATGAGGAAAGAAAAATAAATTAAGATTCATATTTTTTCAGTTAAACAATCATTAGCTGTCTATATTTCTGAGATGAGGTATTATGTACATTATTTACATTATTCGGACTATTGTCCTCATTTTTGTCACCATATTTATTACAATGTTTCGGCCATTGTACGCTCCGGCCTTCTTCAGGTGATTGGAATGTCGAACTGAACCCTTTATTTCGCTCACTGGGGTAGACTGTTCTAGTTCCACATGCCATGTTTAATGGATGTCAGTTATCAGTTATCTCCTGTTCATTTCCATTTGAAAGTTCTCCACTGACTTAACCGGGTATTGAACTCACACTATTTGGGTTCTGTCACTGGATCTAACTAATGCCTTTGTTCACTGTGCCATGTGTCCTTGAGGACATCTGTGTATGAATTTCTGGGTATTATAAACCTAATGTCTTCAGCAACGATTTTTTACCAGTGCTCATATTGTAATTTTTGCTGTTATCATTGCATGATTTTTTTTACTAGAGCTCATATTGAAATTTTTTGTTGTTATTATTGCTTTTATCTGGCACTACTTATTACTGGTTCCCATATTGTATTCATTTCTATGCTTGGTTCGCTCAGGAGATTTTTGTTTCCTAGCATATGTGCTGATTCCTTAAGTTTACGAATTTTCCAATGATGTTCTTTGTCTATGATCTCAACCTGATCCCACAGAGGGTGGTGATCTCCCTTCTATCTCCATATGTTGTCAGCCACGCTTGATTTTTCCACTTCCTCTCATGTTACAGCTTTTTGGTGTTCTTGAAGGGGCGACCTGTTTCCCCTTTATATTTCTTTCTGCAGCTGCACGGGATAGCGTACACGCAGTCTTTAGTCATGTTCTCCTCTATGGGGGTCTTACTCGGGAGAGATATCTGCGAATTGTTGTCAAGCTTTTAAAGGTTGTCCTGATTTGATATGGACCGCAGATCCTTTGTATTTTTTCTGATAATCCCTTCACATAAGGCAGGCAGACTGTTTTCTGAGTGTTGCTGTCCTCCTCCTCTTGTACCCACCTATCCCAGTTTATTGGGGCTGCTGCCATGTACCCAGTGTAGTTGTTACGTTGTAGGGTACTGCTTATACTGACCAATCCTTTATCTAATGTCTCTGGGTCGCCACTTATGACTTTTGCTCGGTGTTGTAAGCAGCAGACAATCCATTTCTTTATGCAGTTTGGATGGTGGGAGTTGAAATTGAGGTACTATCCGGTGAATGTCGGTTTATGGTATACAGATGTCATGAACCCATGCTCTGTTTGAGATATTAGAACATCCAGACCATGTGAACTCAATAAGACCTTCGATACAGTTCACAATGGAGAAAGAGAGTAACAAAACACTCCCATTCCTGCATACAGCTATATCAGAATTGATGCTGCTCAGTTTTCACAGTTCAGCCTCAACAGTGACCAAAACGATTATGCAGCTTTATGTGTGATGAATTATTTTCCACATGAATTATTTTCAAACTCTTTCCCACAGTTGTGTTGAATTTTTTTTTTCATATAACCTGCTGTGCTTATGATTAATTCACATCCTTTTTTTTTGTTTCTTTGTTAGAGTTACTAACTGGGGTGCCATTTTTAATATGGTAATTATTAATCTTTTCATTTTTTTTCTTTTTTTTTTTTAATGCTGATACAGTTCTGTTTTCAGCTTTTCTAACAAACACAATCAAATCATGATCATAATGAATGTAAACACAAACCCCACATTATTAGTAAATAGGTTAAGAGCCACTCCATTGGGTGGCATTTAAGCTACCTCGTGTGGAGGGCTCTTGATTGGGCCTTTGGCTTGTTTAGGAGTTTGAGAGTCCCTAAATCTTTGCATATTCTCAGCATTGGAAGCTCTCCTGGTTGCTGTTTGATGTGGGTTGTCATTTGCACGGTATTTTCTTTTTACTCACTGCAACCTTAGCTCTTTTGATTGAAATCTAGTCCACTTTTGGCAGATTTCTTTTTGTGAGACATACTGCTGTTGTATGTGATAGGCAACAATAAACTACAATAGAACTCAAAATTACTCCCTGCATTTAAGTATTGTATTAATATTTCAGCTTATCTTTTAAAAACTCAGTGATAAATCTGCCGCTGCCGCTTAATTTAAAGACAGTTTGATGTACGTAGGTCTTTAATTTCTGTACAAAACATTATTTTTATTTCATGGGTGATTTTCACTGGATTTCGCAAATAATTTCAGTTATTCCCAAATTTATTTCCAAGTTATAAAATTTGTTATTGTACAAAAAAAAAAATTGTCACAAAAAATCATGTAAAAAAAAAAAAAAAAAAAAAAAAAAAAAAAAAATCACTGAAAACATTTGTAGTAATGAAAATTTGTGAATCCCAAATTTTAGGATTGCAGGTCTACATACAGCCCAAAATGTTTTTAATTTGCTCATGGAGTCAGCCTGATTCCAAAATGGTGTGATATGTTGGGCTACAGCCTATAGGAGTAAAGTTGAAAAAGTATGCAAGACACTGACGTTCACATTTATTTGTATAGATTTGCAAATTGGAACTGGAAAATTGCCTTATTATTTAAGTCAGGGCAATACAATTAATATTCTCTAACAAAAATCTTGCTGTGGTGTGCCATTTTTGCTGTTATAGGGCAATAAACAAACTCATCTACAAACAGAAATAAGATTTTTATAGAATGGATAAACAACAGCAGAGAAAAGTTTGTGAATACATTAAGTAATAATTATCTTTAGTCAGGTCATTCTATATTCATTGACTAACAAGTATTCTTTTGTTTCCAAAATCACTTCAGAGTATAGTGATGAGCAAAAATTTCCCAGGTTATAAAAACAGTCATCATGTAACAAATTATTTTCCTGGTATCCCATTGTTAGAGAACAGAGTAACTCAATTATTTTCTTTTGTTTGATTCCCATGACAGAAGCTTGATATGATTTTAATGTATTTCAAGATACAAATGAGATAAGTGTAAGGGAGAAAAAAAATAATAGTTTACTATCTTGATCATGTAGAACCATCAGTCACATATAGATCTGTTTAATGCAAATTTTAGAAGAATATATTCAGTGCCTGCAGAAGTTTCTAAGACTCTTTTTTCGAAAGCTAAAAACTGAATTCCATTTAAAAAGTTCTTTCATGGGGAAATTTCTGCATACACAGAAAAAAAAAAAATAGATATTTTGTTTTAGGTATAAGGTTTCAAAAAATGACATAAAAGAAGCCTCTTTGTATAAATATAGCTGATGCTTATACTAACATGGAGAAATCACAAATGAATTTAAGTCTTCCTTACAAAATCCTGGGTATGACGATAAACTACATCTGACAGCAAGGCCTCTTATTGGGAGATTGGAGGCTTTGAAGAGTGTGGTATAACCTCTTAATTGCTGTTGATCCCAACTCCACTATGACCAGGGGTGGTAGCACCTGCTATGGGCAAATAGTGAACCCCCAAACAAAAACAAAACACTATGAAAGTATAAAAATACCTGTTTATAGTAAAATTAATAACAATAGCTATTTATAGTAAAATTACCAACAATACAATTTTAAGGCAAAATGACTAACAATACATTTTATCTGTAGTTGAAGGCATAAAACTGTGTTCAAAATATATAGAGATTGGCATTAAATAACCCATAGAGGTTGATATGCAGCTAAACAAAATCAACCAACCAACATGAAGGAACTCTTTCATGACATTAATCTATAAAATCACCTATAATTTCTTTAAAAAATGAAACTGTATTCCAGAATATAACTTCAACAAAACTACAACATAAAACACATGTATAACTGCCTCTAGTAATCATGTCCACACTAACATGTATATGCACAAAAGCTGAGTATCATCTACCATGTATTCAATTGTGAAAGCATAATAACATATATCATATTTTTATTACTTCAAAGCTCCCAAGAAAATTAAATTTCATCCTTAAATGACCCATAAGAAGTTGATATGCCATTAAGCAAATTTTGAAAATTTGAAATTTTGCAAAATTTGAAAATTTCAAAATGTTCAATTCTTTTTTTTATTATGAGCTAGTTTTTTTTAACATCTTGTTGTTATGACACAAGAAAGCTATTGCACAAAGTGAATAACAATGCTGATAATATAACAATAACATGCTGAAAGGTTTTTGAGCCAACCAACTTCTCAAAATCTGACCAAATGACCAAGCAGAAGATATTTTTGGAAGGTTTTCTTGGGCTGAAAATTTTTCAGCACCACTCATATTTATTGACATCATCCCAATTTACTAACATGTATCCTTGGAAATCAGTACAATAAGTTATTAAGATTCTAAATATCATAATTCTGCTGTGGATATACCAGGTGATGCAATGGATAGTGGCTTGGAATGAGAAATTGGAGAGATGGGTTCAAATTCCAGTTGGGTTTGTTACATTCACTTATGCACAAATAGTCTTGGAAAAAGTATGAATCCATCTCCTCCCCCAAACTATGGGTTAAATATTAGGACTTGTATCTGGAAAAATCATTGTTATTCTCACAAAATTGTTAATGCAATATTCAGATGCACAAAAGAAAAAATTATTCATACAATCCAAAATATGTTTCAGTTTTAAATAACCTGTGAAGGGTTGATATGTAGTAAAAAAACAAAATCAATCAACAATTATAATTCTGGTTGTTTTTTTAGTTAGTGCATATTTTATGCCCTTCCAATCCCTCATAAATAAAGGATTATTCTATTTTGATTGAGAGGAAAGACAGAAAAGACATATCAGAGATGTTAGTTTCAGTGAGAGAAATAAAGTAAAAAGCAGAGGAGGAAATTACACACTCATGTGTTTAACATCTGCTTCAGTGAAATGGAAAAACTTATCAATTTCAAATTTTTTTTCATTTGTACCCTCTTACTTCTTTAAATAATGACCTGTATTCATACTTATGATTGTTATTGCAATATTTGGTTAAATTTGTCAAGCTCAAATATTCGATGATGAAATGTGAAAATTTTTATGAGCATTTTATAATCATTAAACACACAAGTAGCTTATTTAATCATTGCCTTATGAATTATGATTCATCAGAAAATTTAAATAGAAAAAAAAACATTAAATTTTTATGCATATTTTACTATTTGTCCATGCTTTGAATATTGCTGCCACATCTTGTCTGGTGCTCCTGCTATGCAGTGGGCTATGAGAAGTTTTAAAACACCAATGATGACAGCAATTTTGGCTTGTTTAATAATGTATTCTTTTTTTTCAGAGAATACTGTGTTAGTATCAAGCTACTCTCATCTATGAACAAAAGTTGATTTATATTTTGCAATGAAAGTTCATGGAAGTAAGGAAATTGATGAATTTCAATGAGGACCAATAATAGGATGGCATCAGTGTGGCAAGTCAAATAGAGAAATTGCTAAGATATTCCAGGTTAATCATCAAACGGTTAATAATATTGTCAAGAAATTTAATGAAGAAGGCTATTGTCATGTGGAACAATGTTCAGGAAGGCTAAGCATCGTATCTGAGCAAATGAAAAGTGTGCTGAAGAGGGAAGTCATCAGAAACCATTGTCAGAGCATCAAAGATGATGCCAACAGCATGGAAATGTTGCTATATGCAATGAGAAACACTCTGAAAGAGCTAGGCTGTCATAGAAGAGTTGCAAGAAAGAAGCCCTTGATTTCAAAGGTTAACAGGAACAGGAGTATGGACTGGGTGAGAAAATTTGAGAGCAAAGATTATTAATTTTGGCAGTCTGTAATTTGGTCAGATGAAAGTAAATTCTGCCAATATTTGAATTCAAGACAGGTTTATGTTTGGAGAAATCAGAATGAGACTTGGAACACTAAATGTCTGGAAGCGACTGTGAAACATGGAGGGATTGGGTGTATGGTGCTGTCTGGTTTGGAGGGAAATCTGAGCTGATTCTTGTTGATAAGAGGTTGAATAGTGCAAAATACTGTCAAATATTAGAGAAAGGATTACTCCCACTATTTGAAACCAATCAGATTGACAAGAATTTCTATCATTTTCAAGAAGTGGAGTGCCATGTTATATGAGCAAAGTAGCAAAGGTCTGGAAGGAATTGCAAGAAATCAAGTCACTGTCATGGGTAGCCCTTAAGTCCTGACATGAATGCAATAGAGCACGTTTGAGAGCACCTTGACCGAAAACTTTGAGAGTGTTCTACAAAACCACGTTAGTGGTAACCCTTAAAGAAACATTGCTAAAGGAGTGGCAAAATATGACTCAGACGATTGTTGATAACTTCATCAAATCCATGAAAAATCAAATACAAGCACTGAAACTAACAAATGGAGGACCTACTCTATACTAGTTCCAAATATTGTTTATTTATATTGAGTTGGAATTATGTAATTAAATTTTGAATTTGGATGTAGTTTATTTCTTCTGACTAAAAATTTTTCTTACATCACTGTATACTTAGAGATTCTTGATAAAATCCAAAGAAGAATCTGCAATGTAATTGGTTCTGACCTGGCATTTTGGCTTCAGTCACTTTTCCACTACTTTAATATAGTTTCCCTGTGCCTTTTCTATAATTACTTTAATGATAATTGTTCTGATGAACTTTCGTTTATGGTACTTTGACTTTAAAAATTTAAGCACAGTACTAGATTGGTGTCAAGGTCTCATTATTTTACAGTTCAAATGGATCGATGTAACCATACGTTCTATATTAACAGTTTCTTCTATTGCACTTTTTACTTGTGGAACTCTATTCCAGCTTCTTCAGAGTTGTCCTTCTCCAGTCAACTTTGATCTTCAAAAATTTAAATACAATGTGAATCATTATTTTCTGTCTTATCAATTCTTGTTCTCTTATTGTTATCCCTCCTTAATAGTATTTTTTTCTCATATTCTCTCACACTCAGTAACCTCTTGCATCTTAGTGGCTTTATTTCCTTGCTTGGGTGAAATGATTAAAAAAAAATACAATTAGCTTACAATTATCAATTTATTTATCATATTTACTTCTATCTTAAATTTTATTTTATTTTATTTTTATTAAATGAAGCATTGTTAACGATTATGAATAATTTTAATAAAAATAAAATAAAATTTTATTAAATGATTTGTATTTAATTCCATCTTTAAATTTCACTTTTTATTAGATGAAGGATTATGAACTATTATTATTAATTTTGATACATATTTACTTTCATTTTAAATTTTAGTTGCTTTTTATTGCAGAATTACTGAGGCCATTAAATCTAGGTCAATGAGTAGACATTGCTATATGAGAAATAAATTATTATTATTATCATTATTATTATTATTATTATGTAATTAGCACAAAAGAAAAAATATAATTCATACTGTTTAAAAAAACAAACTTAAACATATGTACGTACTAAAATATAAAGTTTAAACTGATAAGAAATAATATTGGATTAAAAATAAAATTCATTAATTCCTTAGCAATTATTTTGTTTAGTTTTCAGATATGAAAATAAAATTAACAATAGAGCTCTCTGTGACCAAGCAGTCTAAAGCACACCAGAATAGATGGTGGTTTTTCCCTATAAGGCTTGAACCCTAACTAAGGGCATTTTTTCTTTATCAAGACTCTCAAAGGCACAGGCCAGTAGATCTAATTTACACCATTTAACAAAAACAGGACATCTACTGAAACATGTATATTTACTAAAATGTAACATTTAAAGTAGTAGAAATTATATATATATATATATATATATATATATATATATATATATGGTGGACACTCCCATCGTACCCAACATATAAGTGTCAAGCAGCTCAGTTCCTAGGAACCAACAGCCAGACACCAGCACATATGATTTGATTATAGTGGTGAAGGCTTTGTGTAGAACCAAACATACTTTTTGAAGGGCTGAATACAGGGACCTGGTGCACTACATGGCACAAGGTCCACAAACTTCTTCAGGTTATGAATTCAGAGTTGTGCTTCTCCTAGTCCACTTGCCATCCAAGGCTATAGAACCCAGTCAGCCCTGCTATTTATCCATAACTTTAGGGAGAAGAGGATTAATACTTTTACCAAGGGTATTAGCACGTAAATGAATGTAATGGATTTGACTGGAATTCCTCAATCTGAGCCACTATCCACTACTTCACTGTGCTTCCAAATATATATATATATATATATATATAGATATATATATATATATATATATATAAAAGAATCAATGTATTTATTTTTAATCTTACATAAACATACAAGGGTTGGCTGAAAGTGTACCAAAATACAACAGCTGGTTGGCAAGCTGTTGTATTCTGGTACACTTGCATGTCTTTTTACTTAGATTTATATCTTGGTCAGACTATGAACCTTTCAGCTGACATATATATATATATATATATATATATATATACACATATATATATATATATATATATATATATATATATATATATATATATATATACACATATATATATATAAGCTAGCTAAATTTAGCATCTATTTACAACAGATTTCAAAATTTAAAGGTTCAACATCTCTATCTTTAATATAAACTGTAACCAGTATTTGTTACAGTATTTGTTTAAATATCTTTTCTCAGTTTCCCCCCCCTCTACCTTTTATATATATATATGTGTATATATATATATATATACCTTTTATTTTTATATATAAATATAAATGATTATTTTTATATCTTATCTATAAGGTAGAGAGGGGTGAACAGTTTCTATCCAAATGCTGAAGATTTAAATTTTGATATCCATTGCATATAGATGTTAAATTTAGCCTGTCTAGTTTACCATTTTAACATTTATTTATATCCCTGTTTCTTTAATTTTTATCAAATTGTATTTGTAATAATTTTGAGGAAAAGAAATATATTTTTTGATTCTGGAAGTTAATTTTCCCGTAGAAAATTTTGAAATAAATGCATTTTCAATACATATTAGTTTTTTTTAAATTACTTGTAGTCTGAACCATGTCCTTCAAGTTGAAATTATCGTTGGATTGATTATGATGAACAAAATGTGTTATGACATCATTTTATGACTCCATGTTATGACCATACTCAAATGACATGAAGACTCATATAACTTACAATTTTGACACAGGTGATGAGGTTGATTTCAAAGGTCATCCAAGGACATCAGTGTCATGAAAGAGAACAGCATGACACTTCCGGCCAAATGGAATGAAATATTTAGTTTGCTATGAAGTAAAAAAATGTTTTATTCAAGCTTAGAATCAATAGGATAGATAAGCTCAAATTTGACCTCGAAGGTCATTGCAGCTAGATTTAATTTGTGACTTCCACTAAAAAATAATAGTCTTAGAAGTAAATAGCTATATGGAGATAAGTTGGACAGATAACAATGATAGGATAAGTGATGCTGACCTTCAAGGTCACCAGAAGTTAATCTTGGATAAAAATAGCTTTCATCAACTTTCATTTAAAGTGCTATAAAATTATTTTTTGTTCTGTTTGTAAAACATTTATATAATAATGAAAAACTTTACATTATTTTTTCTGTAATAAGTAAATTTAGATCAGAATTTAAATTCTAGTAACACTGATGTTATTTCTTGTAAGATGATCCCCACTGTTTTTAATAAAGAATTATCAAATTTCTCCCTATAAATTGCATTTTATTTTTCAGATAAACTCCTAAAAATATCTTGCATTTAATATTCCAGTGAAATGTATATGATTATAAATGATTAGATTATGCCACAATATTAAATTATGATTACAAAATAACATTTTAAATATACAGTCTGCAAACCAAATCTGCATAACCAATGACTTTGTGTAAGACATTCTTGCTCTAAAAGAATAATCAAACTGAAGAAATAAGTCTGTTGCAACTGATCCGCACAGAGTTCCATCTTTATAAAAAATATTGATAATCTTTACGATTTTTTTTGAGGATGTTTACAACACAAATGACTATCTTGAGATGCCTGCTATTATTCCCACACAATTCAACTAAAATTTGAGGTTATTGTCATGTTTCTCAAAAATCTTGACCCTCCAAGGTTATTATAGGGAACTTGGCTGTCAAGCAGCAGCTTCTAGTAATTTTCCAAGTGTAGCTTAGATGTGGCACAAGGTCGAAAATATGGGGTACCAAGTAAGGACGGAACTCACTATTCAGTTGTAAATGTTCTAGCAAGACAAGCTTGCTAACCATTACACTGCCTCGAGGTGCCCAAACAGCTTCTTCTACATGTCGTTGAGGCAACTGAGCAGGCAAAACAGAAGAAGTGTTGATTCCCAAGATCTTTATAATACTAACCCCCCTTGAACTGCTCTTTGAATTCAATTCCCAGTAAAGCTCAACTTTGTCACAACATTCAAAAAGGCATAAGAACAATCTCCCAAGATAAATAACATTAACATTATAAGTGGTGTTCAGCTCACTTTATAGAATTGAGTGTTCTTGTATAACTGCTTGAAATCTTATTTGGTACAATATTTGTTTATTGGAAATCTGTGCATCTTTTGCTTTTGAAGGACTCATCACACTTCTTGCCTGTGAATCTCTTCCAGCTTCTTGCTTTGTTGTCAACTATGATCCCTAAAAATTTAAATGTAATGTCAATCATCATCTTATATTTCATCATTAATCAGAAATTGGAATAAGTGGAGAATAGAATAGAAGAAATATTGGAATTAAAGAGATTTAATTTTTTTCTTTTTTAATTAAAGAGATTTTTTTTTTTAATGCATACAAATGAAGAGAAGAAAGAAATTTAAAAAGAAATATTAAAATATTTTTGGGGAGGCAGTATCAGGAAGAGAGAAAAAATAAAACCATGAAAAAGATTCAGGTGCTATGAGAAATGTTCATCATGTTCATTGATGACAATACAAGATGCCCATTTATTTGACAAGATCACTATTTGTTGCATGTTTTCATTGTAGTTCTTTTACTGCACGCACACACATACATACTGTTATGGTTCGGTTCCTTGTACCAGGGTGATAGTCCAAGGTAGAACCAATAAAAAGAACTCAAATATGGATATGGAATAACACAGATATATTACAAACAGGAATATATACAGAGAAGTAGAAAGCGCTAGTACGAACAATCAGGTTTAGTAGTAATTGTCTGAACACGACTCTGTTTCGGACTGCCTCTGACTCAACTGACTGACTCCTGATGGACTTCACTTCAGACTGAACTCTTTGCTTCCTCTTGAGGCACAGTACTTATTACTTATGGAATAGTCCATTACGTTATTATGAGTAAGGTCCCATAACACATACAATATTATTAATACCGCTATCTTAAATGAAAGTTCTCTCAATTTAGTTCTGTAATATTGACCTTTTCCCTGCTATATTAATCATATTCTGTGTTTGCTTAGTGCTATACAGAATAAAAGATTCTTTCAAGATGCTATATAGAATTACTTTTCTATTTTGAATAATTATACTTTTAATATAAGAAACAATATTGTGAATTAATTTTATTTACAAGCAGTTGCTGAAAAGTTCCTGGCTTGACACACTTGCTAAAATCTGATCAAATGACAAAACATTGGATTCTTTATTTTCTGGAGGTCTTCTTGGTTTAGCCAAAAATCTTCCAGTCTTCCCCTCACTTTAACATAAAAATCAGTGGCTGACTATCATTCAGATGATGTCTATAGCTGTAAAGAATAAGGGATTTGCATGGCTGTCTCTTCTGCAAGTATGGCAGAAGAAACTAATTTTATTGATGAATTTGTTTTTTTACAGCTTATGAACCTTTTGCAGATTGTTTAAATCCAGAAAATATATTTAGATTGTAAAAATTCTTGGGGGATAATAATGACTTATTGATACATCCTATTATTTAACCCATAGTCAGTGGGAAAGGTGGTGCATTCATACCTTTCCCAAGTGTATTTTCACTTGAGTAAATATAACAAATCTGACTGGAATTGGAATATGGCTCTCCAATTTCCAATTCCAAACTGTCATCATTACACCACCCACACATCCAAGCTTACAGCACCTGGTATTCCCAAGTGGCCAGGTTCAATGCTGCTTAACTTCAGTGATAGATGATGCTGGAATGTGGAATCATGTGGCAGTGACTGGCATTCTGAACTCAAAGACAGATGAAACTTTTTTTTAAGTTCAAAAAACATAATGGATCTTAAGTTTAACTCAAACAAAAATCAAACAAAAAAATGTAAATATTGCTTAAAGCTAATAACTTAATAACTTGATAATAATCAAAATTATATATAATATATATTATAAATGAAATAATTATTTATTATATTATTATATTATCGTATATTATTATTAAACTATTATTAAATTATTATATATAATATAAATGAAATAATTATTTATTATATTATTATATTATCTAATATTATTAAACTATTATATATTATATTATTATAAATGATATAATATAATAAATCATTTATTATATTATTTCATTTATAATATATATTATATATAATTTTGATTATTATTATTTAATTCAACTTTTTCTACAAATTTTTCTCTATTAGTATGTGTTTGTGTACAAATATCCTAAAGATTGTCATATTTTTACTTTCTGTTTTTGCTTAACTAAAGTTATTTATCAACTTTGCCTTTTCTACTCTTATTTATTTTTCTAAATTGATAGTTTAGGCGTTAGCACAGTGAAAAAGCTAGTATATATTATTTTAATGCAAAAATAGAGTAATATCATTCACCCAAATTAAGAAATTTTATCCAAGTGTGTTTTTGTTGAGCAGGCTATATTTCTTTAAAAATAAACAGGTAAAAATGTGTTGTGTTAGCATTTCAGAACAATAAAATAAACCATGTCACTGATAGAATAGCTATATAAGCAAAATACACCTTATTTGTGACTCATTGTGACTTGATGAACAAAATAATGGAAATCTTTTTACTTAACTGTAATTGAATATGGCAACTTACTGGTAATTTTACAAAAGTTAAAAATAGATGCACATGAGCAATTTTGCAAATATGTTGTATAAAAAAGAACCACTAAATACAATTACATACAAATACTTCTTATAGTTAGTAAGATTTTTTGTTTCTTAAAAAATCTACTCATTATCAAGGTTATTAAAATAGTGTACTCAAAGTAGTATTTTGCCATTCCTGCCACATAGCAGTTATGTGACTAATCACATAACTGCTATGTGAAACTAAAGAATGGAGCATTACTTGCACCCATGATGAAAAAGGGCTGAAAATTTCTTGACCTGATTAAAAAGTTTTAAATGGCTGATGTTTGATTATTTGTTCAGAATTTGCAAAGTGGGTCAGGCCTGAGATATTTTTTAACACTCCCTCATATGTAACAAGAGTATATCTCAAGTGTTATGGGTTGAGAGAGAAGGACATGTCTGAATATCCATTTTAAGTACCAGAATTGATCAAAAAGAAAAGTCCTTTCTTTTACTGAAGTCAAAAAATATTAAAGTCTGTGATGTCCAAATATTAAGGATGTGAACTTTAGAGCTGATTATATATATATATATATATATATATATATATATATATATATGACTCTCCCATCGAATTTGACGTATGAGGGTCAAGCAGATCAGTTCCTAGGAACCAACAACCCAGACACCAGCACATGAGATTTGATTATAGTGGTGAAAGCTTTGTGCAGAACCAACCACACTTTTTGAAGGGCCGAATACAGAGGCCTGGTGCACCATGTGCCACAATGTCCCCAAATGACCCTCCACAGGTTTTGAATTCAGAGTTGTCGTTCTCCTAGAACAGTTGACATCTAAGGCTATAGAACCCAGTCTGTACTGCTATTTACCCATAACTGGAGGGAGAAGAAGTGGATTCATACATTTCCCAAAGGTATTAGCATGTAAGTAAATGCAATGGATTCAACTGGAATTCGAACTCAGCTCTCCAATTGCTTAATCGGAGTTGCTATCCATTAGTCCACTGTGCCTCCTATATATATATATATATATATATATATATATATATATTCTATTTTCTGTGTCCCTTCAGGACATTGGTGATCATGACTTTTCTGTCCCTTGTAGCTCTTAGCAGTGTTAGTCTTTTTGCTATTTCTCCTAATCCCTATTCTACCAACTATTTACATAAGTTATTTTCTATCTGTTTATATTTCTGAGATTAGGTGTTGTAACTATTTACATCATTTGAACTGTTTACCATATTCACAATGTTTCAGCTGTTGTACACGCTAAACTTCTTCAGGTGATACATGCTGGAATTTCAAACTGAACCCCAAGGACACATGGCCCAGTGGATAAAAGCATTGGCTGAGTAATCTAAAATATGACTTGAACCAAAGAGTTGTGAGTTCAATACCTGACCAAAGCAAAGGGAACAAAAACTTGAAGTGTGATCGGATATTTGGCTGAACGGACATTTCACCGAAAAAGTATAAGTAAAAATAGTAATAAGCAATACTTCAAGTATTTTAATTAGCAGTATTATAAAGTAGAATAAGACTAATAATTACCACTGGATTTCAAGTGATTAAATTACTAAATCTAAATTTAAAGTGAAAAGTTTTCTTATTTCAATATTTGTTTACTGAAATTAGTATTTTTAAAAATATTTGTGCATATTGGGGTAAAAAGTAGCACCTAATTATTTAAATTCATATTTAACAGTAGATAAAAGCTAGTTCATCCCTTTAAGATAATGATCATTAAAAGCAAAATTGAAAGATCTTTCATATCATAAAAGCTTAAGATTTTTGCTGTAGTAAAATGTTTTTTCTCATATATTTTTTTTTCTCTATATATAATATATACAGAATAGATTTTTAAAAAAAAAAACCTGTCAAAAAAAAAAAAAAAAAAAATTGTAAATTAATACAGAAATAAATATATGTAGCACATTATGATAAAGAGTGTGACATACATGTAAGTATGCTACTACATTTTTGGCTAAATGTCCATTTCGGTTAAATGTCCATCAGTCAAATGTCTGAGTACCAACTTGAAGAGTTGAGTTACTAAAGGGAATTAACTGAGATATAAAAAAAGGCATGGCATGTGGAATGAGAACAATTTATCCCTGTAGACTAAATAAAGCCTTTGGTTTGAAATTCTAACTTATATCCCCAGAAGAAGGTCAGAGTGTACAACGAATAAAAAGTTGTGAACATGGCAATATGAACAACAGTCTGAATGATGTAAATATTGTAAATAAGTTTTTTCTGTTTTCCTCTAAGCCTCTTGCTTTCAACATGTTCTATGAGTGTTAAAATATTTCAAGATTTTTTTCTTCATTATGCACCCTAGAAATTTCAATTGTCTCTTTCCGATTTTCAGTACATGTCCTATATAGTAAACAAATAAAATATTCATATTTCCCTTATTGTGTATTTTATTTGTTTACTATTAATTCACTATTTCTTCGTATTGAGCATTTTATTTACAAAAATTGCTTGCCTAAAAAGCTTTATCCTCAAAAATGACACTGTACAACCATTTTTTACAGAATAAAATCTTGCATATATATATATATATATATATATATATATATATATATATATATATATATATATATATATATATATATAAAGGGTGTTCCAATAACTTGGACAGATTTTAAATGTGAATTAAGTTTAAGTGTCTAATGATTTTTTTTCTTTTTTTTTTTCAGATTTAACAACTTAATTCTTTGGCGATTTTAACTATGGAAATATTAACAATTAAACAGCATGTTAAAGTTATCAAAGCGTATTATGAAAATGGACGTTCAAACAGAAATGCATTTCATGCAATTTGCAATTTTTTTGGGTCAACATAATCAACCGAGAGTGCATGTAACACTTGTAGAGAGGTTTAATTCCTGCATGCGATGACGAATAGAGGTGTCTGGATTTTCAGCCACATTCTCGTGCACTGCAGTAATGTTTTCAGCCCAAACAGTGTAAACGAGCACGAATTGGTGCTTTCACATCTGTCGCCAACCAAGTTTGTTTGAATTTACGAACAATTTTTCCAATTGCACTCTTGAAACTTTAACACGTTGTTTGATTGTTAATCTTTCCAAGGCTGAAAATGCCAAAGACATAAGTTGTAAAATTTGAAAGAAAAAGAAAAAAATTATTAGACACTTAAACTTTATTCATATTTAAAATCAGTACAAGTTATTGGAAAACCATTTATAAATGTGTTGTGCCAAAGTAAGTGAAACCCTAAGATAATATTAAAAAATTGTCTCTTTTTTTCAAGATAATCAACAAATCTTAATTAAACTATATATTCAGTAAGAAAAACTACAACCACTTACAAAAATTTTAATCATGCTGGAATAAAAATATTAATTAAAAATCAAGATGTGCAAAATCAGTGAACCCTTACATTTAATATTTGGTGATTCCTCTTTTTGAGGTCACAACATTGATCAGTTATTTTTTCTATAATTCTGAAGAAGTTTATGGCAATAGTGAGCATCAATTTTTGATCATTCTTCTTGGCAAAACTCCCACACTTGCTCAAGATTACCTGGATTTCTTGAAATGCCAGTCATTTGTATCAGATATCCTGAATCACAAAGTCTCATACAGTCACAATGTATGTTTGAAGCTTTAAAATTGTTCATAACACTGAATTGTTAGATAAAGAGGAATGTTTAATAAGTCTAGAGCTTAAAAAAGGTAAAACAACACCTGAAATTGCAAAAGTGTTTGGCAAGTACCTGTGACCTGTGAAGAAGAACAAGGAAGATCTAAAACAATTCAGATGCAGGTCTGATCTGTGTCCTATATCAAGAGAACATGACGGTTTTCCTTTTCATTGGTTGGGCATCTGCAATGAGCATCCCACACCTCAGGAGGGATGGAAAAATTAGCAGCACCAAAAAGAGCTGAATATGGGTTTAAGATAAGCAGGGCACAAACAGGACTTCCACACAGGCGCACCATGAATAAGTGATGAATGTAGCCAAGATACTGGAAACATAAGCAAGGATTAACAAAATTTCAGGTCACGCTGGGCAATACACCTACTTTAACTCAGATATAAATCCTTAGTATTGTACTGAAATTATGTCATATGCTCAGCATGGCACACTTCCCCTTCTCAGAAAATGTACCTGCTTTTATTGAGTTCAAAAAATTTGTGGTTGGCTATCAAAATGAATCATTTGCATAACTAATACCGCTCAGCTCCCCATTCCAACTATTTTGTGGGGGATCTGGTAGATATCTTATTTTTCATATCCAGACATCCTGGGGTTTGTACTGGTTCTGTTCTGGCTGGGGAGCCATTTTCTTTCTTTTTACACTAGACTTTGACTGATAGGAGTGGGTACTGTTATCAGTGCTGGTAGGCAGCTTAGTCTACATTTTGTTTCTGCTACAGAGAACTTATAAAAAAATACATTGTTGACAAGTTATGGAATTTTTAAGTAGTGCCAAAAAGCACAAGATGTTGAGATCTAAATTAAGTGGCAAAACATGAATGACTGATCATTAGTTCACCTTTAAAAGATATTCAAAAAGAAAATTGAATGAGAAGAGTAACTGAATACATGAACATCTATTTTTCTTTTTACTGATAAATGTAGTACTATGTTTAACGATTCAGGGAGATGAAGCAAAGGTTGGGTGTCTACTGACAGAAACTACCCTCACAGGTTGAGGCATCAGCAAGTTGGAGATAATGTGATGTTTGATGGGTTGGATTATTGGTTGTGAAGTGGTGAGTCTATAGTGATTTCCAATTGGTGTTAAGATAGTAGCTCAGATATATATTGATTATTTTGAAAGCACACATGGAGATTTTGTTTGTAAAGAGGCCAAAGGTTTTCGGAAAGATATTTTGGCACAACAATGCTTCTTTACATTCAGTGAAAACATGAGTATCCAAATTAAATGTATTTTAAGAGACATTTGTTTCATAAGCAACCAGCTTGTTTGATTGAAAATTTGAGATACATTCTGAAGAGGAAAATTTACATTAGAAGATGGCAATTTATTAGCAAAGATGAACTTTAGAATGTTATGCAGTCTGTTTAATATGAAAGAAATATAAGAGTTCACAAAATCAATCCATGTATGACTTCTAAAAATAATTTCAGGACATGGAGCATACATTTCACATTAATGTTGTCATTACAATAATACATTAAATATTTTGCTCAAGACATTTGTCATTGTAAATTCTACCCATTGTTCTTTAATTACAGCAGATGTTTCTTGGAATGATCAGTAACCAGGTCTATAATGTGAAACTTGCAAAGTTCATGCCACATCATAAGAGAAACATGCAGTTTAATATACTTTATAGACATTATGTGTAATATCCTGCACATTGATAGTGTAAATATTTCTGTGAATCACTTCATTATTTTTCTAAAAATTAAGAATCAAAATTGGTTAATAATGTGTGATGTAATATATGTATGTAGAGTGTTCCAACAACTTGGACCGATTTTAAATGTGAATTAAGTTTAAACATCTAATCATTTTTTTCTTTTTCTTTCAGATTTAGCAACTTAATTCTTTGGCAATTAACAATCAATCAACGTGTTAAAGTTATCAAAGCCTATTACAAAAATGAATGTTGAAACAGAAATGCAATGAGAACTTCCCAGGTTGCATCATCTCTCGAAACAGTGAAGTCAATTGGCCACCACGATCATGCAACTTGACTCCTTTATATTTCTTCCTTTGTGGACATCTCAAATGTAAGCCAACAATTATTCAACAGCTGAAGGATGAGTTAATAAGGTTTATTGGTGAGATCGAGGAGCAACTATGCAGAGACATCATCAAAGATTTTGACCATCGAGTGGAGGTGTGCCGTTGAAACGTTGGTGGATATTTTTTCACACATAATTGCCATGACTTAAATAGAATGGTCCAATAGAAAAATAAATATTTCTACCAATAACACTGATGTATTTCCTGCTGACTTTGATCCGTCTTGATGAAACACCTTTATGTTTGTATGTATGCATGTAAACTATCTGAAAGGTCATCATAACCAGAAAGAAGCCAACTATTCCAGCCTTCCTCATTTTCATGCCAACAATATCTCTGTTGTTTGCAGATCATTATCTGAACTGAGGAAGCACATGGGGGTACACAGATGAGTTGTAGGGCATGCAGATCCAATTAACTTAAGGCAACAGAGTTTATCATATATACATGATACCTATAAAATTGAATGATGGTCTCAAGAGTCATCTTAGGAGCCATGGATGCCAAAAAAAGACAGAAGCTATTACAAGTGATGCAAAAGATGAGGAGTCAGCTCTTATCTGAATAAAATGTGGCAACCACCATGTATATTTGTATGTTCATGACTACAAGTCCCCAGAAACCATCAGGGTTGTAGAGACATCAGATGCAGGTGTTTTCCCCTCTCCTAGAGGAGGTGCCAACCAAGGCTAGAGCTCACTGTTATCAGCCAATTATTCCATTGCTGACAGAAGAGATAGATTTATACTTATTTCCAAGTATATTTCTGTGAAAGTAAAGGCAACAACCTTGTGTGGAACTTGAACTTGCTATGCCAGTCCCATTTTCTGCATCGATATCCACTATACACACTTCCATTTATGCATGTATATACATACACACACACATTTATATATATGAGGCATATTCCAGAGGTTTGGAGCCTTTCTTTTAGGAGAAGCAGTTATAACTGTCCTAGATTATTGTAATTTTAGTATATCATTATTATACATTGAATGAACTGACTTACCAAACCAGTTATTCCAGATTGAAGGAGATGGCTGTAACAATTCTTGGAACTCACCCTACTAAATACTGCTTGTCATGGCTGACTAATTTGCAGAATGCATTTGGGACATGAAGACAATTTGGAAGCTCATTATGCAATAAAGTTTTCTGTTGCAATAGACATCAAAATTGTCTTTCACACTACAGTTCCTTGCTCCATGTGATATTTATTTATTCCCCAAGCTGAAAGAGAACTTCAGGGGCAGTCATTTTGAAGCCATTAAGAAGATGAAGGAGGATGTGACAAGGGTCTGGAACACCTTCACTTTGGATAACTTCCATGGGTCCTTCATGAAGTGGCTGGAGTGCTACTACAAGTGCAATGAAGTGAGAGGATCCTACTTTGATGAAGATTAAAGTTTTGTACTTAATAAATGCGTCTCCCGAAAAAGTCTCATAGCTTCTGGAAAGCACCATATATATATATATATATATATATATATATATATATATATTTTCAAGTGGATAAATATAAATAAATGTACATGTAAATGTCCAAATACATACATATATATATCCTTTGGTGTATAAAAAATAGTGCTCAATGCTAAATAACAGAGCTATTAATTATATATTAATAAATATACACAGCAACAGTACAACTTGGAGTTTCATGCTCAATACAATCAAATATATATATATATATATATATATATATATATATATATATATATATATAAATAAAAGACATTTTTATGTTAATACATTCTTTTTATAGATACAAATATTTAAGTAAATGCTCTGTTTATAATAAACAATATTAAACAACATTTAATGGCCTGAATGTCTGAGAAATTTTCACAGAAAATATTCGTCCTCCAACAGGATTCAAACCCGTATCCTATACAGAACCGTCATTTAGCTTGACGTGCCTTAACTGATTTGAGTAAAATACCAGGGTAGACTGGTATTTCTAGTCTGATTTCAGTGAAAAGCAACTCTGAATTCAAATTGGTTAAGCATGGAGTTACCTGAAACCACACCAGTGGCATTTCACATGATGTTGTAGCCATAGGGTATCTACAAGATCAAGAAGACAGGGTATGCCTTTATATATTATTACATTTTCTAATAGTATAATTTAAAAAAATCTAATATCTAATAAATCTGTAAATAGACTAGATACAAGATATTATCTTTTTGTTGAAACATTTGTTTATAATGGCTGTTATTCAGAATATACATATGTATATCAAACATATCTAGACCTTTTATATCAATTTCACATAAATAAAAACATAAAAATCATTATGAAATAATTATATCTTATTAAATATGGTTCTGGTAATTAAAAATGGACACAAACAATTCAGTCCTGTTTTCATTCTGGTGATTTTTAAAAGCTTTTTGTATGAGTTTTAATGACCATAAAACTGTGAGGCTATTATAGTGAAATTTAATATTAACAGGATTTACTTTATACACTTACAATCATGCAAGGTAATTGTACATCTGGACTTATTAGAGTAACAAGCTATTAGTTTTCTTCATGATTATTCAGTGGTCAATCATGATATGGCAATTCCACAAAGAACAAGGAAAATTAATTTCTAACTAGAGAAAAAGAAAGAAAAGAAAATAAGTCCTTCCTGTTTGAGGGACACTGAAAAATTCTCAGTCTGACCAAAAGCCCCCCCCCCCCGATCATATGCTGGGCCAAGAATGTTTATACACCTTTCTAAGCGATCTCATCTATCCAAAGTCCACACAATCAAAAAAGTTTAAATATATACATACCTGACCATTTTTAGCTTCAGTGTAATGGTAGATTAAAGGGCTGATGGTTGATAGATATAAGGTTCCATTCAAAGTATTCATTTTATATAGAGAATAAAATCTTGACTTCAAGTGAATGTAATGAATTATTGTTTATGAGTAGCTGGTGTTGTACTTGTAAAGTCCAAAATGTTCAAATGGTATTAATAAATTTGCAAGTAGTTTATATCAGAATCAGATGATCAAAGATGCTTCAGGCATTCTAATCAGACCCATTTTTTCTGAACAGTTTAAAGAGAGAAAAATGCACACAATATCAGTGTTTATAAATCATCCCAACAAGAAGCTGTTTGTGATGATAGTTGATGACAATTCATCTGAAGCATAGAAAGGCTTAATACTACCTTGTGAATAGATTTGTTTTTAATAACAATTGATCTAGCAACCAGTTCTTTGTGAGTTTTGATCTTACATGTATTGAGCTGAGATTAGAAATAGGTTAGATGTAGTTAGTGGTCCTACAATATAGGATTCTTATCACAATCCTTTCACTTTTCATTCTTACAAAAACTGATATGCACACATACATACATACATATATATATATATATATTTAATTACTAGAAACATTATATTTTTGAGTGTTTTAGTAGATATCTATGTTTTTTAAACAGTGAAATAAATGTCTCCTGGCTTAGAGATAGAAGGTCTCTAGAAAAAAAATGTGCCTCCGAACAGAAATCAAATCTGTATTCCCTGTTGAGAAGTGCATTTTGACTTTCAAATCAGTAGACATTAATATTACTATTTAAAAAATATAAACACATATTAGTACTAAATTTAAGGTTTTGGTAATAAGAAATTATATTAGGTTAAAAAAAATCTACTAATTTCTTTATATATATATATATATATATATATATATATATATATATATATATAGGTAACTATACTCGTCTCAAAAAACCTTCGAATTTTTGATTTTCCAATAATCAAATCAATCTTGAAGGAAAAAGGTTTTAAAAAAAGAAAGAGCCAGGAACATAAAAAGTCTGTTAAAAAAAAATCGCACAGATACAGGTTCAAAGCCCAAAGAAAAAACCCCGACACGAGTAAACAACTAACTAAAAAGAGTTCAATACAACTGTAGAGCAGACCTAGTCAAACCTAGTGAGCCAGACAAACCTACCCAGGTTTCACCTAAGCAGATTGTCAGGGAAAGCTGACTATATATATATATATATATATATATATATATATATATATGTATGTATGTGTGTGTGTGTGTATATATAAAATGGACATTTTGTGTTGATTAATTTTAATGATTGACATTTCCAAGTTATGAATCATTTTTCTCAGACAAGGAGGAAATTCAATCTGAAATTTTTCAAAGTGTCCGTTTTGACTGAATTTCATCCTTGTCTGAAAAAGATTTGTAAGTTGGAAAAGTCAATCATTAAAATTAATCAACACAAATTCTCTGTCATTTTTAATAGTATTTGTCTTAAAGAATATTTGCTGTCTAAATACAAAGAACATATATATATATATATATATATATATATATATTTGTGGAGTGCCCCATTTTTCATACAGTGCATGTATACTACACTCTGATCCTTGGCAAAAATTCCAATCCATGTGTAAATAATCGTGTCATTTTTGACAGCTTTTTTTTTTTTTTAGGGCAAATGTAATCATGCCACTCCCCAGATTCCATTTCTTTCTAATTTGTGAAGTGACAAGAAATTTTGCAAAATATAGTGGAATGGTTTTCTGTTGCTTTCTCCAGAGTTTTAAATTCGGAGTTGTCCTTTTCCTTGACTGGTTGCCACCCAAGTCTTGATATTCTAGTCTCTTATATTTAACCCATAGCTTGAGGTGGGGTGAAGTATGAATTTATCCTTTTTCAAGGGCATTGAAGAAAAGAAAATAGTATTAGGTTGGTGCAAAAATAATGTCGTTTTTGACGTTAAAAAATACATTATTTTTGCACCAACCTAATAGCTTATTTTGCTGAATTAAACACATTGTAGGTCATTTTTAGATCAACTACCAATATAACCATATCAAGTTGAGAACTGGTCATCAGGAAGGTCATTGATGAAAATTAGGACAAAGTAGGCCCAAGGACAGAGCCCTGGGGTACATTTGCATTAGTACAAAAAAATCTAGAAGAGTGGCCATTCAGGACAACTTTACTTTTGTGATTTGATAAGAAACACTGAATCAGTTCAAAAATTTGTCCAGAAATACCATAGCCTTTCAACTTATGAAGAAGACCAGTATGCCAAACCCTGTCAAATCCTTTTGAGATATTGAAAGCAACAGTTTGAGCTGAAATTTCTGGGATACATAATGAGGAAAGAGGGCTTAGAGAATTTGATATTCACAAGACATTGAAAACAAGAGGTCATGGGAAAATGGGACAACCTACCTAATAAGCTTGTGTAAATGAATAGCATATAAAGAACTGGGAGGAATATTAAGGGGACAAACATTGCTTAGAAGTACAAATGATAAGAAGTTATAGAACACCATGATCGCCCACGTCTGGAAGAGCCTTAGAACATAAAAGAATCAAAATTGAAAAAGATTATTGGTTTATCCAACATTTATTTCTTTTAATGCAGAATTCTATAGACCAGATTAATTATTGATTGGAAAATGTCTGCACATTTTTTTCAATAAATTTGGTCAAATATAATAACAAAATTGTCATTTTGTGCTCTGATGTATATTTAAAATATGTATAAACAACTTGCCAAAAATATTGTCTATTTATAATCAAAAGTTCACAAATAATCTAAGACACATCTTATGAGCTGCACATAAAGTTAATATCTTACAGCAATTGCTTGCATAGCATTTTGCTAGGTGATTGCTATTCCTGATTGTTGGTCGATACTCATTGTAATTTTAAATTCATTCATTCTTTGTTATTAATATCATTTTAATAATAAGCCTTTTTCATACAACTATAGACCTCATATTTTTCAGTCTAATATTCAAAACTACTCAATCCTTAATTTATATGATAATTATTTAAAAAAAAAAAAAAAAAAAAAAAAAAAAAAGTTATCATTCTGTTAATTGACAAAGATTTTTGCAAATTATATTTTGTTAGTTGAGTTTCTGGCTACAAAAAAACTCCCCAAAATCAAACAAAAAACTTTTCAACTGTATAATCAGTCCCCAGATGTCCAAAAAAAGAATGCCAGGAACTTTTGCTAATAAATACTTGCGTCCATATCTTTTTATTGATTGATTTGTTTGTTTTCTACAATTTATCAACTTTTTACAGGTTATTTAAAGCCAGAAAATATTTCTAGATTGTAAGATTTTTTTTTTTTTAGATAATAATGATTTAGTGATGCAAGTCTTACTAATTAAACCATAAGCAGGTGGTGGGCGGAGAAGTGGATTTATACATTTCCTAAAGGTATTTGTGCATAAGTGAATTAGAACTTGGCTCCCTAATTAACAATTCTGAGCCATTATCTATTACACCACCTGCACATCCAAGCTTACATCTCCTGGTATCCCCAAGTTTCAAAACTTTAATGAAATTGCAATTGTTATCCTTTGCCTTTTTAGTTTCTGTTCTTTTGTTGTTATCACAACATAATAATGTTTTATTTTTTTTTTTACATTCTTTCATGCTTAGTAGTAACCCTGGGCATCTTAGTGGCTTTATTGCCTTCCTTTGAGTGAAATGATTACTCCCACCAAAAAAAAAAAAAACCCAAACTAATACCAAAGTTCAATGGCCCTAACGCAAACAAAATATTGGAAAATATTGATATTTGCTACTTTAATATTATCACCATGTTGAAACACAATGACCTTATTTAGTAATCCTTTACCTTGAGTGGCACTTGGACCTTGTATTAGGTGAAAAATAGTTAAAAAATAAAGCAAAACAAAACTGACTGCTTTTAAGTCAATTATATGATTATAGTATGAAGAAGGAAAGTTAAAAATATACTTGTGTAAGAAAATGTGAAGTTTCACAAAAAATACCCTAAAAATTAACTCATGCACAGATACATACTGAAAATCAACTTGAGTTTGAATACTCAAGAGAATCAGACAAGTGGCAAGATTCCTTTTGTAAAAGTATCGATTTTGGTCATATTGATTTGGTTAGTTTCCTGAATGACTGAAGAAGTTGCCCTACTTGTAGAAAAGTGTACTGTTCTTGTGTTGGTCTAATCCACCACACAAAAACACATTTATCATGAAGGGAATTGGTCAATTTCATTTTCAAAGGTGGTCTAAAATGATGATGACAAATGCAATAATTAAAGCATTTATATTCTTACATCAATCAGAATCATTTATTATAATAATCAGTGGAAGAGACATTCAGAGATAGTGAATCCACATCAAATAACATTTTTATTAATCTACGTAAAATTGTTAATAATGAAAAACTGGATTTTTAAACATTAGCTTGAAATAAATTTCATCAGATATTCCTGAATGTTTAAGGAACTGCTGTGAGTAAAATGTAGAGTATTTTAAACTAATAAACCAATAACCACAAAAATACATTTGAAATCAATTGAAACTGATAAATTATTTATTACCATTGAAATCGAGAGAGTAGAATATTAAATCTGATAACGCCATTAAATGGCACATGAATGTATTGTAAGAAGATTGCCTGCCTGGCAGGCAACTATGAAAATTAAATTCCCAAATTATGAAGGCTTTGTTATTTGCTTCAATTACTTGAAAATCTTCTGTGCTGTCTCCTGTCAGGATGTGGGCGATCATGGCACTCTACAACCTATCGATTATAACTCTTAGCAATATTTGTCTTTTTACTATCTCTTTCCCATCCATGTCCTGTTATTCATTTACACAAGCTCATTAACTAGGTTTCTCACTGTTTCCTACTGTCTCTCTTGCTTTCAGTATGTGATGTGACTGTCAAATTTTCTAAGCCTTCTTTCCCTTTTATGTGTCCTAGAAATATTAAATGTCTCTTTATGATTCTGATTCTAAATATTTGAAAATATTATTTTAGTATTTTTGTCTTCTTCATACTCTGTATCAGATTTTATTATGCAAGTCAAAAGTTTTACCATAAAATTGGTATTAACCAAACAATACTGGTAAAATTTTCAGAGTACATTTCTATCCTAATTATATAACATGTAAATTTTGAGTTAGAATATGCTTTTATTATAAATATTTACAATAACTTATTTGATAACTGAGTTGTATAATAAATCTCGTACTAACTTAAAAGCCACCTTATCAGGCAGCATTTAAGCTAGGTTGGGTCTTCAGCTTGTTCAGGAGTTTGAGAGTCCCTACATCTGCATATTCTCAGCATTGGAAACTCTCCTGGCTGCAGTTTGATCTGGGTTTTCATTTGCATGGGGCTTTCTTTTCCTTTCTGCTGCCATGGTTCTTTTGATTACAATCTGGTACTCTTTTGGCAGAGATTTATTTTTTGAGGAATACTGCTGTCGTATGCAAGAGGCAACAATAAACTGCAGAAGAACTCAAAAATTAATCACTGCATTTAAGTATTGTATTAATATTTAAGCTTACATTTTAAAAGTTCAATGATAATTCTTCTGCCGCCACTTAATTTAAAGACAATTTTATGTATGTAGGTCCTTACTTTCTATACAAACAATTTTTTTTATTTCATGGGTGAATTTCACTGGATTTTGCAATTAATTTCAATTATTTCCAAATTTATTTCCAAGTTATAAAAATTGTTATCATACAAAAAATTTGTTGCAAAAAATAACAAAAAAATCCTTGTAAACAATTGCAGTAATGAAAAGTTGGGAATCCAAAAATTTCTGTAACATGAGCTATTGAAAGTTAGAGAGTTGTATCCCTTTAATTGAAAAAGTGTGACACATGCATTTATTGTATAGATGATTATTCATCATATTGTAAATCTTTTTCTTCTATATACTATGTCCATTCAGAATCTAGTCAATAATGGCCTTCCACAATCTCCTATCCCTCATGGCCCTTATATATATATATATATATATATATACACACACACACACACTTATTCACTGATTCTCTATCACACATACACACACAGAATAGGGCTTCATCATCAGTAGCAGATTGGTTTCAAGACCCAAAACAAAACTTTGCATAAAAAGCAAACCATTCATGTATACCAGGTATGTTTAAAATTTTCACTTGCAAATTGATACTTAATTTTAAAAATAAAATTAAAATTGAAAAAAAAAAGAAAAAAATCTTGTTAGAAAGAAACAAGTTCAATTTTTGAAAAAAAACAAATTTAATGTAGAAAAGAGACAGTTATAAAATGAATGTTAATTAAATTTTCTTTCTCTTACATGAACAGATATGTCAAAGTTTTTTTTCATTTTATTTTCTAACCTCTCCAGTTATTGATGCACCTTAATGAGTAGAGGTTGACATTTCACAAGATAGGCATATTTTTGTTTAAAGCTGTGAATGTTTATCTTCTCCCAAGATCTTTATTTTTGTAACTTCTCTATCTCTTAGGTTTGCAAAGTGCTCTGAGCCTTGTATTTGTTTAAAAGCAGCAGTAGAAAAGAATGGTACTAAAGCCAGAAGCTAGTTTACTATCCCAATTCCTGAAGTCTTATGCATTCAGTTTATTTCACACAATTAAAGAATAATGTACCTCAATTATTACCAAGCATGGGCAAAAAAATCATTAGGGATGTTGATTCTTTTCAAGCACATCACAATCAAGTTGACTAATGGAAAATTAATACACATAATGACATTCAAAAATCTGAAATTTTGTGCATTGTCTTTGGAAATGAAGGTCACTGGCCTGAATTGTGTATTGTGTGCAGTCTCAGATGAGCACCAATTCCAGATTGGTGTGCACAATACGCATTTCAGATTGAAACTTTTTTATACTTCATGTAATATATTTTGTGTGCAGTATAGAATATTGATTGATTGCTTCCTCCGATTTGCATTGCTAAGTGTCAGGGACCATGGACAATCAAAACAATGCTCTCCACTGTCTTCTTTCCCAGCATTATCCCTGATCAATCTCTCTTGTCACCAGTCCAGTATTGCCTTGGTTTCCTGCCATCAAGGTGTCCTTCCAGTATGTAGGTGCAGAGGTTCTGGGCCTTGATGACATGCCCAAAGTATTGCCAGTTTTACTTCCTTATACTCATGACCAACTGCCTCTCTGTTTCCATCTCCTTCGGGACAAACACATCTGAATATATATATATATATGTGTATATATATATATATATATATATATATATATATATACATACACACAAACACACACATATACACAAAGTCACAAGTCATCATGGCCAAGCATGCTGGCCTTGTTCAAATTATTGATAACACACTCTTTCCTCAGAAACTGTAACTAAGGCCTGCTCAACATAGTTGCAGTATAAACCACAGGTAGGCTCTGTGGGTGTTGAATAAACACAAATGCACCTGAACAAGCATCTGCAACAGGGATTGGCTTGCTGCCCTAGTAGATGGGTATCCTTGAATACAAGTGGACAGCTATACATACATACATACACATACTTGTTCCCTTTGGATAATCTCTTATGCATTTTCCATTCAAAATTGCTGATATGCTATTATCAGTGCTTCCTAAAACCAAGTGAGATATCTTTTAGTTATGACAATTCTTGGAATAAGATTGTGAAATTGAAGTTTGTTTACCTGGTCACTATTGGCCATTGTGACATAGACCCAAATATTGGTTGTAAAAGAGTAAGTATTGCCAGGAGCAACAAATGCCATAGATTAAATAAAGTGTTCAGTTTGGAATTCTCTATAGGCTACCCAGATCAATATAAACCTGAGGAAGGCTGGATGGCACAATGGCCAAAACATTGTTATAACAACAAAGATGAGGACTATAGAGTGAATGTAAATAGTGTAAATAACAGAAATACTGCTCTGAATAATGAATTCCAAAGAGACTGAATTACTTCAAGAAAAAAAGTTATATTTATATTTAAACCATAAATCTATGATGTTTTTATACTGAGGTTTACTCAATGCAAGACTAGAGAGGTAGATGTTACTGTTAAAATGATTATGATGAGTTGTGTGATATGTATGAGTTGGTAAGAAGTGAAGATTATGTAGATAAGGAGGATAGATAACAATTAACACTTGATTCTAAGAGTTTAATATTGTAGTTTTCAATGAAGCATCCATGTGGGAGTCTGTTCTACAAAGTGGCAATTCTTAGTGTAATTTAAATTAAGTAATAGTTTTTGTTTGTTTTGACTTCCTAGTCTTTTTTCTTCTTTACTCTCCACTTACCTTTTTCAGCAATTTACGAATTTAAGCACAGTAGTACATTGGCGGTAAGGTCTCATCAATTTATAGTTAAAATGGCTAGATGTAACCAGAAGTTCTATGTTAACCGTATCTTCTATTGCACTTCTCACTCTTTTCTGATTTCTTGCTCCCCAATTAATTTTGATCTTCAAAAATTTAAATGTAATGTCAATCATTATCATGTCTTTATTTTATTTATAGTTCTCTCTCCTTAATAGTAAATTTTCTCATTCTCTAACACTCAGTAACCTCTTGCATCTGAGTGGCTTTATAGCCTTGCTTGTGGTAAATTTTTAAAAATTGGCAAAAATCTTGAGTGAGATTAAAGCTGAGTGACAAAGTTTCTCCAGGCAATAAGCCCCTCCCCCCAACCTCAAAGAAAAACTGTTTGGCAAAATACAATGCTTTTGGTATGGTTTTCTTAGTGTTAGCTTAGATGTGGCACAAGGCTGAATGTTTGGAGCACCCAGTGAGAATTGAACCAACTACTCAACTGTAATTCATCTAGCAAGAAAAACTTGTTAACTATTACATAATATTGAAGTATCAAAGACAAAAAATAAATGACTAGAAAGAAAAAGTATTTGCTTTTATAGAGCTCCACTGGTTGGTCTTACTCCAATCAATAGGAGTGACATCTCCATGAAAAGCTAAAGTCTCTAGCTGGTTGACTGAAGGTTGTGAGCTAACTTCCTGTGCTGGGTAGTAAATTTTATTTTTATTTTTCTCTTCCAAACTTAGGGTGGGAGAAAGATGTCTGTGGAATTTTCTCTATACATTTGAAACAGAAAATGAGTGTGATTTGATTTAGATATCAGGTAAGAGAAAATTAGAAGGCAAAATTTGATAAAAGGGAGTTCTTATTTTGCTTTCTCTTTAAAGTTGTTTATGTCTAGTGCAGTGTTTCTAAACCAGTGTTCCCCAGAATCCTAGGGTTCCATAATAGGTCACTAGAGGTTCCACAAGAAACTGATAAATAGGCTAATGCATTTTTGAGTAATTTTTGTTTAACTTTATATTCATAATTTTACTATACACAGATAGCATATTGTTTGTTGGAAAATCTTTGGTTATTATAATAAAGGCTTCAATATATTATATTTAAAATTATAATAATCATGGGGAATGTATTTAGCAATGCCTATATGACATCAATGTGAAACCACCTTCACTGATTAGTGGACAGGACCTTTACAAGATTTTACACATATATGTAAAATGAAATAAAATATTACTGGGACAAACTTATATACTAAACATATTATAAGAAATCATTTAAAATTAAATTTGAACATGATTTTCTGTATCTCTGAAAATCTAGCAACCTTACTAGGGCCCAGTCTTCTGTTATTTAACCTACACCTGGGGGAGAAGAGGTTGATTCATGCTTTTTACCAGAGTATTTTCACATTACTTTTGGTTGAAATTTATAACATCTTTTTCTCAAGAGTATTTCAGAAAATAAGGTTTCTCAAGTGCACTGTTTCATCACTTTATCTAGTATTGATACTGTTGTAGCATATCTAGGGACGATAATGGGTATGTCCCCATTCACATAAATACAGTAGTAAATACTGTATGTTGGTCTGCAGTTGCAGATTCATTGTGGAATTCACTTGACTCACTTCTAACAGTTGGCTACTTCTACGCACTGCTGGCGAATCTTATATGTGTTGTTCTTGTCCTAAGTATTATTGTTCATTATCAATCTTCATTTGATTATTCTATTTAGTAACCTTCCCTAGGTTACAACAAATACACATTTCCAGCCTAAGCTTTTGTTTAAGGTAGTGTGGAAAGTTAACAACTTGATTATATTATCATTTTTCCTTGAGTTAAATGTGCAAACCATTTTAGTTATTGTTGCTGTTGGACATTTTCAAGTGATGTAGCTTTTGTTAAAAAAAAAAACAAAAAAAACAATCTGAAAAAACCATTAAATGGTTTAAATTTTGTAATTTTGTATAAAAGATTAATATTCCTTTTCAGTTGTTTGCATTACCAATCATCAGTCTCTGTAGTGATAATTGGAATGAAAATATTCTCCCACCTGATCACAAATGGCAATGTATATGTTCCGCGTGCAAGGTTTATCTTTTTGACTGGAAAAAGAAACATGTCCACCCCCAGCAAGCTTGTATTGCGAATGGTCACGTATCCTCACGCGGACAGTCTTGTAAAGCCACGGAAAGTGGATACACGCATGCAAATGAAGGAAGGCAGAAAAGGAGATAAAAATGCTGAACACCAGTGTCTGGGCAGTTAGAAAAATGGAGTCTCTTTTGTAATGTGGAGGGAGGTGCAGAAGAAGATTATTGAGAAGATTGAAAGAGTTTATCAGTCATTGTGGTTTTACACCAGGCGTATCAAGAAAATATTGTGTTTTTGTTCAGGAAGTTTCGTCAGACGTTGCGGATTGCAACAACAACTACATACTTTATTTGATTTTATTTATGCATTCTATATTTATGTGTTATTTATATACACAAACTCCTACAAATAGGCATGTGGTAAGACCATTAAAGCTCTGACCATGAGACCAAGGTTCAAATCTCACAAAGGTTGATTTGTCAAGAAGGTGACTTCTAGATAATATTGACCTGAGAAAAAACCAACATGCAGCACTGTTAGATATTGCTGGAAAACTACACAATCATTTGACTCAAGCCTTGTGAATGAAATTGGGTTAATGAAACTGTTTGGAAGCCGACGGTTGTGCTAGGCCAATATCAAAAGTCCTCATGACTGAGGGATTGAGCATACTGGTTTTGTTCAACTATTGATCATGCCAGATTCTGCACTTTCTTGCAGGAACTGTAACTAAGGTGTTCTCATGAGAGTTGCAGTATAAACCACAATTTAGCTCTGTGGGTGTTGAATAAACACAAATGTGTCTGAGTATGTATCTGCAACAGGGATTGGCTAGCCTCTCCCTATCCCTAGCAGATAGGCCTACTCAGGTATTGCAGCTTGTCACTGCTCCCTACAAATACGATGTGCTGGTAGTGTAATGAATATCACTGCAAAAAGTGAAATCCATCTCTTCTCACCCATATAGCTATGGGTCAAATAACAGGAGAAATTGTGCTCTCTAGCTTTGGGTGGCAACATACATAGGAGAAAGAAAATTCTGAATTACAAAGCATGGAGAAGGCAAAAGAAAACCACTTCACTACCTTTCCCAAGAATGCCTGACACTTCACAGAGAATAAAGGAAAAGAATCTGTGGAGAGTCATTATTACCTACATCCTGAAGAGAATGGCATTTAAGATAAGACTCTTACAAATAGGTTAATAAAATCACCTTCACTATTAATGCTTTCTGCTGCTGCAGATAATAATAATAATAAACATACTGATAACCAGTAAGTATATTCTTTCAGAGCTACTTTTATCCTGCATACTGTAAAACTGAAAAACAGCCAAAATATTTGTGATATATCTTATATATAAAGTACGGTGTATGTATGTTTGTGCATGTGTGTTTGCATGTGTCCAAGCAACTCATCCACTCCCACTGGTTTGATTTCAATGATTCATAGCTCATTCAAAAGCCCTAGAAAAGTTAGGTGCAGGGAATTATTTTTGTTGAGCTCAGATTCAGAGTTGCCAGATTATGCAAGGTTAAAAATATATATTAATACATTATACTAGCCATTATCATTGCTTTTATGGCTCAAGGGGAGTAACTCATATTTTCCTTTGGTATCCAAAATTGCAGTGCACGTTTTATCATAAACTAGCTTAAAAGCCACCCTATTGGGTGGCATTTAAGCTAGCTCCTGAGGAGGAATCTTGGTTTAGCCATAATCACAAATAGCTAGGAAGGAATAGATGCAATAAGTATCAATAAACTACAGAAGAACTCAAAATTGATCAATGCATTAATGCATTGAATTAATGTCTAAGCTTACCTTTTAAAAGTTCAATGATAATTCTTCTGCTACCACTTAATTTAAAGACAATTTGATGTATGCAGATCCTTATTTTTTGTACAAACAATTATTTTTATTTCATGGATGACAGAACAGGGGACAATTTATAGGATAAAATTAATATAGTGTAAAGATGGGAAAATAGAAATTAAAATTAGTTATACATTCAACATTTGAAGAGTTAGAGAAACATAATAGCTACTTAAGTAAAACCTATATTATGGAATCTATATGAATAAATGCAAAAATGGAACTCAATTCTCCCACAAATTCTGAGACTAAAAAGCCCCAGCTCTACTTTATAGTAGTTATTTACTTGACCTCCCTTCCTCCACCCACCAAGTCAGGTTGTGACACATGGTCAGTTTAATGTGTGAACCCAAGTGTGTACACTCGGACTAAGGACAAAAATTCCCCGATCCCCGGCAACCATCCGTTATAAAGGTTTCAGTGTGAGCATTGACCCCTCTCTCTAGTGCAATGAGAGGGTGCAGCCTCAGGCATTTGCTCCCCAGGGCTGGGATTTTCCTCAGTTGTGCCACTGTCCTCTGACAGAGCAGCAACTGAGTCACACTCTGCCTGAAGACAGAGACGCAACTGAGAGATGATAAATAAACATATTATAAACTACTTCATAGTAATTTACACACTAAAAGCTTGTAGAATACATAAAACAAAGAAAGAGTCAATTAGTACCCTATGCTTTTGTTGCATATAGAATATATATTTACTGTTTTAATTAAAACAACTGTGGCACAAGGCCATAGGGGAAATGGGGAAAGGCTGGTAGACACTTTCTATCCTAGACATAGCTAATCTGATTCATGACCCATTCATTCATTATAATTTGCTCATTCACCACAAAAACTCATCCATCACCATTCAAGACTACATATACCACAATAACACAAATTCACAGGGAACTTAAAATGTACAAATGGTTCAAATGTCTCTTTTTTTCAAAATTTTTTTTATATATATAAAAATATATGTATATAGAATACAGAAATGTCCTGCACTTAGTTGACATCAACATTTAGGAGGTGTACACACCTAATGTCTTCAATAAATGCCACGCCTTTTTTTCTAATGAATTTCATTACTTTCCAATTCCCTTTAAATCCCATCTGTCTCCATTGATAAGGTTTTTGTTTTAAATATTTTCTGTCTTTCCATAGCAACAATATCTTTTGTCTTTTCTTTTTTAGTCATCTTAAGGTAGCTTCCATAGCTTTGAATTCATGATAGCTGTCACTTAGCAATGAGATAAACAAATGTTGCAGATAAACAAAGACATTGGTGACAGTTGTTATGGCCAACAGTATTTTCTCATTCAAAATTATTGGGAAAATTTTGCTTAGCCTTAGTTTAAGCATGACCACTTTTTCTTCATGCCTTATCTTTTGTTTCAAAATAAAATTCTATATATTGCAAATATTTTGCCTGTTATTCAATTTTAAATTATGTAGAATAAAAGTAGTTGTACGTTTTCAGTATGTTTATTATTATCATCCGCAGAGTCATTTTATTAACTTATTTGTAAATGATATATCTCTTCAGGATGTAGGTGATGATAACTCTCCACAGATTCCTTTTCTTTATTATTTGCGAAGTGTCAGGCATTCTTGGGAAAGATAGTGGAGTGGTTTCCCATTGCCTTCTCCATGGTTTGTAATTCAGAATTTTCCTTCTCCTATACATGTAGCAATCCAAAACTAGACAGCCCAATTTCCTCTGTTATTTAACCCATAACTATATGGGGGAGAAGAGATGGATTCATGTTTTTTTTTCCCCCAAGAGCATCAAATGAAAGTGAAAAACAACAGTTTGGTAAGGAACTTGAACTTAGCTTCCTGATTTCACTTTCTGCCACGATGTCCATTACACTACCAGCTCATCCTATTTGTAGGAGTATTGACTAGCTGTAATTTCTGAGTATGTCTGAAAGAATGGGCAAAAAGACCAATTTGTCAGTGGTATACTTGGATATTATAATATATTCAATATCCTATCTGCATTTGACACAGAACAAATGAAAGTTTTAAGGCCTAGTACATGTGTAAACAATTGGACTACTTATCTTTACACACCAGTTCTTGTTCAGTCACTGGAATTAATCAGTACTGAAATAGGGGATGTCTTGAAGCAAATTTCTCCAATAAAAATATCTTTTGGCTTTAAATAATCCATAATGGGTTGGTAAGCCATAAAACACCAACAAATCAATTAAATCAACTACTAATCTTTACAGAGAAATAGTTACCCCTATAAAAAAGTTATGTTGAAAAAAGAAAACAAAAACATTGATATTTATATCTTCTTCTATGTGCCATGAACCTTCAGGATGTGGATGATAATAGCTCTCCACAATCTCCTGTCCTTTGTAGCCCTTACTAAACTTTGTCTTTTTGATATATCTCCTAATCCCTGTTCTGCCAACCATTTACACAAGATTGTTAGGTAGATTATGTGCTGCTTTCCTCTGCCCCTCTTCTCTTCAATATGTCTTATGCATGTCAAATTTTCCAAGCCCTCTTTCCTAATTATGTGCCTTAGGAATTCTTTTTCTGATATTAAGTATAAGTTTCCCTTTTGTTTCTGTTTTCTCTAAAACTTGGTTGTTGCTCACCTGTTCAGTTCATAATATTCTCAGCATCCTTTTGTAGATGATGTTTATATAGTATGTTAAAAAATATAGAAAAATTCTATGTAACATGTTTCATTCTTTAAAAGGGCTTCTTCAGACTAAAGTAATTATCTTACTGATGGAACTACAGGGTGCAATGGATAAATTGTCATCTAAATTATGCAAAGATGAACATAACACTGACATCACATTTTAACAGATATATTTACCAAAATTACACAAAAATATTTTGAAAGACTAAAGAGTAAATTTATTCAATAAAATTGCCATTGGCTTCAAGCACGACCTCCAGATGACTTTGGAATCTCCAGAAACTCTTCTGAACAGTTTCCTTGTTTAAGTTAGTGAATGCTGCCATAATCCTTGCCATCAGTTCATCTTTGGTATTACAAAGAGTTTTGTTGGTTACTTGCTCAACTGTGCCTCACACATAATAATAAAGCGGGTTGCAGTCTGGGGAGTTAGGTGACCAGATGTAAGAAATGATGTGGTCGCAGAAATTGTCTGACAGCCATGACTGCATTCTCCTGCCTGTGTGGCCTGGTGCAGAGTTCTGTTGCCAGACATAGGGTCTTCCAGCAGCCACCCACTTGACCCAGGGCAGCACTACCTACTCAAGGCATTTGATGCAGGCCTCTTTGTTGAGTCTGAAGCCCTGTGAGAAGATGAATAGAGGCATAACATCACCATCACTAGTGATCACTCCAAACACCTTCGTAATAACAATTAGACTCATCCAACTCTTTCTGAATCCTCTGCACTGTCCTCAGATTGATACTCAAACACTCTGAAATGTTTGTATTGGAGGTTTTGGTGCAAATACCAAGCAGTAAAGCATGCCATTTCCAAATTTCTGTCAGAGTGAATTGTGCCATAGTGCTCTTTTTCTTACAGTGCCCAACTGACTACTATATTGTGCAGTTGATAAAATCAAAAACCAACAACATGTATGTATGAAATTAAAAATATAAAATGGCGACAATTTACCCATCAAATCCTGTATAGGGAGAGAGAAAACAGAAACAAAAAATTTTGGTTATAATCATGCACTGAGTGGAAACAGAAAGACATAGGGTGTATAATTATAACTAACATTTTTTGTTTATAATCCCCCTCCCTCAACATCAATAAGAGCATTACTTTAGTCTGATGAAGTCCTTTGAAAAAGACGAAATGCATTACATTAATTTTCCATTTTGCCATTTAATTACTCAACTTAGATATACAGAAATTTATATATCCTATTCTCCTATAGTATATATAATATTATAGACTCCCCTGTGGTGTATAGGGCCACAGGCTCATCAGACTAGGATTGCCATAACAGTTTTAACAGGATGAAGTTGCTAGCCCCATGCTTAATTTTTAACGTTTAAAATTCAGTGATGTCCTTCTCCTAGATTGTTTGTTAACGTAAGTTAGAGAGCTCAATCTGCTCTGTTACTTAATCCATAGCTGTAGGAGGGGTGAAAACAGATGGCTTCATACATTTCTAAAGATATTTCAGGAAAATCAGTTTCTCAAGCTCAGTAACTGCTATAGCTCTTTCCAGTACTGAAGGGAGCTTCCTTCCTAACTTTGAAATAATGTGGAACATCAACATCTTCATGATGTCATTATTTCCGCAAGTTACTGTTCCTATCCATTTTAGTTGTTGCTGCTGTTGATTCTCCTCAAGTGATGTGGTTTCTGTTACTTGGTACACTTCATTTATAATTCTGTAGTGCCAGTCAGCAAGATTTGAAGATAGATCAACCTCACAAAAACCTGCAAACTTCATTCATTCAAAGCTGTTTTTAACCATTGTTTTGTCAAGTGCAACTTCCAGTTGAGGTGGTTGTCTTTGTTTCTGCACAAATATTTAAAGTTTAAGAAATAATTTTTGCTTCTCAAATATGATATTTCTCCTAATAAAATTAGAATAAATTAAAATCTATAGATGTATACTTCAATAAAAAAAACATGCAAGAAGTGATTACTGTAAAAAAAAATTTACATTGACATTCTTCTGTAGTCAATTTTTGTTTTTAAAATATAAGCTATTTAGCTTTATTTTTTTTTAACCACAAGTTACAGTTAAACAAGAAAAATTCTACATTGCACAATACACAAACCACCAATTCATAAGAAAAGCATATCTTCCTCTATTCATGGAATCACAATGTAGCTCTAAATAGCTTTCCTTTTTTGGCTTACTGTCTGTGAGATTATGTGAAGCAAAAAATAAAAGAAGCAGTGCCATTAAGAAAATAAGCAATTGAAATACTAAGTACTTTGAACTAAGGAAGCAAATTTGATGCAAATGTTTCTAAGAAACTGACAACCTAAACATTTACTAAAATACATTTATATAACTTTTGATTTTATGTTTGTCTTGTCTTGGAAGATTTTGATTGTTTATACAAAATTTAATCATTTAATCAGTGAGATCAGATATTGGCATTTTTGGGGGAGAGGATTTGGGGTGATGAGATTAAAAAGTTAAAAATGCAACATTTTAAGGATATTTTAATAATGAAAAGGCAATGTTGTTGTATTCTTGGGTCTGGATAAGAGAGCATCAGAATATGAGCTTAAGAAAAAAGATGAACAATAAATTTCTACTTTCAGCCTTTTTATAAATGTTATATTTGGTGCTAATAGGAATATCACTAGAACAACATGGTGGATAACTAAATAAAGGTTACTGTAAAACCAGTAGTGAGTGCTGCTGTTTGGAAGGTTGGATAGTTCTTGAGTAAGCTGGAGTCATACTCAACAGATCACAGCAAGTCTCACGTAGTCCGTTGCCTTACAGATACTTATAGGTAGTTGCTATCTATAATGTAGTCACTCATGGGGGTGCCAGGTTATTCCATTACATCAATAAACTAACAGAAAATAATTGGTTTATATTATATTTGATACAATGGAAACATACAGAAAGTTGAAGAAATTAAATGAAAATCAAATTCTTTCACAAAGGTTATATTCATGGTGGAAAACAGTTTCAAACACCTAAATAGGATTTATCATCTATAAAAAGTTTAAAATGTTTAACTTAATTATTACCAACAATACCAGGCCACATAAATCCCCCTGTGTAAAAATAATATCTATGAATTCTCATGCCCCCTGGGAGATTGTATCTCCAGCACTAATAATTCCAAAACAACATTAAATACTTACAATGGGCACATATGCACCACACTCTCTCACAGACTGACCTGTCATCTGTGGAAACTCAGAGCAAACCATGCAAACATTGCCTAACATATCATGAACAACTAAAACATAACTATCAACATAAGACAAATATTAGTAGTTAACACTAAAATATTTTACAGCACCCAATGCAAGGAAAAACTCAAAATGCAAGAAGCTATTATTATACAAAATAAATAGCCCACATTAAATAAAATATCACTTACCACAAAGAGATGGCATCTTGAGGTGCATATGATATAATTAATGTGTGCACAAATTATATTAATATAAAAAAAAGTAAATAAAAAGTAAATTAATAAATAATATAAAACAAATAAATTATTTTTGTGTGACCTCATTCCCAATAGCTGTTACACATGACATCACACTAAACCATTTCAAATGCCCGACTTCTCAAAGAATACCAGGATGCAGACAAAAGAATTTTAACTATCACACAGACACCATATAATGACTACTAAAGTTGAAAGTACTTGAACAAAAATAACATGATATGAACTTTAGACAGTTTATCCACAATTTTGAGCACAATACTCAACACCTTATTCAAGAATTAGAAAAATATAAAAAAATTAAACAGACAGACTTGATGAAATGTGTGTGTGTGTGTGTGTGAAAAATATATAGAAAATAGGAAAGAACTCGTTAGGTAAATAATCCAAAGTTCTTTAGTATTTTTGTTATTATTTTTAAAAAATAGTGCTCGATACAAAAGTAGAGCATAAATATAATTATTTATTTAAAAATATGATTCCAACACGCTACATAAGAGTTCTCATGTTTCAAAACAAGAGTCGAAAACTTCAATATAATTATTTGAATTAAATTGAATTAAAGTACTAAGCTCTCTTCCATCTTCAAGCGAAATGTTTTTGGAATAACTTATTTCTGAGGTTTACGTGTTTTATAAGCATATTCATTATTGAAATCAAAATTTTTATGGTAACGGCTAGAGCAATTGTTTAAAGAAAAGGGGCGTAAGGTGTTAATAATTTGTATCAATATCTCAGTTACATTCACAGATGTCAAGTCAGGGTAAGGTTGGGGTGTCTAAATTTAAAGCGGAAGATGACATCATCTAGTCTGGTTAAGCGTCTATAGAGATTTATTTATTTTATTTTTTCTGAAGTGTATATAAAAACTGTCGTAAATCGCTAACATTTGTTTTTTGACGACTTCATAAAGGGTTATCTTTTTTTGTAGGGCATTTAAACTATTTATTAGGACTATGGAATTTAAAAATTATTTTATTGTTTGTTTATGCTAATTATTCAATGCAAAAATTTGATGATGTCGGCAAAAAACCATTAACTCATGTCTATTGTTTAATAGATTTTTATTATTTAGAAACTTAATAATGTGTAGTTTTCATGTAGGCATAAAGGGCATGGGTCATCCCAAGTTTTACAAGTTCTAGTTTTTTTTATAATTTTCCATTTTACTTTTGGTGTTTTATTCATTTCCTTCAAATGCCAAAACTATTTAGATAGAGATGTCTGATTTCTTTTATTTATATTGTTGAAAGAGCACTTATGCTGCCTCCATCTGGTTTTAAATTCATTCTTCGTAGACCCAATGTATATCATATTACTATTAGGACTCTCAATGGATGAGATAGTACATTGGTATACCACAGATTTTACGTGGCATTTATTTTCCAATGGGCAGTCTTCAGGGTTTCTACAATCACATAATTTTTTACTATTTTTGTCTAATTTAAGTGTAGGGTTTTTATTAATACTATTCAAGCATGGGGGTTTGTTCAGGATTTTATTATTGTGTTTTTTATTATACTTTCTAGATTTTGAAAAGCAGCTGTAACTTAATTTTAGGGTGTTTTATTAAATATTTTACTAAGTCTACTATTGGTAAGAAAGTGTTTTTCAATTAAAGCTAGGAATTTCTGTCCTAGCTTAATATTAACCATTTTGTTGAAAGGAGGGGTATACCAAATGATTTTTCTTTTCCTGTTTTTTTCTGGTGAGTACAATTGTTTCTATAATTGATGTTATTATATATATATATATATATATATATATATATATATATATATATATATATATATATCTCATTACTGATTACTATGTTAGTTTTAAAAATACTAATACTACTTAAAACATCTATATTTCTAAAAAAGTAATAAAAAAAAAGACAAAAAAAAAATCAATCCCATTATTTATTATCAGAACCAAATAAATCATTCTTCAATTTTGTTTGGATGAATTTCTGGTTCTAAGTTAGACACATTGATGTATTGTAGCTTTTAAAATATTTGAAAATTTCAGAGAACAAATCACATTTGTCCATTTTCAGTATGAAGCATTATGTTCATTTCTGAATATGAAGTTGAAGGATTGACCTTTATAACCACAAAAAAGGTTACATTTCATGACAGTGACTTACACCAACATTAAATTGTATTGCATAACTGACAATCGTTTCCTATTAAATGATTTACCCTTCTTTTAAAACATTTATTTGCTACTTTGACATTACCAAAAACAGAAGCCTGTGTTTTCATACATTTACTGACCAGTCTCTTATTTTGGTGGTTTCTAAAATGAGTCATTTTATGTGATGAGTGCACTAAAACATTTTAAAATAGAAACTGTGGCAGTGTTTGAAGTCTGACCCGGAAATGATCTAGCCATTTAATATTACACTATTTACATTGTTCAGACTATTATCCTCATCTTTGTTGCCATATTTATCACAACAGAAATATTAACAGAAAAAAAAAAAAAGAAGCCTACCTACATCCACAGGGTTGAATCACCCTCATTCCCTATGTATTCCTTTGGTAAGAAGTTTCATTGAACACTACAATATTAACTTCTTCAAGTCTGGGGGCAATCAATATCTATCCACCATATCCTCATAATTTTCATGTCCTACTTCTTACATTTATTTTCATATCACACACTTCATTCAGTAGCCCTCTACCTTGAGTAGCTCAAGCATTGTATTAGGTGAACTGTAGCAATGAAAAAAAAAAGAAGTATACCTAGGGTAATGGTGCCTTAGTTAACACCTTCAAATTATACCTCTTTGGGATTTCACACAGTATTCCATCCACTTTTCAATAGTCTGCAAAGTCCTGTTTTAGGATTAATGTAAGTTTTATTCTGATGTTCTCTTTAACTTTGTCCATAACATATCAACAGTGGGGAAAGTCAGAAGTTTCAGGGATCCAGATATAGACTGTAGTTGGAGGCTAACAGAACTGGATGAGGAGATACTTTGCCCAAAATCCCTGCACAAGATTTAAACAAGTGTGTATTCATGCATGAGCAATAAGGTTCCCTCTGATTTGCAACTTCACAAAACTTATACTGCCGGCTGTTGACATATATAAACATTTTCAAGATATATGTATATGTCTTTATGAATCATACATTGTCTACTATCAATTTATTTATATATATATATATATATATATATATATATATATATATATATATATGTGTGTGTGTGTGTGAAATATATAGAAAATAGGAAAGAACTTGTTAGGTAAATAATCCAAAGGTCTTTAGTATTTGTGTTATTATTTAAAAAAAACAAAAACAGTGCTCGATACAAAAGTAGAGCCTAAATATAATTATTTATTTAAAAATATGATTCCATTGCCACATAAGATAAATAAATAATTATATATATATTTCTTTTCAAGATACCATGAAATGTTAATTTGAGTTATAAACTAGTGTTTAGTACAATTTTCCAACCATGTAGACATTTAGTAGCATACAATACAACCTTTTTTGGGGTGTATTTTTATTACATTATGTGAGTGGTGTTATTTAAAATACCCATGAGGAATGTGTATCTTTATAGTCACTTATTTTCAGTAAATTTCTTATTTTTCCCCTGAAAGGAGTAATCATAGCCAGGCAATGCTATAACAATACAGCAGTGAAAGTGTTAAAGTTGTTTTCTAGTCATTATATAATTAACCAAGAACAACTAGGTGGAGTAAATTTTATGATTTAGCAAAGTAATCTCAATGGAAAAAAATGGTCACCAGATTCGATTATTAAGCATGTCTCACTTTTACATAAAATATAAAGTTACTTCAAATAGGAAAACAAATTGATTCACACAGAAACCAACCTTGCATAGTTATATAATGGAAAAGATGAATCTATATTCTTGAAAGTTCTCAATTTAAATTCATTATTATATTTTTAAAACCAAGATTTTTAGATCAAATTTTTTTTTATTTTGAAGTAAACTATTAAAAAAAAATAAAACTTGATATTATAATAGTCTTTCATTAATTTCTATCCTTTTAACTTCCTATTCTTAAAAATAATATTTTCATAACTTTTAAAGTGAATTTTCTTGACTGAAACCTGCTGAGACCAAATTATCCTAACAGAAATAATTTGTGACTTAAATGTTTTATCAGACATTTAAAAAAAAACAAAACAAAACGTTTTCCTTCCTTACTCATTAATTAGATAAGTAATATACACATTTATTTCAGGAATGGGTAAATTTAACATACCAACTAAATGGAATATTTGTGTATGCATGTGTTTCTAATATTTTTCATTGTGAAAACCAAAAATGGATGTCAATTATTTATTCCATTAATTTTTATGTCTGGAGATGTTTTTGAAAACAAGAAATAAATAGTAATGGTGAAATTAATCATTTCCATGCAGAAAATACTTGGTATTGACCAAACAACATTACTGTTGGTTGAAATTTATAAAATCTTTTTCTTAAAACAGTTTTTTCAGAATATTATACTTCTAAAGTTCACAAACTGCTATTGCACTTTCAAGTACTGATGGGAGTTTCATTTCTGTTATACTCCATGCTAATAGGAATATATACTTGAAAAACAAGGTGGATAAAATAAGTAAAGGTTTATTGTAAAAACCAATACAATAAGAATAAAGGTAACAGTTATGCATGAGGTCGTCGCAAGTCAATCCAGTAGTGAGTGCTACTATTGAAAGGTCAGTATTTCTCGCGTAAGTCTGAGTCATACTCAACAGATCCAAGCTAGTTTCTGTAGTCCGTTGACTTACAGATACTTATAAGTAGTTACTACCTATAGTGTAGTCACTCATGGGGGTGACAGATTATTCCATTACATCAATTTCTAACCTTTTCTTTAAGTAAATGTAGAAATTTAGCATTTTAATCATATCATCATTTTACTTTCTAGTTATTTTTTCACTCCAAGCAAGGCAATAAAGTCACTAAGATGCAAGTGGTTACTAAGTGTAAGAGAATATGAGAAAAAGTTTTTAAGGACAGAGAACAATAAAAGAACAGGAATTAAGAAGACAGAAGATAACGACTGAAATTGCATTTAAATTTTTGAAGATCAAACTCGATTAGAAAGCAAGAAGCTAAAGAAGAGTTCTACAAGCAAGAAGTGTGTGAGAAGAAACTATTAGCATAGAACTTAATCTCATCATTTCAAATGTAAAATGATGAGACATTGCTGTCACTGTAATATTGTACTTAATTCATAAAGTCTAGATATAGAGGAAAGTTCATCAGACCAATTACCATGAAAGTATTTATAGAGAAGGCACAGGGAAGCTATGTTATGGCAGTGGGAAAGTGACTGAAGCAGAGATGCCAGGTCAGGACCAATATCATTAAAGGTTCTTCTTTGGATTTTATCATGAATTTCTAAATATATAGCAGGAGCACTAGACCAGATGTGACAGTAATATTCAAAGTAAGAATGAATGGTAGACTTATAATGATGTAAAATTGCTGTCAATGTAATATTTGTACTTAAATTCATAAAGTCTAGGTATCATAGAGGAAAATTCATCAGCCCAATTACCATGAAAGTATTTATAGAAAAACACACGGAAGCTACATTAGTTATATATTCTATCTAAAATGTTTTTGTTACTGTTGGAAGTTTTCAAATGAGGTGATTTTTTATTTGGTATAGTTCTTTGATTATGATTTTTGAAGTGCCATCTCATAAGGTCTCATGAAGGATTGTTTTTACGATATGAACAATTCATTCATTGAAGTCATTTTTCAACATCTTTACTTATTTGGTACAAGAGAGAACAAATCAGAACAGGAAATTTGAAAATGCCATTCATTTCAAAACATAACAAGAGGATAAAGGAAAGAAACTACAAAAAAAGAATCAAGTCTTTAAAATGTATCTCACACAGAATTCATATTTATACATGATGGATTTTCTCATTCATTTGTCTAGACAATAAAGTTAAGCAGTGACAATAGTTTCAGAATATATTGTGCCATCATGAGAGAATTTTCTTTGAAGAGTCTTCCAAAGCAGTTAAGACATGCCTGGCAGAATAGCCAACTTTTATTGCCAAGTCATAACTGAATATAATTATAGATACATCAAAGGAGACAAGCTCAGTTTTATTTTGGGGTTGTTTTTACCCAATTCTATTAGCTTGTCTTTTGTTACAATACATTTCCCTATCATCACTTGACCAGATGTTTCTATCCATTAATGTCTTTAAATGTAACATTGCTCTTCTTTTCATTCGTTTGACTGCTTCAAAAGTGATGCTCTTTGCACACAGAAAAAAAAAAAAAAAACTAAACTAGAAATGCATAAAAGAGAATGTAAAGAAAGTCCTGATATAAAATTTAAACCACTCCCCATATTTTGCATTTCAATATCAATGAAAACATTTTAAAAGAAAACAAAAAAATTATGAATTAAATTCTAATTTTTTTCAATATGAAATCTTAGATTTGTTCTAACATGACAGTGTATAACAATTAATTAAACTATGTTATTCTTTGAATTATTTTGTTAGTAATGTTTTAAGTTTAAACATAGCATTTCATGGCACATCAGAAACTTTAAAAATACTCCTGTCTTTTATACAAAGTTATAATTTTTACCTCAAACAGTCACTAGTACTTAACCTGATCCCATAATAATATTATTTATTAAATGTGATGGTGGTAGTAATAGTGTTGATTATTATTATCCTCATCATCATTGCCACTGGTACTGTGAAAAGAATTATTGTAGCAAAGTACTGGTAACATTCTGTTCTATTACAGTAATCAAGTAGGGTATTTCTATTATTACAATTTTTTGTTTTTATGTTCAGTACTAATGCTAGCTTGCTTTTTATACATAGTAATATTTCAGTTCAAATTCTGATGAATAGAGTGTGCAGCAGAATTAGACCAGAAATAGAACAAGAACAGTGCAGCTTCATTAAAGAGATGGGAAGAAGAAATGCAATATTTATGCTCAGAATGATATCAGAAAGAACAATACAAATGTGAAGGTATGTGTAGTAGTGTATGCAAATGAGATAGACAAGTATAAATGGAGAACAACTGGTGAACATAGGGGGCTAGTTGCTATTCAGGACATGGAGAACTGTAGTATGACTACTATGCAGAGAGATATGCAACACATAACAGTATGTATACCTAGGTTTTATAGACTATGTAAAATCATTTGAAAAAGTAACTCACAAAGAACTGTTAGAACTGCTAGGTAAGGTTGATTAATTTGGGAAGAATAATAGAATAATCCAGAATTTATATTGGGAGCAAAACACCTTTACATAGATAGAAAATGTACTCAGTAAATACACAGAAGCAGAAAGGAGCATAAGACAAGGATGTGTCTTCTCACCAGACTTCTACCTTTACAGTGCAGCAATCCTGAGAGAATTAGAAGTCCTACCAGAATTCATTATTGTTGACCACAACTGAAACAACATTAGACATGTAGATGGCACAGAATTGATAGCAGACTGAGAAAGTAAACTACAAGAACTCCTACAGAAGGTAGTAAAAGAAAGCAAGAAGAAAAGACTAAACATTAATTGTAAGAACATAGAATCTATGGATTTCAGCAAAACAAATAGACCAACATGTGAATTACAAATTGGAGATACCAAAATTAGACAAGTTCAAAAATTTAAATATCTAGGAAGTGTTTTAACAGGGGATGGAAAGTGCAACTCTGAAATCGAAGGTGCATATGTAGGGCGAAAGATGTTTTCCAAAAGTTAAGCAAGATATTAAGAAACAAGAAAAATTCATTGGACACTAAGAAAAGAGTACTGAAACATCGGTACCCCTATACAGCAGTGAATGCTGGACCATTTTGTCACTTATGGTGAAGAGGCAGGAAGCAACAGAAATGTGGTTCTACAGAAGGCTGCTGAGAATACCATGGACTGAACACATGAGCAATGACAAAGTTTTAGAGAAAATGGTAATAAAAAGGACACATATACATAACATCAGAAAGATAGAGTTAAAATTTCTAGGGCACATAATGAGGAAAGAATATATTGAAGGCAAGAGGGATAGAGAAAAGCAGCACATAACCTAATTAACAAGATTCTATAAATAGTTGGCAGAACAGGGATTAAGAGATATAGCAAAAAGACAAAAATTACTAAGGACTACAAATGACAGAACGTTGTGAAGAGCCATGATCACCATCATTCTGAAGGTACAAGGCGCATAATTTAAAGTGCTTTCATAATGTTTAGTAATGTACTGATAGATTGTTTTAAGGCTTACAAGCTTATATACACTGAAAACTTTTTCCTGAACATACCCTAGTGAAATGGTGGAGTGTCTAATATGCTTGTCTCTTTTATATTATTAAGTATAGTAATATTTTTGCAGATTGTAAGCAATTTATCTATCTGTAGGTATTTCCCAAAATAACCAGAATTTTTTGTCTGGATTTCTGGGATGAGGAGTTATCATTATTTACACTATATTTGGATTATTGTCCTCAGGAGGATGTAATTAATAACCAGAATTATTTCAAAAAAGTGTTTGACTAGCTTTTATAATTGAAATTCTATTCTCCTTCAAAGCTCTCTCATCTTGACTTAATGAACTTGTCCCAACATTTTTTCCACATTTGTTTGGAAACATTTCTGGAAGTATTTCCTCCAGTGTTTTGTTTCACATCAGCAACATTAGCAAAATGTTTCTCTTTTCAGGTCACATCAAGTGAAGTTGAGTGATCCAAATATATGATGGATAACTGACATGTTGTTTTTGATCAGGCATTCAAAGCAAATGAGGTACAATTTTTCAGAAACACATTTCATTTTTGATTTTTCTTTGGCATGAACTCCAAGTGACCTCAGATATTTCATCAATGGTCCAAGACAGTCTTCATTGATTGTGTGGTGACTTTCTGCAAGATTATCATTTTATATTGTTGAAAGTCAGCCAGGTCATTGTTGGTCTTCAAGTGTCATTTCACAATGTTTGAAATATGAATACTTCCTTTACACTAGTGCTTTGCCTAAAGATTCTTCATTAAAAGCTTCTTGAAAAATTACAATAGTTTAAGCAGTAGTCCACTACCACAAAAAAAAAAAAAAAATCAAACTTTAAAGATAGACACTGCTTATTTATATTTATATGTAGACTATTGTCCTCATCTTTGTTATGGTTATCACAATGTTTTGGCTTCTATCAGGTGCTTGCTGATCTGGGAATTTTAATACTGAACCCTTTATTTAATCTACAGGTATAGACGGTTTTCTTTCCACTGACCATATCTTGGGATATCTCATCTAGTTCTTATTTTAGTATTGCTAAGTTATATAGTTCCATTGAGTATAAGTACCCCATTGATTAAATAAAGGGTTTTTGTGATGTCAACAGACACCTGTTGCCACTTTTGTTATGTGAATGAATACTCATTGTCACTTTCATAATGTTCATTGTAGTAGAGACTTTGTAATCGCAGATACAACTATAGTAATAGTGATCCAAAGAGTATTCTGTACAGTGATCACTTAGACGCCATGCTAATTCCCATATATGCATTTCCTTTACCATCATGTGATCTACTTATTCAAAATGGGATCGCCTGTGTTTGCTCTATTGATCTGTGTTCAAACTCCAGTGTTGGCAGTGACACTTTATTCCTATATAATAAGGGTTCAGTTAAAAATTTCCTGAAGGTAACCCATATCAACAAGCACCTGATGAATACTGGGATGTACAATGGCTGAAATGTGGTAATAACAATAAAGATGAGGATAATAGTCTGCATGTATATAATGATAACTCCTTATTCTAGAAACTTAGACAGATACACATTATTTTTTTTATCAGCCATTTGCTAAGTGTGTTTGCAAACATGAGAAACAAAGCCACAGGAAACAGATCAGAACAATAGTTTATAGCAGACTGGTTCAGAATAGTATCAACTCCTGATATTGAGCAGTGAAATGCACAACTATATTCAGTTTATGTACTAAATTCATAGTCATTTTTTTTCAATAGTATCCTCATGTGTTTGTTAGCACCTATTATATTTTATATATGAGATTTTTATCATACAAAGGTCCCATTAATGGGCCACAAGGCATAAAAGAAAGAACTAAAATTACAAAGGGCAATGGATTGTACAGTATAACCCGGATATAAGAGAGTTGTCGGGACTGGAGAAGAGGTCTCTCATATCCGGGTTTGGTCTATTTTGTTTAGGTAAGTATGGCTCTAATTTGAGACCAGAGAAAATCTCTCTTATATCCGGATTACACTGTATTGACAATAAAAAATAGGGAACAATTAAGAACATTAATTTTTGAAAGAACATTTATTCATTATAAGAATTTTTTTATTTCTCTTTTTTGTTCTTGTGAAATGTTTAGTTTTGTAAATGAAATGTTAAAAAATGTCTATATAAAAGGCAATTGGTGTAAAGTGCAGCTCAGATGATATTTCTGCAGTTTAAGCAATGATCAATTTGATCCCATTATGAAGTTTAGCTTTTGTTAAAAGATTCTGATCCTGCATTCTAATGATGCCAGCATTCTTTAAATAAAAGCTCTATTTAATACAGTTTTCCAATAAACATATTTTTATCTTTAAATACTTTTAACTTGTGGAAAATTTTAAATGTCACATGAGACACAAAATCTTGAACTTGATTTTGAAAATCAAGTTCAAGTTTTTCATATTTTAAGAAAAAGTATTTTATTTAGAACTATAAACAATAGCATTTTTTTTTAAATGTATATGATTACTTGAAGATTATTAAGAACTGGATGGGGTGATAATTTTTCTGAAGCTTTGCAATATTGAAAGAGAGAGACAGCATAAACATGTATATGCATGGGTGTGTGTGTGTGTGTATGTGTGTGTGTGTATATATTATTTCACCTAAAGTAAGGCAACAAAGCCATTAAGATTCAGGAGCAGGCAGTTACCGAATGAGAACGAATAAAAAAAAAAAAAATAAACATTATTAAGGAGCAAGAACAATAAAAGGACAAAAATTAAGAAGACAATAGATAACTGAAATTGCATTTAAAATTTTAAAGATCAATCTTAAACAAAAAGCAAGAAGCTGGAAGAGACTTCCACAAGTGAGAAGTGCAAGAAAAGAAATGGCAAATAACTTACAGTTACAACTCACCATTTTTACTGTAAAATGATAGACCTTACTGTCAATGAAGTACTGTACTTAAATTTGTAGTCTAGGTATTGTAGAGGAATGTTTATAAGAACAATTGCCATGACAGTATTTATAGAATTGACATAGGGAAGCTAAATTACGATGTTGGGAAAGTGACTAAAGCCGAAATATCAGGACCAATGATATTTTGCAGATTCTTTGGATTTGATTGATTGATTGTCTTCTACAGCTTATCAACACTTTGCATGTTATTTAAAACCAGAAAATATTTTTAGATTGTAAGAATTGAATTTGGGGGTGGGGGCATTTTAATAATGATTTACTAATACAAGTTTTACTATACCATAGTAAAGCCATAGATAATGTTTTACTATACCATATAGCCATACCTATTATATATTCCATACTATATATACCTATAGTTAAACCGATAGCTGGAGGGAGAAAAGGTGGATTCATACCTTTCTCAAGAGTATTTGCATGTAAGTGAACATAATGAACCCAACTGGAATTGGAACTCAGCTATCCAATAAACAATTCCAAGCCATTATCCATTACACAACCTGTACATCTAAGCTTATAGTACTTGGTATTCCAAAGCACTCACCCAACTAGATACTGTCCAGGCTCGATGTTGCTTAACTTCAGTAATCATATGGGAAGTGGACATAAGCTGGATTTTATCAAGGATCCATCTATCAACACACACACACACACACATACATACACATATATATATATACCTTTCAATTTCAAATAGACAAACTAGGAAGATTTTTATATTAATTTCCTTTAAAAGAAAAATCCATATTAGGCATCCTTATTCCAACGATCCTTTTTATTTAATATTCATATGAATAACCTAAATTAAGAGGTAGGAGGAACTTTCCTGAATATTTGATAAAAGGGCGTGTTAGAATAAGGATGTCTTGGCAAAATATTTCTCTAAAAAAGAATAATTGTTCCAGCTCATTTATTTGAAACTCAAATGTAAATATTTTGTGGATTTTAATTGTAACTGAATGCACTCAAAATATATAACATACAGGGACTTATACCACTTTTTGTTCTGTATAATTTTTCATCATTTATTTTGTTATTCAAAGACAAATATATCATTAAATAGAATCATGTCCTCTCAATTGAAAAGAAAGCGAATAAATAAACAATAATATTCATTGATTAATATTCTTGTTTAAAGAAGCTGATCCAGTGAAGGAGTAAATAATGTATTTTGATCTCATCTGAAATTCATTTTTTCAATGACTCATCCATTTCCCACTTCAATATGAGGCTTAAATACATAGGTCTGTGAATTGTTCCTTTTGAGACAGAAAAAATTATTTAACTGAGGAATATTTTGATGTATCATATTCCAGGGAAAGGTAGAAGAACACATCTGCCAAAATATTGTTATCAAAATAACAAAGACAACAATAATGGTTGAAGAAATCCTCAAAATATTTTCATCAAATCTGTACTTTGAGTTTTGTTTTGACAAACATTTTATAAAAAGCAAAATTTATTCAGAAAATATTAAATATTTCAATACAATAACTCGCAAATTTGATGGCAAATTGACCTTTCATATTACATACAGTATTATGGAGTTAGGTTACATCGAAATACTAGTAGTCTATGGCATCTGGATAAATATGAACCTACAAGAACCCTCAGTATTACATATGAGGCTCCCAATTTACTTTCATATTACAGTATTATGGAATTAGGCTAGGTACAAGCAGTGGTAGGCTATGACATCTGAATAAACATGAACCTACCAGAACCCTTGACTTTTTATATTCAAGACTGGGGAGATATTATTTGAATTTTTTTGAGCATAAAAAGGGATCATATAGGTCATTAGATATGATAATATTTATGAAAAACATTTTTTTTGCAGTTTTTGTGACTCAGCTATTCTTGTATGTGGGGGTAACAAAATATTTTCAAACTAATTTATTTCGTTATATGTATGTTGTTATTTTTTTTTGTTTTAATCAGAATTATCCAACACACTTTTTTGTATAAGGAATTTTCAAAAAGTAATGCACAAATATTTATTAATCCAGCATGTTTATTATAATATAAATAATACTGTACTTGAAAAATGAGATGTCAAACAACTAGAGTCACTCTTGCATCTCTGCAACATCTATGCAGAATCCATTTCTGGATATATGTCATTTGAGGGTCCAAAAAAAAAATCTCAAAAATTCAAGATTAATTCTGTAACCTGGAAGCATCCATCATCACTGACCCCACAAAGATTCAATGTTTTTTCAGTCAGCAAAGAAATTGATAGCAACTATATGCAAAACTTATACTGCTTGCACACTTCAAATCATATGGTCAGACAATGCAGTCAGATACCATAAAACACTTGACAGACTGGGGAAGTTGTTAATCAAAAGAGACCAGGATGTTTTTGCAATACTTACCAAAACATAGCTAAATTGACAAAAGCATGGCTCAGGCAATATACTTGGCATGTTTTACCGAATTGACCACATAATCTGAAGTTGGGATTATCATGTATTTGGCCCCGCTCAAATGACATATCTGGGATATGGTTTCACACTTTTGCAGAGGTGCAAGGATGGCTCCAGTCACTTAACACCACATTCTTCAATGGGATAGGAGCATCAATCTCAATAATGGCTTATGTGGATGTGGTAAGACTTCTTGACTTGACTTGTATCTGTTTTCACCCTGGTTGGGTTGAACCAGCTTCCTCCTGAGCAAGTACAGCGTCACAGACCCTCGCTGCCCACACTCGCTGATCCTGAGCCAGGTCATATGAAATGGCGAGCCAATCGTGATTCCATTGTTGAAGACCAACTACTTGTGGACCTGATAGTACTGCTAGGTCATCCTTGATTGTGCTAGCCCACGTCCTCAGCTGCCCACCGATACATTTTCGCCAGCCAGGAAGAGGAGGAGGGAAAAGTACATCGTGGATGAGCTCTCCCTCTGGGCATCGAGCTGTGTGCCCAAACCATCAGAGACGATGCTGGAGCAAGACAGGTGGAAGAGGATAGAGACTTAGGCAATGACGTAGAGTGGCCGTGGGCACATGATCGATTCGGCAGCATTGTAGAATGCAGCGAAGGCAATTGTTGTCAAACACTTCAAGCATTCGTAGGATGTGGTAAGACAACCTGATTACTGCCCCTGTCTTAGGATTTGTACAAATAAGTCACACCATCTTAGCCAAAACAGCAAGACTCTCCAGTTATGTTCAATAAAGGCACATTAAGCCAAACTAGACTCAGAGTTTTCATTACAACTTATTGAACGTAATTATGGGCAAATACCTAAAACCAGAACATCTCAACTTGGACTCTGCACATCCATCTTCTACTGATGCCTGGAAATATTGGAAACAGTTATTCAAAGGATTCTTGCTTCACTGGAAAACAGTTCGTCCACTTCTATTACTGATACAGATAGAGTTAACCTGTTAATGCACTATGTTTCCATATCTGTATATACCAATATTTCTCACTGCAAAACTTACCAGAGTACCATGGACATTTTGGATGGGATTTTTTGAAGAGATGAAACATAATTTTTGGCTGGCATGTATTAGCAACTATCTGGCAATCCCCTGAAGAGAGGTTAGAACAGTATCTTCAGCATTTAAAAATTTTAAGTCAAGACTGCAACTTTCAAGTGACGACAGCAGATCAAGCAAAGGACGAATTTATCAGAAACTGCTTTACAAATGGATTAGAATCAAACTATATCCATCAAAGATTGCTGGAAAATAAACAACTATATTTAGTTACTGCCTGCAAGCAGGCACTTACCTTGGAGATGGCAGAAAAGCAATCTTGCTCATACCTACAAACAAGTGTCACAAAGGCCGCAGTAAGTACTCGGACTCTTACTAGTCCATCAGTTCAACCAACCCAAACAGGAAAAAAAGACAGTCCTCTACAACAAACTTCCCCATTTCCACCCAATCTCCTGCTGCCTGTTCAAAATCTTCTCTCTCCAGAAGACACTGTATACATTGCTAGTGCTACAGCCAAATGAAAATGTTATTTTTGTGGTTTCAAACTACACCCCTGGTTGTGTTGCTCAGCCAGGGAATCTAATGCCACAAATGCAGGAAGAAGTGACATTTCTCTTAGGTTTGCTGATCAAGTTTTTTTTTCACCTGGTTTGAATGCTTCAATTGTGCATAGAATCATATCAACTGCAAACCCTAAATGTCTTTCAAAGTCTATATTAATGGTAAAAATAAACCAGGTAGAAATGAATGCTCTAGTCAACACAGGAAGTTCAGAGAGTTTTATTAGCACTGATATTGCAAGAAGAAACAGATTTAAAATCAGACATTGTAATAGACAGGTGTCTATGATGAACACTTCACTATCTTCACAGGTTAGAGTATACATTTTGGCCAGCCTAGAGTTGAATCAAACGAACTACACTAACACCAAAGATCTACAAAAAGTTCATAACAATCTCTGTCTTCTAGGCATCATGAGGATGATGCATGGAGTTCAAAGCTGGAATTTGCCTCTTTCAGTTGAGGACATGAAACAAATGAAACGGTTGTCAGATTTGTGTTCAAATAAAACCAAGGTTCTGCAAACTTAAACCAAGAATGCTAATAAAAGCTACACAGCCATTTGAGAGTCTGAGCGTGGGCTTTAAGAGTCCTCTTCCATCTAAATCCAAAAACAAATATCTGCTATTGTTGACAAGTATTCACAATTCCCTTTTGCTTTTCCTTGTCCAGATGTAAGTGCAACAATGGTCATATGCTGCCTTTGCTCACTGTTCTCAATATTCAGTCCTCCATCATATATTCATACAGACCGTGAAGGTGAAGGTTTGGCTGGCTCCCTCCCTTCATGGCACTCCCAGCCAGGTACTGTTTTACTTAGAAACCATGTTCAACAAAGCAAGCATGATTCTCCTGTGAGTAAGGTGGAACTGCTCAAGGCAAACCCACTCTATACTTGCATCTAGCACCCCAACAGGAGACAATCGAATGTTTCCTTCAGAGATTTAGCCCCTGCCAATGAGTCATCAAATCAAAGGGAGGAGCAGCGCTCATCTGAAGCAATATCTCTCCCTCTTGATAGTAATGACAAACAATGCCATTGGATTCTCCTGAGGAACAAAGTCAGAAATTGACACCAGAATAGCTCCCTCAAAACATGAGCATACTACCACAGACACAGATAATCAGATTTCAGAACCAGAGTGCCCAAATCCAAAGAGGAGACTAAAATAATGAGATGAAATACTTCTGGCTAACTGTTCCTGTAACACCTGAAAGCCCAGATCAGCTGCCACCAAGACGATCACAGAGAATTGTCAAGAGACGCAGTCACCTGGATGATTTGTGTTGGAGAAAACAAAGCCTGAGAGAATGTGGTAAGAGATGCAGAGGTGCAAGGGTGACTCTAGTCACTTAACACCACATTCTTCAATGGAGTAGGAGCATCAATCCCTATAAAGGCTTATGTAGAAGTGATAAGACAAACCATTTACCTCCCCTGTCTTATGATTCGTCACTCCATCTTAGCCAAAATGGTAAGACTCTTCAGTTACATTCAGTAAAAGGTACATTAAGCTGAACTAGACTCAGAGTTTTCATTACAGTGGAAAAGTAACATCTTTTGTTTGTATTAAAAAATAAACATATTGGATTAGTAAATGTTTGTATCATACTTTTCATTTTCAGGCTTACCTAAAAAAAAATCACTTGTCTACTGATTGTTTATCAACTGTGAACCTGAAACAATTCCGTTTTGTTTTTTCTTTTTAAAGGTTTTATAAAAGGAATATTTGCACAAAGGCAAAAAGCTTCTTAGATTAATGAAGTATTTACAATTGCTGACATAATGTGATTCAATCAGATATCATAAAATCTACTGAATCACTGTCATAGTGTTGATAATATCAGATAATAAATTCTGCAAATTCAAATTCTGTTTAAATTTTAGTCGAGAGAAGTAGTGTATAGTAAAAAAAAGAACTCAGAAGTATATGTAAGCATATATATTAACAAAGTATATATAAGAATATATATTGACAAAGTAAGTATATATAAGAATATATATTGACAAAGTAAGTATATATAAGAATATATATTGACAAAGAATATATATTGATGAAATCTCAGTATAAGTTTATGTTTTAACAGACAAAGGGATTCACCCACCAGAGTGATATCTTAGGATTTCAACAGGAAATTAGGTCCACAAATTGGTAAATTCATCCTTTTGGAATATTGATCTTTTACTTGTAATTCCACAATGTACCTTTTGTGTCAGACAATCTTGGAAATGGCGAATGATATTCTGAAATATGGTAAAAGCAGTGTAAGAAATGTTGACAACCAGCTATCCGGCTATCGCAGATATTGATTATAATAAGAAATATGACTTGTCCATACAAACAGAATTTTGATTTTTTTTTTTATTGTATAAAATCGCAGAATATAGCACTAATGAAGAAAGAGAAATCTTAATTTTGTGAAGTGGGGAGTATCTGTCATATTGTATTTGACAAATTAGGCCAGAAAATAATTAACTTATGGAAATTGCCACCTCAGACATAACCTGTTTTTCTCTTCATTTTTGCATATTTTATTAAAGGGTAGCCAGTTACTTTGGGAACAGAATATGATAAACATATAGCTGCCATGGTTTATGAAACAAAAAAGCACCAGTTTCTTCCCAGTGCCAAAGATACAGCATGAAATTGATATATCATTTGCAGATTATGGTCTGCATATATATATATATATGCAAGAGTGCTGATAATGCAAGACTCTCCAAGCCGATTGAGTTATCTAAGTGACTGGTGTGGTTATTAAAAACCACATACACAAAAATTAGCCTCTCTGCTGGGTGTCAATGGCCTAGGGGTTACCATCTCTAACTGATACCAAATCGGTCCCAGCCTGAAGTGATCAGATGTCAAGCCACACTGATGAGCTGTGATATAGTGAAACAGTCATTCTGTGGATGATGATGATAACTTTACTAGATATATCTGAATTGAAATCCTGCAGAGGGTTGTTTGGGAACCTTGTGGCACACAGTGCACCAGGTCTCAATATTTGACTCTTCAAAAAGTGTGGTTTGTTCTGCACAAAGCCTTCACCACTATAATCAAATCATATGTACAGGTGTCTGGCTGTCAGTTCCTAGGAACTGAGTTGCTTGACCCTCATATGTCAAAAAACAACAGGAGAGTCCAATATATATATATATATATATATATATATATATATAGTAAAGGCAACAAATCCATCAGTATATATCCAAGTGGATCTTAGTAATATTAAGACTGATCCACAAAAACATGCTCAATGCATTTATTAATACAGAACAATATATTTAATAAACAAAATCCCAAACTACCTCAAGTGGAGAATAGCCTATTTCGGCAGACAATGATATCAGTCGTCTGTCATATCAACAAAATTTATGCAAATACATAAGGAAGGCTGTCTACTCAAACACATGTACCCAGTAAATGTAATGTTTATAGAAATAAGAAATAATATCAGATAAAAAAAAAAATTCCATTAATCACTTAAAAATTACTTTGTTATAGTTACAAAAATAAGCTGAGCAGATATAGACTTTGAAAGGTTCCAACAAAATATGTGCATTTCTTAAATGGGGTAATTGAACCATACTTTACTTTCCAAGACTTGCTTGTCAGCTTCCTATTGCTTAAAAGTAATTTCCCTGATTAAAAAATGAATACAGATTCAACCGAAGCACAATTTCTTTACTAGGATTTCTTGATCTCTTAACCACTAGACATTAATTTCACTGTTTAAAAAAAAAAAAGAAAAAAAAATTCAGGGATGTCTACTTAAACACATGAACCAGTAAAAATATAATGATTATAGTAATAAGGAAAAAATGTGTGTGCATGCATGTGAGAGAGAGAAAAAATCATGTTGCTAAGAAAGTTCCTCATTTAACAAGCTTTGGGCTGTTTCTTAAACTAATTTTTATTGCTATTTTTTCTTCCCCCCCCAAAATTTGTGCTTACTGCAAATATTTAATGTGCTTTAAAAAAATCTTTGACTGTAGTAAATGCATGTGTTAAAATTTCTAAAATGTTGAAGATGACAATTTTGATTCCAGGCATACAAATTAAACAAGTAGGTCAACTTCGGTCTGTTCATTACCATATATATATATATATATATATATATATATATATATATATATATATATATATATATATATATATATATATATATATTTTGCATTGCTACAGGCTAGAGAAATAGATTGGCAACATCCTGTGAGCCTTAATAGACTTTACTTTTAACTAGCATAATACCCATAAAATTTTACATACTTATGTATAGATTGGCACTTCTGCTTAAGATCAGAATATTGTATCAGTATGGTCTATGGCAATATTTACATACACATATATATATATATATATATATATATATATATATATATAACAATGCAAGTCAATAACACCTATCAAAATGCATAAAAATTTCTAGAATTTAATGAATCCCAGGATGAGCATAATTTTTATCAAGAAAGTGCTCAATAGAGAATTAGAGCAATGATTTATTGGAACCTCTAGCTCTGATGAGTGGAGTTCCACAAACTTTGAAATCAGTCAAGACATAATTTGCTTGAGCTTTTATTAATTTGACATATATATATATATATATATATATATATATATATATATATATATATATAAGCATACCTTTAAACTATATATATATATATATATATATATATATATAAAGATAACAATATATATATTTTTATATATCAAGAACAATAATGGGGGAAAATATATAGCAAAGTGGAAAAAGTTTTCTTGTGATGTTTTGCCCTTTAGGACTAAACATGACAAATTTAGTCCAATGAAGTCCTAAAGCACTAAACATGTCACAAGAAAACTTTTTCCCCATATATATATTACATACACACACACACACACACATAAAACAAACAGGCTTTATTAAATTCAACTGCATATATATGCCTGAAAATTATGAATAAACTGTCTGCAGTTAATGTTTTTTTCCTGTTTTGTTCAAGTACTTTTGACCATCTCATTATCATGAACTGGGTATTGTCAGTATGTTAGACAATATTTTTGACAAAATCCTTTTTATTGCTGACACTGGAATCAGTTCAAAATGATGACATGTAATAGTTAAATGGGAAAGTGTGTATCAAATATTTATGTGTTGCTATTTTTGTATGTATAATACATATTTATTTCATATGCATAGTAAATATTTTCTACCTGCTTCTGTATACCATTTTCTGTGGATAAAAATATAATGTGCATTGTTTCTGTTATATTATAATGGCTTCTAGAATTTTGAGTCTTTCTTTGCTCACTGCAAAGAAATACTCAAAATAATGTATAATATTTTGGTATTATCTACTAAAATTTGCTAAAATCTTGCTGCCTATATACACCTCATATATGTAGTGTTAAATTTTATTCTATGGACAATATTTATTACCCTACATGGGGATTGAACTTACATCCTCTTGGTTATAAAAACTAATGCTTCGTTGGATTAACCTATCTCCCCTGCTGGTTCAAATGGGTTCAGCTCAAGTAGTGCAATTTAAGCTCATTGTTTTACTCTAGTGGAAAGACACTTTCAGTTGCCTGGTGAATTCAGGAGTGAATAAACTTTCTGTTGCCTAGATAATATCCTTAAAATAATTTGACACTGGTAGCAAAGTGTAGTTGCAAAATGGCTACAAGCAGCATTATAGTCCCACTAGATGGCCACTAAAAGGTCAGAAGCTAAGAGAGCCTCTACAGTATTCTTGAGTCTCACTAATAAAGCAAGAGAGGCTGTCATGGTAAGACAATTTAAACGGCAAAGAAGGTATGACAAAAGTGCATGCAAAGTTTGATAAATTGTTTAAGGTAATTCCCAACATTCTATCTCTCAGAGCTTATGAAAAGTTTGAAAAATACTCAAGGACACCTGAGATCAACATAGCTGACTACCAAACTGATTTTGATAGGCTAATACAAAAGCTTAAGGTGTACAAGAAAGGTCTTCCTGATCCTGTATTAGCACTTTTTAAAGCTTGATAGGCTAACATAACAGAAGAAAACAAAAGACATTCTAGCGACAGTCAATGATATCATCTACAATGACATAATGAGAAAGAAATAAAAAAGACCAACAAGGTTTATGAAGCCCAGATAGTTCTTATTAATTTGGAAGGTGTAGACAATGGAAAGACCAAAATACTGGGTCAAGCTATTGGTTCAACTATTTTGGATTCTGGCTGTTCCAAATCAGACTGTGGATATGTATGGTACAAATATTTCCTGGATACCTTGTCAGAATATGCACAAAAACTTACAAAAAAGTGACAGCATTTTCAGATTTGGCAATGGATCTGGGATAAAATCTATTGGTATGGACCTAATATACCAAAAATATAGAGACAATTAGAAAAGTCCCACTAGAAACTGGCAGGAATGGTGAATATGACAATAAAGATGAGGACAACAGTCCAAACAATGTAAATAGTGTAAATAGTTACAATACCTCATCTCAGAAATGTAGAGAGATGGAGAAAAATGTAAGTAGTAAAATACATAATTAGGAATTTTGTTGTAATTAACAAGTTATTTCAAAGAAATAAACTTCTGATTTTCTTGAAGTATGATTTCATCTTGTTCATTTTCTTTTGTAGTGATATCAAACAATTTCAAGCTATACAGCTTGAGGGATACTGTAAATCTATTGGCCCAACCCAAAAAACCCCCCAAAAAACAAGTCTGATTTTGTAAATTTGGTCAAAACAGGAACTTTTCATCATCTCTTTGTAAACATGAAGTGCTATAGGTTCTTTGTACTCTCAATTGAAAAGCAAACATCTACCTATTCTTCATGCAATTTGTAGTCAGATGGCATTATGTGCACTGTGTCTAGGTGACTACCCCTTCATATTGGTGAAAAATCTAAAAGTTTTGGTTGATGATATCTTCCAAATCAATGGAAAGATGAATTAAAATAATAAAATAGCATACAACAAACCAACAGTCATTAGTGACTGGTGTCAAACCATAATATAACAAGGTATGAACATGGCTGATAGAAGTTATTGATTGACTTCTTATGAAAAGACAGACCAATAAAAAATAAATAAGAAAGAAGATATAAGCTCACTATTTTCAGAAGCAATAAGCAGTGGGCAGCAGACTATGAAAAGGAAGTAGTGGTAAGCAATAGACATTATTTGATGGCTGCTTATATTACATCAAGTAAGACGTGGTTTATTTTGGAGAGAGAAGAACTGTGAAAAAAAAAGAAAGAAAAGGAAAATGATGTAAAAAGACAAGCAAAAATATCGAAAAGAGGAAATGAAGTGAAAAGGAAAAGTGATATTTGGAGAGATTAATTTTGGAGGAAAAAAATTATACATCTGTTTTCAAATCAATTCTGTCATAAAAAAAATTGAAAGTGTTAAAAGATCTTTTTTAAATGAATTCAAAAGCGTATTGCCATGTTTGGCAGTGAATGCTGGACAATTATCTCACAGAGAAAAAGAGACTTAAAGTGACACAGTTGTGGTTCTACTGTCAAATACTAAGAATATCATGGAGCGAACATGTGAGTAAAAAGAATGCTTACGATCAGAATAAGAGTTGAAATTCTTGCAACATATAATGATTGATTTGTTTTCTATACCTGATCAACTGTTTGCAGGTTATTTAAAGGCAGAAAATATTTTAGGTTGTAAGAAATTTTTTTTTAGATAATAATGATTTTAGTGATACAAGTTTTACTAATTAACCTATAGCTTGAGGGAGAGGGATATTTGCACATAAGGAAATATAAGGAACCTGATTAGAATTGGAACTTGGCTCTCTGATTAGGAACCTGAGCCATTATCCATTACACCACCAACACACTAAAGCTTACAGCACCTAGTATTCCCAAGCAGTCATCGATCTAGGTACTGGCCAGACTAGACATTGTTTTGCTTCAGTGATCATACAGGAGCTGGTGTTTCAACATGATTGATTGATTGATTTTTGTGGATTATTTTAAGTCAAAACATATTTTTTTGATTGTAACCATAATTTTTTTCTTTTTTTTTGTGTGTGTGAGTGAATATTACATTAACTACTTTTGGAGAATAACAATGAATTTTTCATATACAAGTCCAACTAATTAACCCATGCCCATGTCATGTTGGTGAGAAAGTGACAGAAGTTGAGATTCCAGGTCTGGATCAACTACATTACAGATCCTTCTTTGAATTTTGTCAAGAATTTTAAGATATTCAATAGGAGTAATGGACCAGATATGACAACAGTATTCAATGCATGGAAAAATGTTAGATTTATAAATGAGCAAAACAAGGAAGATTTCTGGTACAACACAGTGAACTAACTTTCCTATCAGTAGACTGAACAATTGATTCAATATAGTCACTTAAGTTCATGTTAGTGGAAAATGTGAACTCATGAAGGAGTAGAGTGTTGCTCTCTTGCAGTTTAGCATCAGTATAGCTGATGGTAGGCAGAAAAGTTTCTCTGTGGTGATTAAATGAAAGCAGTTTTGTTTTGTAAGCATTAAAATTTACACCCCATTACTTGCCCCAGTGATTGGAGGACCTTTTCAAGAGCAGTTGTCACTCTTACTTAGATCTGTCAGTCTCGCTACTAAGACAGGAATAAATGGTTGTGTCATCTGAATAAATAACTAATTAGGAACTGTAATTTTTTACAGTGAGGTTCACCCAGTACAAGGCCTTGCGCCACTCGGTATGGAGGGTTACAGAGGCACAGTTTATGCTGTGAGTATAGGAAGAGTCAATAGAAACAGGTTTTTAGAATCTCTTACAATTTTTCTGTAAAAGGATCTATTATGTGTGGCATTTGTCTTGAGAAACCTTGGATCTGTACCCAAACAGCTGCTGATAGCAGTGCAGTAACTGTTGTGGCTGTACAGAGCCATGTGGGTTGGTTGGTTGTTTGGAGTTTTATGGCATATCAACCACTATGGGTTATTTAATGCCAAATCCAGTTTGCACATATATATTAAATATATATACTTTGTAAACATAATTTGAGGATAACATCCTTAAACCATAGCTTGTTTATTCTTACTCAAGTAAATGGTTTCAAATGTTTCTATTAGGTTGGTGCAAAAATAATGTCGTTTTCTCATATATGTTACTATGTGAGAAAACGACATTATTTTTGCACCAACCTAATATCTGGCATGAGTTAGTTATTTATATTAAATAAACTAATTCATTTGCATAGCCAATTGATATACTTTTTCACTACCAGTTTTATTTGCAGTGAAAAAAGGCCCAATGTAGTATTAATAAATATGGTATTGTTTGAATTTAATGGAGGTTGTTTCTTTTAAGAAGGTTTCTTGTAGGCAAACTATTTTGGGGTTACTTTCTCACCAACATGACATGGGCATGGGTTAATTAGTTGGACTTGTCAGAAGTTGTTGAAGTTCCTCATAATTAGCCCGGATTCCTCTGCAATTCCACTTTAGGATTGCATTATTTTGTAATTTCATTGTTTGATGTGTAATTTGTCTGAATTGGAGTTGCTCTTTTTTGACTTGTTTTTAGTGCTCGGTTCATTGGTTTCTATCCTTTCTAAAATAATTAAACCTGTTTTCCGTGTCAGTCTTTGAAGTTGATTGTTCTGTAGGTTGACTTGTTAGATTTGAAGACTTTAGACATTCCCGTGAGGAAATTGGGGTATAGTCTCTCTTGGGTTGTGATGGACGTTCTTCTTTGTCCTTGTTTGATTCAGGGTTTTGTATATTATTTTCCCCATTGTTATTGATTTTAGAAGTTGAAAGACAGATTGATGATCGTTGCAGGTTTTGTTTTTTGGTAAGAGTGGTCTGTGTCCGTGATGTTTTTTTGGTTATTTCTTTTTCATTCTTTATTTTGTCATAGGTTTTATTAATCTGAGCTGGAACTTCCATTTGGAATGTTTGTTGAGTACTATTGGCATGTTCCTTCTTTAGCTCTGCCTGGAATTTTGTCCACTTGCTTAGATCTAAATCTATGAGTTTTTCGATTAGGGTTCTATATTTGTTATCTTCATTGGATGTTTCAGCTCTCCGTGTAACAGAGGCATAGTTAGTCTCACCCATATAGACCTCTACAATTTTTCTGACCTCAAAGAAAACACATTTCTCTTATGTTTTACCTCAATGATTTCTTTTTCTTTCCTGTAGACGTCACAAGATCTTGCGTATGCCGGATGATCCTGTTGACAATTAGGACATTTTAGTGGTTTCAAGCATTCCTCCTCTTTATGATTTGGTTCTTTTTCTCCGCATTTGGCACATGTCTGTCGTCCTCTGTAAGCGTCCCTATGGTGTCCAAATTTCTGACATTTGAAGCACCTCAAGGGAGCTGGGATGTACTGTTCGACTCTCTCCAGACAATAGCCTATTTTGACCGCTTTAGGGGTTTAACTTTTTCATCTTATAGACACTCTTCTTATATTTGTCACTCCCTGTTTTCCCAGGGCATCTCTTATCTCGTCTTCTGAGGCTAAAGCCAACTCCCGACTTCTGATGACATCTTTGGAAGTGTTAAGTCTCTCATGTGGATAAGTTTTACATTTGGAGTTATGAACTCTTTTCATTTTTAGGAGGTTTTCTGCTTGTCTCCTGTTATCCACCTCAACAAGCAAGTTTCCATTTCTAAATTTTTTAACATTTTTTGGTGTTGCTCGTGCAGAGATAATTTTTTCAATTAAAAATGGAGAGAATTTAGTGAGACAGACCTCTTCCAGGGATTCAATGATAATGAATCTGGCGAAGTCTGCTGTTTCACACTCAGAGTCTGATTAGGATAAATTTCTTTTAGTTTTTTTTTTTTTAAGGATGCCATGTTTGGGTTTTTATTTTCACTGGCCCTGTGCTCCACCACCCACCACAGAGTCCAACTCGAGAAGGGAATGAACCAAGGGGGTAACCCATTTGCCTTGGTTGAGACAGGGATACACGACCAGTATACTCATATTAAAAGCAAGTCTTGAGCCTCTGCAAAATTTTTGTTATAAAGCCCTTCAATTTAACAGTGGTGAAAAAGTCTTTTGCTCTCAATACAGTTGACCCTCAGCCCCTGCCTTCTAGCACATATAAGATAAAGGGTTGTGAAATGTTCTACTAATATAGATTCAATAATACTATTGGGAGAAAAAGAAATATATATGAGCTAGGGCATGTCGGGATCAGCCGATTGATTGGATCGGGCCTCTCCGACCACCTGTCTAGCACAGGTAAGGGTCAAAGTGGTGTGTTGTAGGAAGATGACCTCTTTGCACCCAGGTCATGACCTTCTCAACCACCAGGATCTTGTCCCCAGGCATCACAGGTCGCTACCCACAGCCAACAGGTGGTCCCCTTGAGGGACTTTTACCCCCTGCAGAGGTGCAGTTGGCATATTCTGAAGCCCCGCCGACAGAGTGGAGAGACATGTGGGAATGACAGTCTCGATTACAATGCATACATGTGAAGATGCTCTCCCTTGATGTTGCCTTGTTTTCTTTCCATCTCACATACTTCTTCCCTGGCAGCAAGCATCTGTTTTCTCTTCACACTCCAGCTCTCAGTGTAAATCATGTCTCCAGAATGAGTGATGTCTTCCCACCTTTTGATGTCGATATCCATCACCCTAATGTTCATTTTGCAAACATCCTTGAAGCAATGATGAGGTTTCCCTCGTGCCCTATTGCCCATAGCCAGGTCCCCTTACAGAAGGACCTTCAAAATCCTCCCACTAGGCATATGGTGTTGGAGGAGGACATATAGGCTGGGCATGAGTTAGAGCTACAGTACTAAATTAAATTAAATTATGGATAAATAGAATAAAATATCTCAATGTTATAAAGCAAAAAATGATTTAAATGATTTTTTTTAAGTATAAAACAGAAATAAAATCTCCATATTGCTAAATAAAATAGAATACATCAAATGCAGAGACTAATAAAAAAAAACAAAAAAAAAACATTTCTCTTTAGAGAATTGTATGAAAATATATTGGTGGGGTTAGATATTATAACTTGTTCGCATTTTTACACCATTTAAAAACAAAAAAAACTGAGAAATAATTTCTCAGAAAATTTTCAAGAAAAGAACAAAATAACAATACAAGCTTGTAAAATTGGGAAGCATTAAAAATTTTAACTGTTGATAAAATAATACAAAAAAATAAAATCCAGATTTGAGTTTTAAAATGTCTAAAATTTTCTGTCATCATTTTTCATTTAAATTGATAAAGATAATTATTTTTTACTTAAACTTGAGGCTATTATTTTTCAAAACCAAAATTTGATTAAAAAGATGACAGTTAAGTTATAAAATTTGTTCCCCTTTTAAAAAAATGTTATTTCTGAAAGAAACCCAATTATAGATTATAAATTTTTAATAAAGAAAATACGTTGTATTAAAATTGAGAAGTAATTTTTCATATACTATACATTAGTTTGTTAGTCACACAAGCTTCACTGACTGCTCTGCAAATTTGTCTCTACAAAAGTTGGTTTTGTCTAACAAATGTTCCCTTATCACACTATAGACATTCTTCTTCTATGTGGCTTATCTAGAAAGTCTTCAACAATTCTGATTATCTCAAGAACAAGTTATACAGTAGGAGAAACGGACCAGATATGACAACAGTATGTGCATAAATAAACAGACACTCTCCCATAGGATTACTCGGTCAACAGTAACATATCACTGAGTGAACTTATGTACTGTGAAACCATTACATACATCATGACAATGCACTATTGCTCATGTCTCATGCAGGGTTTTTGGCAAAACATCACTTTATCCACATCTGTAAGCCCTACTATAGTCCAGATTTAGTTCCTTGTAACCTCTGGCTTTTTCCAAACCTAAAATCTCCATGGAAAAGAAGATTTAAGACTGTGAACGAGATTAAAGAGATTCCAGTTTGCAGAAGTGTGAAACACCCAGTTAGAATTGATTTAACTATATAGTAGCAAAGGATTGTTGCACTAGCTCGTTAACCATTACTTAACAAAGAGGTTTCTCATAGACTTGTTATGCTAGCTTCTTTTTGGGACACAAATTATTTATTAATTGTGTTTGAAATTGATGACATAAAAACATTCACCCTTTTCACTTTAAAATGGCTAAAAAATATCTGGGTTTTATACGTAAAGCTGGGGTAACTGTTTTTTAAATACTAATTTTCACTCTATACAAGGCCTAAGGACCACTCAATGTAGAGGGTTACTGAAGGAGGTTGTTGTGTGACTTTTGGCACATCAGAGTATATGTAAATGTGGAAGTCTTACATGCCATCAAAATAGTCACAAAAACAAAAAACCTGTGATCATCTTGGACTATAGAATGACTAAATTTATTAATCCAAGTAAGAATTCTGGAAGTCTTGATACTTATAAAGATATATATAATAGAATTTATATTCATGTTAAGTTTTATTTATACAGATGAATATTGATGATGACAGGGGGAAAATATTTATGTATATAAACACCAGACAATCATCTTGCATTAACAAAATCTCTCATAAAATTTTTTTTGTTAAGATATTTTAGATATGGACAAAACTTTTCTTCCTTTTCAAAGGAAAAGGCAAACAGATCAATATTTCAACAGACTTTATTTTTTTTATAATTGGATATTTACAATAAAGGGTGTGCAAGTGAAGTAATGGTTAGCAGTTTGGAATGTGAAATCAGTGTACCAGGTTCAAATGCCTGTTTAGTTCATTACATCAACTTTTGCACAAATACCAACTCTTCACCTCAGAAGAGGAGAAGAATATCTGAATTCAAAACTGATTTAGGCATGGGGATAGCAACTCTATCCTGTAAAAAAAAAAAAAAAAAAAAAAAAAAAAAAACAGCAGCAAAAAAGACCCCCCCCTAACCCCAACTCTAATGTAACTGTGGCAGCAATTCTTAGCATATTGAGAGTTGAGGCCCATACTTCTCACTGGAGATTTGAGTGAATGATAAATAAACTATTTTTTTTATGGGATTTGGATTTCACAATAAAGAATTACAGTTCTCATGAACATTTCCAGATTTAGGTGTGAGATGTATGCTGATGACAAACATGTTTAAAGCATTGTCTTTTATAAAAAATTTGTTCAAGCAACAGGATTATTATGTTCTTAATGCTATTACCATAATACTTCAATTGATCCATTCTTCAGGCTTTGTTATGTATACTCTTGTATACCAAATACAAGTGACAACGATTAAACTATTTCCCTCCCCACATCCCCTGGAATGGTGCTTATTTAGTACAGCATGCTTATCATTCTTCAAATCATTTTCACTTCAGCATGATCATTTTCTTGCAGGAATTAAAAATTCCTTTCTTATTTTTTATGAGTTGAGAAACTTCTTACCAGCAAGACTATTTCAGTTGGCACTTAAAAGAAATACCGATTTCTTCAGCAAAGTGATTTTCTACTTTTCTTACAATAACAATAGGGTGATAGGCCATTTTTCAGCTACTCTGAATATTGAGGGTTGTTTTCCTCTTCTTACAGATTACATATCTGACAAAGATAGAAGAATGGACTGTTGCTACTGTTGAAAGGCCTCAAGTGATGTGGTCTCTGTTATCTGGTACTGTGATTTTGTAAATCCAGTTCAAAGAAGGATGGTTCTTGCTGAGATCTATATGCATCCCTTGCTTAAAGCCATTTTTTTAATGAGATATCCGTTAGCATGGATGGAATAAAGGTTTGGTTCAAATTTTCTCAAAACATTAGGCACATGAATAAAACTCGAGGGTATCAAAGCTGAAATATTTTGACAATAACATCCAAGATAAAGACAGCAGTCAGAGCAAACTAATAATACTTCTTAGTTACAACGATGGAAACAAGATGATAAACTATTATAACAAAAATTGAAATGTTAACAGTTATTCACTAAGTCAAAAACAATATATTGACTGCCTTGTTTGTTACTGATATTTTTGCAATATAAAATTGTTTGCATAAAATTAAATATAAAAGTATAACCTAGAGAGGTGTTGATGAAATGGAAAACTGCATAAATTTATAGATATATAAGTTCATTTTGTAAGAGCAATTAGATAAAAAATAAAAAAAGATTTTACTCAAACAGGAAATAAAATCATTTTCAGTGAAGAGTAAATATAGGCTAATATTTCAAAGTTTTTAAATGTGGAAGAGAAAAAAGATTTATCTCCATGGTTACAGGAGATAATGATGATGATTGATGATAAATGTATGTTTGGAATTTAATATCTTCCTTCATTATAAGCAAGGATTTAATATAAGGCCATTTTTAAAATCCTGTTCTTAATTTTTAGTCTTATGCATTTGCTAAGGTCAAAATAAAGTTAATTTATTTCATCTAGCAAGTTTTTTTTTTTTGTTTAAGTTTCTTTTCAGTACTATTTCTTTCATATGTAACTTGAGATACTTATGGCTTTGTATCAAAACTATGAAGCATTGAGTAGTAATGAACTGTATAAACAACTTACCAATGATTACTCTATAACAAGGTAACAATAGTAATGTTAATATCAGTCATTTCCTTATATGAAAACATTTGGAATTCACTGACCAAACAGATAGTGTTGGTTGAAATTTATAAAATGTTGAAAGCCCTCAAGTAATATGAATTCTTTTATTTGGTGCAGTTTGTTGTGATTTTGTAGTGTCAGTCTGTAATGTCTGATGAAAGATTGTCTTTAAGACCTAAAAGATTGTATACAGTTGACAGTTTAGACATTTCTAAATGGATTGTGCACCTTACATGAAGAGGCTATTTAAGAACATGACTGAAATTTTTATGCTAATGTTTTGGCTTTGTAGTAAGTTGTGGTTTTGTGTGAAACTATTCCTAGCTCAGTCTATTTTATGTTCATTTTTATAATACTATATAATGTTCATTTTTTATAATACTATATTATATTATACTAATGGGGGCCAATTCATAGGACATCTTCTCATATCTTCAGTACTTTCTTTTAAATTTTCAACAACTTCAATAATGCTAAAGTGTTATAATCACAGCAGTTCTTTGGAACTCTACTACTATTTAGCAAGGGTCTTACAGGCCATTCTCCATGGATTATGAACACTGTCTTTGCTTTCATTTCATTTGTTATAGGTTGTCTGTGAATGACTATTTATGCTCTCATTCACCGATTGAGCACTATGGAGAAAAGGGAATTTTTAATGGCTACTGCTGCTTTAATGCATCACTCTTTGTAAGAATTGAGTGGTATGGTGATTAGTATGGCATTTATATAGCACATATATAATGCACAAAAAATTCTCTTTCTCTGCCGTGTACTGATAGCCTAGGGGTAAGAATCTCTGACTAATGTCAAATTGGTTAAGTTTCAATCCCGGCTTGAAGCAATCTAATGTCTAGCCACACTGATGAGCTGTGATACAGCAAAACATGCTGTCTGTGGATAACTATTATATATATATATATATATATATATATATATATATATATGTGTGTGTGCGTGTGTGGTATTTTAGGATTTAGGTGTTTTCATACAGGAAATATTTGGCATTAATTAGCATTACTATTGATTGAAATTTATAATTTACTGGAAAATTCTCAGACAAGGCCTTAGAGAAAAAAATGTACACCAAGATTCCAGTAAATAATAAGTTTCATTTATTATTTAAGTTCAATAAACAGTAGAAGAAAACTAGGAAAATTCCAGGAGGAGAAACTAGAAATTATACTAGGAATATTATTGTTTGAAGACCATACAATTTGATTAAATAAAAAGAATGAAATAAAGTTGGAGTGCAGGCCTACTATAAAAGTATGTCTTGTTACTGACTAAAAAAAGAAAAACAAAATTGTGACACCATGAATAAGCATACAAATTTGTGGAACTACACAGTTTAATTGGTCAAATATATACAATAGAAAACTGTTACTATTTTTTTCACAAGCATCCTGAGGAATTGAAATGTGACAAAACTCAAATAGCTGGTCTGTGAGTTTTAAATCATTTTTATTTCTTATAATTTATTGAGGTCATATATCATTTAAACATATCTGTGATCCTCTTCAAACTAGTCCCCGGTTGCAATGCATACAATGACCCCAGTACAATTGAAGTACTATTCCTGAAGGCTGTTCAATACCATCTGTGATTCTACTTCAACTACAGTTTCAATTCTAGTAATGTGTAGACAGCTGATGGATTGTTTGGTGATGGTTATTTTGAATGAGTTCCCAAATATTTTTCAATAATTTCTAGCATTTTGTTGGTGAATGGCCATCCTGAACACTTGTCAACTTGAGCAGATATTAAGCTAACCATGAAACAAGTGTGTTACTCAAATATCTGCATTCCACCTAATGAATGATAGTCAAAAGCCTGACAAAGCATCTAAAGGGTCTCGGTAACAGATTTGTCAAGCTCCATACAAAATTTGATTCAGGTTTTTATTTATTGTTTTTTTTTTTTTTTAATCATTTTACCACAAATCAATAAAAACCACCAAAATACAAGGAGGTATTGAGAGAAGAAGAAACAAGACAATAAAAGAACAGGTTCAAAGGAGACAGATAATGATTGACATTGCATTTAAATTTTTGAAGATCCTAGTTGATAAGAAAGCAGGAAGCCAGATGAAAATTCCACAAGTGAGAAGTGTGAGAGAACTTATGGCTGCAAGTAGCAATTTCAACAGTGAAATTATGAGACTTATCTGCCAATCTAGTACTGCACTTAAGTTTGTGAAGTTAAGGTACCAAAGAAAAAAGCTCATCAGAACAATTACTGTGAAAATATTTATAAAACAAAACAAAACCCAGGAATGCTATTCTATGGCAGTGAGAAAGTGACTGAAGACATGATGTCAGGTCAGGATTGATAATATTGCTGATTCTTTGCCTTTTTGTCAAGAATCTCTAAGTATAAAAGAGAAGCAGTAGACCAGATGTGGCAGCAATATTTGCTTGAAATTGTCAGCTGCTGTAAAGATTGCAGAACTGTTCCAACACTTCACATTACAAAGCAAAACCTCACACAAGAACAAGAGTAAATAGTATGAAACCTATTGGCAAACTAACTTAGCAAGGTTTGGTGCCAATGAGTATCAGTTGAATATACATTTCTTTTGAATGAAATAATCATAGTACATACTTTCTGATACCACTTTTGTATATACTTGATGCAACTTGCTGAGAAATCAGAAGAAACCTTTCTGCATATGGTGGCAAACTTTCCCCTAGGGTTTACTTAATCAATAAAAAGAGGTCATTGAGTGGGGATCTTGTGTACAGTGTTAATGTTACCGTCATCTTAATAATGTGCCTGTACACTTTTCAAGTTTTATGCAGGAATTTTTTCTTCTTTTGGCAAAAAATTGCATCAGCAATGTCTGTCCAGATATGACTTGATTTTTCACCAAATTAAAATTGCCATTAAAAGGACAATTTCAGACCATGTACGGCATTAAAGAAAATGCACTCACACAACTCATGGCAATTCTTTAAGAAGACTTTTGAAGACTGTCTTACTAAGTAAATGGGATGTTGAGATAAATGTGAGTAGTTCCAAGGGGAGTATTTTAGAGCAGAGTAAGGTGCTATTGCCCTAGGTAGGATATTTTTGTATTAATATTAAACAGCTGGATTCTTTCACTATATGCCTGTTTCTCTAAGTAGAAATGTGAATATTAATAATAATCAGACTTTTTACTTCATTCTTTTTAATATATTAGTTTCACATGTAAAGATAATTTTTAACTTTGCAAAAATCTCTGAAATTTCTGTGTCATGGTAATTTGACATTTTATAAGAAACTAGATCTTCCCCTCGACAATGACCCACATAATAATCTGGAATTTCTTAGCTTTTTCTATTCACTTTTGATTGATGGTATTTTGATGTTCTGACAAACTCTCTCTCTCTCCCATGTGTGTGTGTATTTAAGAACTTTATATATTATTCATTTATAGTTTCTAATTATTAAACAAACCAAACAACTATAAACAAAAATATTTAAATATTTATAAAATTCTATAAAAATATTAATTAAAACCTAAAAATAAGTAAGATGTATATACCAGTTCTTATTAATTACACACATGTATTAATGACAAAGTGGAAAAAGATTTTTGTGTGACGGATTTTGTCCTTTAGGACTTCAGACTAATGTGATGTTTCCATTGATGTAACTACACATATGCACAAAGGGGATGGGACACTGAAATTTTAAACTTAAATTTTATTTTTTTTAAATATATATTTGGGTATATAGTATCATTTAGTTTCTTTGTCTTTCTGTTTATATTTTTATCACTTTAAATATACCATGTTGTGATTGTTAGGAGAGTGTTTATTTACCTCCCCCTATAAAGGCTGATAACTTAAAATACAATTGAGTTACAGCCCTTGTCTGCTAGTTGAACCGTAGCACTTCTGAATTCAACATGGTGATAAGTTGATGCACATGAGGAAGTCATGGTTTAAATCCAACAAATCCTTGCTGTTCTCAGGCAGTAAATGAATAAAAGTTATTTTATGTGTTAAAATACACTTGTCTTTTATTTTTTTTTTATTTTGTTCATCCCAACAACCTGGGATATAACAAATTTTAGGTGACAAGGACTCAAACTTAAAAATCAACATGGCAATTTCACCAGAGATGCTTTTATGGAGATTTTATGCCAACAGCAAGAACAGTTTCAGAAGTCACAACAACAGTTATTGACAGCACAGTTCCAGAATCAACTCAAAATTTTCCACCCTGGAACAAATGAAAATACCATTATGTTAAAAGACTTCACCAATGAATGCAATAGTTTATTAAGCATAAAAACAGACACTATGCCGACCCCCCACCCGGCAAAAAAAAAAATAATGTTTTATAAATAACCAGCAACATCCATGCAAGAAAAGAACTCCATGATGAAAAGAAACCTCCCTCAAAATGTTGACATTATGCACACTTTTGACTTTTCTAAAGTCATAAGTGCAATATTTGTCAGTGAAATGAACATAAAGAAGGATTTTGTAATCCAAATTCACACAAAAATTCAACTCAGAAAAAAAAAAAAACGAAACTAGAAAATGTATGAAACAAACACAGTGTTTGCAACATTCAAAGTGGATTATGAATTCCACAGAAAATATATTGGTGTTTTTGTAAGCAACAAACTAGTTTGTTTCCAGTTTGATACAATGTTGGACATAATGTTAATATTGCTTTTAACTTGGGAACTAACTGGAAAAAAAAAAACATGTATGTCTAAAACAGGTCACATAGCAATGAGTGCATCTGGAAGTACAATTTGTTTAATTGGTGAGTTAACTTGCAATGTTTCCTTTCGAAATAGAACATCTTCTGGTTTGTTATGTCACAGATAATTTAAAAGTAAATTTAATTGGTCTTGACTGGATAGAACAAATTAATCTCTTTGAAATTCCTCTCAAATCTGTGTTCAATACATTTAACCTCACATTGGTTTCTGATATTGAAAATCATTTCACGGAAGAACTTAAAAATAAGTTCGGTGACATTTTTCAAGATGGACTTGGTTTCTGTACAAAAACTGAAGCTACTCTGAAATTAAAACCAGAATCTAAGCCAACTTTTAGATAAAAAAGGCCAGTACCCTATACTACTCTGAATATGGTTGAAAAAGAACTGCAATGTCTTCAGCAAGAAGGTGTAGTAGAGCCTGTTAATTACTCTGCATGGACAGCTCCTATTGTAATTGTTAAAAAGGTAAATAGAAAAATCTGATAATGTGCTGATTACTCGATTGGTTTGAATGATTCTTTGGGTGCACATCAGTATCCACTTCCAGTGTGTGAGGATCTTTTCACAAAACTCAACAGTGTAATTTGCTTTGCAAAGGTTGATCTTTCCAATGCTTTTCTTCAACTGGAATTTGACAAGGAGTCCAAAGAGCTCCTTACTATCAACACCCACAAGGAATTATTCAGATTTAATCATTTTAGCTTCAGTGTCAAACCGACACCTGCCATTTTCCAACAGACGTCATGGTAACCAGATTGACAGAAGTTGCAGCATTCATCAATGACATCATCATTGCAAGATGATCAAGATGAACCGAAATGAATGAAGATGAACTTTTGCAACATTTATTTTCTGTTTTCAGCCAAATTTGATAATACAGATCCCAAATATCTTGGGTTTATTTTCAACAAAAATGGTAGACGACCAGACCCAGAAAATATCTTGGCAATAAAAAACATGCCAGCACAAGCAAATGTAACAAAATTACATTCTTTTCTTGGCTTGGTCAGCCACTGTACTGGTTTTTTTGCCTGAACTTTGAGTTTGTGCACCCCTCAACAATCTTTTTTCAAAAGATGTTGCATTGGAGTGGTCTGACATATTCAAAAAGCTGAAGTTCTTACTTTCTTCCAATCTTTTGTTGACACACTACAACCCATCCATGGATATTGTGGTGGTCACTGATGCTTCCAATTATGGCATTGGAGCTGTCATTTCTCACATTTTTCCTGATGGCATCCAGATCACTGACACTGGCAGAGCATAATTATAGCCAAATTGAAAAAGAAGCACTAACAATAGTCTTTACTATTAAAAAGTTCCATAAAATGTATGGAGTCATTTCACCCTTATCATAAATCACAAGCCTCTTGTTAGTATTTTTGGATCTAAAAAAGGCATCCTAGTGTACACAGCAAATTGTCTGCTACTATACTGTTAGATTATAATTTTTCTATGAAATATAATTCAGCAAAAATAATTGGTCATGCCTATGCATTATCAAGACTCATGACTACACAAAATAAAACACCATAAGACTCAGTCATCGCAGCATTATCTCTGTTGAGAAGTCCACCCCTTTTTACACAAATGAACTCACCCAGTATATACATATACTACAGCTACGTGAAGACCCGAGAGAGCAAGACCGTCGAGTCCAGAGTGACAGAGTAAAAGGTTGTAGGTAACCGGAAGAGTAAGGGTGAGGTAACAGCGTTGTAGGAGTCACAGTGAGCGAGCACATAGACTCAGTAAGAAGTCATACAGCGATTCTTCAATACCAAAGACTGTATATATATTTTGCTACTAACCCGTATTCCTGGAACTACTAACCTGCTTTACCAGTTTGCATTATTACGTTAATACATTATTTTCATATATTCATTCCTGGCGTTTGTTATTTATTGGTACCAGATTTCAACCCGGAATCCACAACAATCTCTAGAGACAGAAGTCACTTCAGTGATTGCATTCACTGTAAGAGCATTACCAATCACATCTAAAATGATCCGTGAAACCACAGTTTCTGTTCCAAAGTTAAAAAAGTGATATGCTTTCATCGTACAAAAATGGCCAAAAGTATGCACTGACAAAAGAATTCAGCCATTCTTTCAGCATCACTCTTCATTGTCAGAAGTCAATGGCTGTCTTCTTTTTGTGGAATACATGATTGTCCCATCATCATTACATGAAAGAGTTGATAAAACAATTCTATTATTGTCATCAATGCATCAGCCATATGAAATGCAACTATGTTTATTGGCCAAACATGGACAAGCAGTTAGTTCTAATTCCCAACTGGCAGCAAAATCTCCCAGGAAAACTACACTCAGTTTGTGGCCTATCCCTGAATCACTCTGGTCATGCCTTCACATTTACTTTGGTGGACCCATCAAGGGGAAGTATTATTTTATCCTTGTTGATACTTACACCATTTGGTGTAAGCATCAACAAGGATAAAATAAATCTTTCAGATGAAAGAATTCTTAAGTTAAAATAAATCTTCAATTGATTTGGAATGCCACAGATACTGCTTTCTAATAATGGCACTAGCATTCACTTCAGCTGCATTTTCAACTTTCTGTGCACAGAATGGCATTCAACACATTAGGACAACACCTAATTTTAATTATTTAACAGCGTCTACTGTAAACTTTAAACTTAACAACTCATAAAAACAAAAGATTTGTGGACATATGTTTATATGGACATTTGTCCTTGTTTTGGTGTAAGGAACATGCCCCCAATGTTTGTAAGATATTTTTGATACACCATGTATATGTGTATGTGTATGTAAAGTGACATAGCAAATTCAAATGAAACAAAGACTGTGTACTTTAATTATTTCAAATTATCATTCACATCTTGCTTGTTATAGTCATTTTCAACACAATATTTTAGTCAGGTATCCTCTAGTCATCATTAGGTGTTCATAATTTTGACTGATATGAGATAGCTGCTGATTATTATGTTGTTACTGTTTGTTCTTGCTGAACCAGTTCATCACTACCTGATCCAGGGATTGAACTCCTGACCACTAGATTACAGTAACTAATGTCTAACCAATTCCTACATACACTACACCACCATCATGAAGAAAAACTGTAATGGGTTTTTGAACTTTTATGTTCAATATCAGATGGTTTCAAAATTTGGTTATCATGGTAGGTTCATACCACTTTTCATAATAATAAAATTTTTTAGCTGTATTTTAGAGAAGATTACATTTAAAAAAATAAGTGATAAAATATACGAATAAGGTAATTTTAAAGTATAACATTTTTATTAAAGTACATAAGAAATGGTAGACATGAAAACTGGAACGGCAGAGTTTACAGATTCCTGAAACTGAAGGGGAGTCAAAACTTATTGAAGATTGACATTGATGGTTTTCTAAAACTTTTACTCACCTGATTATACAGCTGGCATTCAGAAAGTATATATCCAAAATGTAGATAATGCTTACCTGTAAAAGGAAAAAAAAAAAAAGTTAAAATTATTGGTATCTTAAAAAACAAAAAAAAAAAAACAAACAAAATTAATTCATGGCATATTGACATTCTGTGGTAATGTTTCTGAAAGATCTCTTCAGACAACTCATCTTTGGAGTAGATTGCTTTAATGAATGTGTTGTCTTAACATTTATTTGATTAAATATCTTTTATTATAAGAAAATATTTTTATGATATTTCCTCTCAGTGAATAACCCAAGCAGGTCTCATATTTATTTTTGCTTCTAATGGTGTTTGGTTTATCAAAACTTAAGTGACTTAACGATCAATCGGAAAAGCACAGACAATAGAAATAAGAATATTACATTTAATGAAATAATGAGTTCTATTTGAAAGCTGCTTAAAGGTAAGCAAGTACAGAAATTGTGTGACAAAGGCTAGAGAGCAAACAAACTAAAGATTTGTGCTGTCCTGGGTATGATGATAAAACTACATATGCATCCTGGGTAAGATTATAAACTACGTCCAACAGCAAGGCCTCTTTTCAGGAGGTTTTCAGGAGTATGGAACCACCTTTTAATTGCTTGTGTTCCTAGGTCCACTCTGACTCAGGGTGGTCACACCTGTTAGGGTCCCAACTATGAGCAAATAGTTAACCCCAAACTGGAGTCAAAACACTATGAAAGTGTAAAAATAGGTTTTAATACCAGAAATAATTTGTAAAAATTATTACCAGCAACACATTTTTGAAAAATATTACCAGCTATACATTTTTTGAAAAGTACTACCAGTGATACATTTTTGGAGAAAAAATATTACCAGATATAGATTTTTGAAGGAAAAAAATATTACCAGCAATACATTTTTGAAGGAAAAAAATATTACCAGCAATACATTTTTGAAGGAAAAAAAATATTACCAGCAATACATTTTTGAAGGAAAAAAATATTACCAGCAATACATTTTTGAAGGAAAAAAAATATTACCAGATATAGATTTTTGAAGGAAAGAAAATATTACCAGATATAGATTTTTGAAGGAAAGAAAATATTACCAGATATAGATTTTTGAAGGAAAGAAAATATTACCAGATATAGATTTTTGAAGGAAAGAAAATATTACCAGATATAGATTTTTGAAGGAAAGAAAATATTACCAGATATAGATTTTTGAAGGAAAGAAAATATTACCAGATATAGATTTTTGAAGGAAAAAAAATATTACCATATATAGATTATTGAAGAAAAAAAAATATTACCAGCAATAAAAACTGTAGGCATTAAATAACCCATTGTGGTTGATATGCTGTAAAACAAACCAAACCACAGATTTGTGTTAAAAAGTTAAAAATAATAAAAATGAAGATCTAAGTACAAAAAGGGGAAAAAAATTACCAAATGCAATTATATTATAACTATATAAAACACAATTTGTGTGTGTGTGTGTGTATATATATATATATATATATATATATCTGAAAACCTCCTGACAAGTGGATTGAATGGTTACAAAAAGGTTTGTTTATGAAATTCTGAAGTTGGGGTGAATATAACATTAATCAGCTAAGTAACAAATTTTATATTTGTATTAATCCTATATATATATATATATATATATATATATATATATATATATATATATATAAACAAATACCTAAGTTGTTTACGCAGTTTCACCTTTTAGACCTTCAGCCTGAAGATCCTAAAAATGGAACTGCAGTAGTGTAATGAGATATTTATATCATTTGTGACATAAACATTCTTAGTATTGTTCTACTTTTAAGTATTTGAGCATTTTTTGAAATGACCTAGGACTTGTCATTTTGGGGGTAAAATTTGTCCCATAATTGATTTAAGTGAATGAAGATTTTATATAAGAAAGATTAGTGTTTCAATTAACCGTTGTAATTAAAGTGATCAAAATCAAGAAATAGGTAATTAGAGCATTAATGGTAACACACAAAATTAATTATTCATTAACTTAAATATTAATTGTTAAATCAAATATTCACTTTTCGGTGCTGTGTAGATATAATTTCCACAAAACTCGGAGTATTTGTTAATACACACACATATGGATTTTGGGAAGTGGCTTGGGCCATGAATTTTTCTATAACACTTCTTACACTCTGTCTTTTATTATTAAGTGCTTTTGATTTTTTCTAACTTTTAAGAAATTAGAATGAATTTTACTATATTTTCCAAGTTTAACATTAGGTTACTGAAATTCTGGTAAACATTATGTTGCAATTTAAATTCACAAAGACAAAGCTATCTATATTTCTGAGATGAGGTATTTACATTATTCGGACTATTGTCCTCATCTTTGTCGCCATATTACAATGTTTCAGTCATTGTACACTCCGGATTTCTTCAGGTGGTTGCAATGTCAAACTGAACCCTTTATTTCACTTACTGGGGTAGACTGTTCTAGTCCCATGTTTTAATGGATGGCACAGTGGATAAAGGCATTAGTTAAATCCAGTGACAGGACCCAAAGAGTATGAGTTCAATACCTGCTTAAGGCAGTGGAGAACTTGGAGAGGGGAATTAACAGGAGATAACTGACAGCTGACATCCATTAAAACATGGCACATGGAACTAGAACTGTCTACCCCAGTGAGTGAAATAAGAGGTTCAGTTCGACATTCTAACCACCTGAAGAAGGCCGGAGCATACAACGGCTGAAATGTTGTAATAAATATGGCAACAAAGATGAGAACAATAGTTTGAATAATGTAAATAGCGTACAAAGACGAATGTTTTGAACAAAAAACTGAAAAATATAATTGTAATGAGAACAAAGTTATAAAGACAACGTTAACATGAAATGTATGCTCATGTTCTGAAACTATTTTTAGAAGTCATTCATCCATTGATTTTGTGAACTGTTGTATTTCTTCATATTAAACAGACTGCACAGAATCCAGAATAGCATTCCAAAGTTCCTCTGGTAAATTGCTCTCTGCCAATGTAAACATTCTCTTCAGAATGTGCTAAAAGTTTTCTATTGGGCTAAAGTTGAATTAACCAACTGGTCACTTCATAAAACAAAAGTTTTTGAAACCTATTTTACTGACATACTCATTAGTTTTCTTTGCTGAACATAATGGAGCATTGTTGGGACAAAAATAAGATTTTAGAAACTCTTGGCTTCTTGAACTATGGGGCTTATGTCCATATCATATTAAAACACCAGTTCTCATTTGATCACTGAAGTTAAGCAACGTCAAGCTTGGTCAGTACTTAGATAGAATACCAGGTATTGTAAGCTTAGATGTGCAGGTGGTGTAATGAATAATGGCTGACAGTTGAAAATCTGAGAGCTGAGTTCTAATTCAAGTCAGGTTCATTATTTAATTACATGCAAAAACCCTTGGGAAAAGTATGAATCCACCTCTTCTCCCACCAGCTATGGGTTAATTAGTAGGACTTGTATTAGTATCTTAGAATCTAAAAATATTTTCTGGCTTTAAATCACCTGCAAAAGGTTGATAAGCTATAAAAAACAAATCAATAAATCTTGAAACATGGCTCCTTGTATGTCTTCAAAAAAAAAAATATTGAAGTCTGTCTCACGATATAAATTACACAAAAATATCTTGAAAGACTAAAGAGCAAATTTATTCAATAAAATTACTTCAACCATGGCTTCAACCATGGCCTCCAGACAACTTTGGAATCCTCTGCAACTCTTCTGGATGGTCTCCTTGTTTAAGTTGATGAATGCTGCCATAATCTTTGCCATAAGTTCATTTAAGGTGTTACAAGGTGTTTTGTTGGATTCTCACTCAACTGCACCCCACATATAATAATCACGGGGGCTGCAGACTAGGGAGTTAGGTGGACAGATGTAAAAGGTGATGTGGTTGCAAAAATGTCTGACAGCCATGACTGGGTTTTCCTGCTTGTGTGGCATGGTGCAGAGTCCTGTTGACAGATGTAGAATCTTCTAGCAGCCACCCTTTTGACCCAGGGCAGCAGTACTTCATCTGAGGCTCTCACCAACAAATGTGGGAATTCTTTTCTTATCAGAAAGATCAGAGTGTGTTTTCCAACCTGCTGTACCTTTATAATCACCATTAGACTCATCCAACTCTTTCCAAATCCTCTGCACTATCCTCAGATTGACACTCAAACACTCTGAAATGTTTGTATTAGAGCTTCAGTAGTACAGCATGCCGTTTACAAATTTCTGATGGAGTGAATTGTGTAATGGTGCTCTTCTCACAGATGGTGACAACTGGCCTGACTATACTGTGCTGTTGACAAAATCAAAAGCAATCTGCATGTGCAAAATTTAAAATATAAAATGGTGACTATTTATCCATTGCACCCTGTAGATTTCTTTTAAACATTTGTGATGTAATTTAGAACCCAACGTGTTATATATTTTTCAACATTACCTTGCTGTTATAACGCCTTCAAAGTACATAGATTGATAAAGATGAATTTTTGATAATGTCTCTCTTGATATGAAACAGATCAACAAAGATAAAATCCTCACATTGTCCTTATTAAACCTGTAAACATTTCAGTGGTACTTTACCAATCATTTTAGCAATTTCTAGCGCTATTTTACCTTTTGCAATTCCTGAAACATCTGCCAAACCAGGCTTATGACACACTTTAAAGCTTTAAGTTTGCTATATAGGTTATTATGATAGCAAAAGATGCCTTCCGAAAGCTAAGTATTACGAAATAGAAAAATTTAGTTAGAAACAAAGAAAAGGATACTAAACTGTTATGTAATATCAGTTGTTCTATATTGCAGTGAATACTCCTCATAAATGGAGAAGAAAGTTTAAGCAACGGAAATGTGGTTCTACAGAAGGATGCTGAGAATACCATGGACTGAACATATGAACAACAACAAAATTTTAGAGAAAACTGAGAAAAAGGATACTTATACTTAAAATGAGAAAGAGAGAGTCGAAATTTCTAGGGCACATAATGAGGAAAGATGGCTTGGAAAATTTAATATGTACAGGCAAGATGGACAGAGGAAAACAATGCATAACCTACCTAGCAAGCTTGAGTAAATGGATGGCAGAATAGGGTTTAGGAGAGATAACAAAAATATAAAATTTATTAAGAGCTACAAAGGATGAGAAATTGTATCGAGCAACGATCACCAACACCCTGAAAAGACATAGCACATGAAATAAGGATATAGTGTTAGTTCTACCTGCTGATTTTTCATTATCGTTATCCAATGATTTCAAAGATGATAATCTTCATTAATCTTCTCTCAGGTGACTTATGAATTTGATCCGTGCTTTGAAAGTTCTTTTGTATTGAGGACAGCTTGTTCTAGATGTCAAGTTCTCATTGGTTGTCTTTCCTTTTGCATGCATAACTGTTGGTTTTTGAATCTTACTATTCTTTCCCCAATGATGACTCACCAGTTTCCTGTCCTTGGTTTCCCCAATGTTAATGTTGAATGTTACATTTCTTCATGCTCGTATACAAAATATCTTTGAATCTCTTCTGTTGTCCATCTATTTTACATTTAACTTCTTTTGCTGAGAGTAGATTTACTTTGGCAGATGCTCAGCTTTCATCTTCAAAAAGCCACTGCTTCTTGTTTGAGTTTTGTTTACCTAATAGCATGCCTACCATAGCACAGTGGTTAGCAAGCTTGTCCCACTGATGAATAGAAGATGTAGCTATTAATCTGAAAATAGGATATTTCGTACAAATAATTACTATTTATATTACATGTGTGCAGTAGGAACTGGCTTTCATCCTAACTACACAGATGTTGCCATCATTCAACAAATAAACCTTTATATTCCAACAAGTATTTATTTTATCTAATGATAAAATTAACTGGATAATAATAATAATAATAATAATAGGAGATGCAGGGTGTTTTATAATACATAGTACAGGGTGCACCAGAAATACCTCCCATACATACTTCCCACATAAGACATTAGCTAGATGAAGATACCATTGCCATTAATGTCTTACAGTATATGGGAGGTATTACTGCTGCACATGAAAAAGATGCTGAAAAGTTCCATTTGATGGAGTTTAAGATTAAGACAGAGTTTGCTTATTTGGTAATTTTTTTTTTTTTTTTTTACAATGATGTTCATCTGTACAAGGCCGAAGAGTCACTTGAAATAGAGGGTTACAAAGTAAGAGGCACAGTTTATGGAAGTTAACAATTAACCTTAAACTTGAACAGTAACATTGTAGTGATCTTGGAAACATCATCTTGGAAGTTGGTTCCACAAAGCAGTGGTTTGTGGGAAGAAGCTGCTCAAGTTGAACTTACACCTCACTAACGAAATATGAATGAGATGAGGGTGATTCACTACAATGTTTGCAGCATGGCAGATCTTAGCCATGAAGGTTAGAACTGGTGGAACTAAGGAATGTAGTTCATCTGAACACTTTCCAGGGAAATAGCAATAGAGCAGCAAAAGGGTTGTGACATTTTGTCTATGGGAAAGGAATTGTAGGGTGGAAAATAATTCATCAAGGGCACAGAGATGCTTTTGGACTCTTAGACTGGAAAGTGAAGACTGGGCAGGTCCTACCCATATATAGCAGCAGTACTCCATTTTAAGAGTAATCTGGTTCTTTTGAAGGTAGAGCATGGCAGGAGGAGTCAGGTACTTACTGGAATGGTAAAGGGAACCAACCATTTTTGCAGTATCTTTAGTGATGGATGGTCATATTTTGAGATGTAGTTTGGGCTAAGAATATATACACAAAGAACTTATCTTTCTAATTTACTGGCAAATGTAAATAACATGCCTAAAATATTTATTATAAACCTAGCTTTTTATGTAACCAATGACATGGGTAAGATTTATGAAATAAATATTTTCAAAGCATGCATTCACTCTAATGATAATATGACAGAGCAAATATTAAATCCATATATAAGAAGTAAGCAGAAACCTAAACGTCATTTACACATGTGAACCTATAAAGCAAATATTGAATGATTCATCCAGTTCATTTGTTTTAGTAAGTAAAAAGAAAATATACATTGTTTTTTAATTTTTAAAATTAACCTTATAAAACAATCTAGCACAGTCAGGCAACAATGCTATAACAATACAGCAGTGAAAGTTGTTTTCTAGCCATTATGTAATTAACTGAGAACAACTAGGTGGAGTAAATTTTATGATTTAGCAAAGTAATCTCAATGGAAAAAAAAAATTGGTCACCAGATTCAATTATTAGCATGTCTCACTTTTACATAACATATAAAGTTACTTTAAACGGGAAAACAAAATGATTCACACAGAAACCAACTTTGTATAGTTATATAATGGAAATGATGAATCTATATTCTTGAAAGTTCTCACGCAGAACTTAAAATTATAAATTTAAATTCATTATTATATTTTTAAAATCAAGCTTTTTTAGATTGAATTTTCTTATTTTGAAGTAAGCTATTTTTAAAGAATAAAATTTGATATTATAATAGTCTTTCATTAATTTGTGGAGTGAAGACAGAAATGAACAGCAAGACAGTCAATCATCAAATGACAAAAAATGGTTTGAGTTGGAGGATTGTTGCATCCTTCCAGTCAATAAATGAATTCTTTGAAAATAGATATTTAACATTTTTCAACCAATGGGTTGCATTCCGGCCAACAATAAAAAATATGCTTTGTGATCCCCATTTATGAGTATATAAACAAAGATTTTGGACCAGACAAGTCAGTAAGAAAAAGGAACAGCAACATACAATGTGCATGGCTTCAAAGAAATTCCCTTACTCATTCACCGATCTTCCTCACCAAGCTATGTGATGCTTACACTCTTTCTCACCAAGCTACGTAACATTTACCCTTTCTCACTTTTTCCCTTGCCTTGCTTTTTCACACATACATGTGAAAAAAATCACATTCGTATTGAGTTGTGAAAACACAAATCTAAAAATTTTTTATATTTTTATATTATAAAAAACTTTCTCAACATTTTCTTTGTTATAGATTGATTAAAATCTATAACAAATTTCTAACCTTTTAACTGAAATAATATTTTCATCATTTTTAGAGCAAATATTCCCTGGCCAAATATGCATTTTCCTGACAGAATTTAATTTATTATTTGAAAGTTTGATCAGATAATTTAAAAAAAAAAAACTTTTTGTAACTACATTAATTAAGAATAATATACAGATTCATGTTGCTTTATTTCAGGCATGGGACCAATCCAACCTCCTAACCAGATGAATTTACTATTATCCTTAAATAATAATTTTTATTTTGTTTACTATTACATAGAAAATTTTTTTAAATGTTTATTTATGTACAATATATCTAAATATAAAAAAATATATGATGCTTGTTTTAGAAATTAAAAACAAAAAAGTAATCATAAAAAGAGGGATGATATAAATCAATTATCAAAAAAAAGTATTTACAAATTCAAAAAGGAAAAATTTAACTGATTTTTATAAAATAATTCTCAGAGAAGAATGTTCTTTTAAAAGTCTCGTGCCCAACAATTAATCTCAGAATTTAGCAGATATTTATGAGAAAGCATATTCAAAATGAGGGATATAAAATCAGCCTAGAGATCAATCTTAACTGATTCACATTTACAGTAAATTTTAATGACAGGAAGCACAAATTTAAAATCAGTTGTCACTTAGGTGAGAAGAGAATTTCAAAGATGAAGTATGCTAAATCTGCACATGGGTCATCTAAATTTAAAGTCAATTTTGATGATAGGAAGCACAAATCTTTGTCCACAGTCTGAGTTATTTTTATATCAGAAAAAGAATTCTATTATTTCCATTGATTCTTTGCTTGTCACTAAAAGAGCTCAAACTAAATATGGCACAAGGTTGTGTTTAAAATGAGAGTCCCATGTATATAGGGCACCAGGGGAAAAATGCTCAAGCTACAGTTTTAAGATACTGTATATACTTGAGAATAGTGCAAGTTTTTATGATTCTTTTGCAAAAAATAGGGGGTGACACTATACACAGGTAATTTTTCTTCTGGATGGGTTAAAATTCATGCAAAAAATTCTAGTGTTGCACTATACATGAAGTCAGCTTATATTTGAGTATATACAGTAATTCAAATTTAAATTCAGTTTGTGAGATGTCTATACAAGTTAAGCCTATCAGATATGGTATAAAGAAGTTATGTTCAGGCTATAATTTTTTGGATACTCAGTGAAGATGACTTGGTTAATTTAACATGTTTTGGACATATTGAAGATAAGAGAAACCAGGAGAAACAGTAACCAATTTAATGAATTTCAGTAAATGGATAACAGAATAAGGACTACAAAAACATTGATAATGGTGTAATGAGTCATTTCCATACAGGAAATATTTGGTATTTGTTGACGGAACAGATAGCATGACTGTTGTTTGAAATTTGTGAAATCTTTCTCTTAAAACGCATTTTTAGGAAAGCAAACGTCCCATGTTCACTCTGCGTTATCATTCTTTCAAGTATTAATAGGAATTTCCTTCCTAAACTTTTAAGGCAGTGTGTAAGCTTAAAATCTTGATTATGTGATTATTTTCCCTTCTAGTTAAAAGGTGCTATCAATTTTAGCTGTTGGAATCTTCAAATGATGTGGTTTTGGTTATTTGGTAAAGCTCTCTGTACTTCTGTAGTGCCAGTCTATAGGATCTTATGAACAATTGACATCTTTAAGAACTAAAGGAAGGGTGGGGGAAAAAAGGAAGAATGACTTAGAGCAACAAAAATCAGGAAGTTGTGGAGACTTATGATTGCCCTGATCCTCATAGGACATGGCAAATAAAAGAAGATATGGTGGAGGAATTTCTACTCATAAATATTTTTATCTGTTTGGCCAGCCAGAAAGAGTTAAAAAAGGATTTTTTTAAAATATATAAATGGCATTACCAAGGTATTTATTGTCTATGACATTGAACTGAACCATATACTTAAACAGAATGTTTTATATATATATATATATATATATATATATATATAAATGAGATAATGATATATATATTTTTATATATCAAGATATCCACTTTGTCATATATATATATATATATATATATATATATTTTCTGTTTTACGTTATTTTTATAGTTAAAAATATTTAAGTAAATGCTCAGTTTATAATAAACAGTATTAACAACATTTACCAGCCTGAATATTCGAGAAATTTCATAGAAAATATGTGTCCTCTAACAGGAATCAAACCCATATCCTACACAGAACTGTAATATAGCATAATGTGCTATACCATTTACCTACAGAGGAAGCATCTGGTTAGCAAGGTTAAATTACTGTTTTTAAGGAGATATATTTTCTTTGAGATTTCTCGGACATTCAGGCAAGTAAATGTTGTTACTACTGTTTATTATAAACTGAGCATTTACTTAAATATTTGTATCTATAAAAATAATGTATAAACAGAAAATATATTAAAATAATTGTTGGGCATAGTCCATTTCATTATATATATATATATATATATATATATATATATATATATATATATATATAATTATTTATTTAAAAATATGATTCCAACTCGCTACATAAGAGGTCTCATGTTTCAAAACAAGAGCTGAAAACTTCAAAATAATATTTGAATTAACTTGAGTTAAAGTAGGCTCTGTTCCATCTTCAAGCGAAATTTTTTGGTAATGACTTATTTCTGAAATTTACGAGTTTTAATAGTATGGTCAGAATTGAAATAAAAAATTTCCATGGTAACATCAAGGGCGGATTGTTTAGAATCGGCAGGGGTGGGGTGTTAATAATTTGTATCAGTATAGAGTTACTTTCATAGATGCCGGGTCAGGGTAAGGTGGGGGTGGCTAAATTTACGACGGTGGAAGTTTTCGCATAGTCTGGCTTGAGCGTCTACAGAGATTTATTTATTTATTTTTATTTTATTCTTTTATTATATCGCTTTATGAAAGGGAGTTTGAGCGTCTATATATATATATATATATATATATATAATCACCTTCTTTATCTCGTGTTTTCCACTGGCATAAAGTGGAATGATTATATTAATCAACTGATAAGTTTGCGGTTAGGAATATTGCCTCACAGTATCATAGTAGACAATTATTCTCACCAGAATCCATCTTGCAGATTTATAAATCTACCATTCATCTATGCATTGAATATTACTGCAACATCGGGTTCTGCTATATATCTTAAGATTCTTGACAAAATCAAAAGAAGAACCTGTAAAATTATCAGTCCTGACTTAGCATCTCAGCTTCAATCACTTTCCCACTGCTGTAACATGGCTTTTCTGTATCTTTACATTTTCATGGCTATTTTTCTAATGAGCTTTCCTCTTTGGTACCGCAACTTAAGCATAGTACTAGATTGGCAAGTATGTCTTATCATTTTACTGTTGAAATAGCTAGATGTAACCATAACTTCTCACCCGTGGAATTCTCTTCCCACTTCTTGCTTTCTTGTCAACGACGATCTTCAAAAGTTTAAATGCAACATCAATCAGCATCTTTTCTCTTTATGAATCCAGTCATTTCATTGTTCTTTCTACTCAATAACATTTTCTCATTTTCTTTTCTCTTGCATTTTAGTGACTTTATCACCTTGCTTGGGATGAAAATGATTAAAAAGAAAAACAAAAAAACAATATATATAAAGCAAGAAAAAAATTCTGTCATATTCAGTTTCTATTAATGCATCTCTTTCCACTCCAGTTATGAGTAAAATAGTAGGACAGACTCAGCTCTTTAGCCTTAATAGGACAATCAATCTAGGTGAAAGACAACTTTGAATTTAACATATAAGCCAGTTTGGCAGAGTAATGTCCATTACTCACTTTGGAAAAAATTGAATCCTACAGTGAACCGAGAAAAAAGGTGATATAAAGTTTATTTTCTCACACTTCTAAATTGTGGAACTCCCTCCCAGCTCCATCCTTTCCAGTCAACTTTAATCTTCAAAAATTGAAATGCAATGTCAATCGCTATCTACTGTCCTCCTGATTACTCTTTGTTCTTCTTGCTCATTAGTAATGCTTATGTTTCTAATTTTTCCACACCCAGTAGCCTCATGTGGCTTAGTGGCTTTACTGCCTTATATGGGATGAATTTGATTAAAAAAAAAAATATAAAATTATTCTGATTCAGTGAAGGTATCCTGTTTTTTATATTTTCTTTTATACTATTATTCACCCAATACAAAATCCAGGAGCCGCTCAAGATAGAGGGTTATTGACTGAAGTTGTTGTTAGGGTATAAAGGGAAAAAGTAAGAAGTGCATATTATGAGGATATGTATGATAGATAACAGTTGATCTTAGACTTTAAGAGATTAAGATCATATTGATCAGAGAAGCATCCCTTCAAGAGTGTTTCACAAAGTAATAGTTCTGGGGAAGAAGCTGTTTGAGTGGATCTTCCTCCTTACCAATGAAATATGAAGGGAACAAGGATGACTTTATTTATGTGAGGTGCTGGGTCCTGGCTGTGAAGGTCTGAACTGGTGTAACTAAGGAATATAATTGTTTGAACATATATTAACAGAAATGAATTAAGACAGAGCTGTAAGTTGAGCAATATCATTTATTTATTTTTTTTTATTCTTTAACATCTCTCTCTCTGCATTCAACATTTACTATTTTCTTTTGTAAGTTTCAGTAGAAAATTCCTTGAATGGACATTTTTATAAGTAACATCACTTTTCTTTCATAAGAGCCAATGTGAAGGTCAGGTTTTTGACAGCAGACCTTCTGTATGATGTATTGCCATTTTTGTAGAGAACACACACTTTGGCAGACCACAACAACATTGTACAATAAACCTTGCATAGAAAAATACCTTCTCCAATACTTTCATTGTATAACATGTCTTGTACATGCTTACTGGTTGTAATGAACAAAGAAAGAAATTTTTCAATAAAATTGAGTCTGAACTATAACTAGAAACCTTGGGTTCAAAGAATTTGTGGACAGAATAGGTTTTATTTATTTATTCAGAGGAGGAGGTGTTAGAAAGTTCTTGACCTGACCCACTTCCCAAAATATGAACAAATGACCAAACATCAGATTTTAATTTATTTTTAGTTGAGCCAAGTACTTTTTGGAACACCCTTGTAAGTTTTAAAAATAATAACCATGAAAGAAAAAAAAAAAGTTACTTTTGATTTCTTTTAGCATAACAATATTTATTTATTTATTTATAGAAAGGAAGTGAAAAACCCAGTGGAATTGAGGAAATGTCATTCATAATGAAAAAAAATTACTCGATTCAAATCAGTCATCCTGACAATTTCATAAAGCGAAAAAGTAGTAAAAACAAATAAAAGATAAGCTACAAAAAAAAAAAAAAAAATCACACACTTATGTAAATTATAAATTTTAAATTAAAATTTTGGCAATCATTAACCTTTGAGCCTCCAAAAACTTGTGTCAAAAAGATATTTTTCCCTTGACACCACTATTACTGTAAACACTCTTCACTACTTTAGCAGTGTTTATTGCTTTTAAAAAGCAATGATGAGAATTTTAATAAAACCCAAACAAATGGATTTATACATTTTTTTTATTATTGAGAATTGACAAAGATATTAAACACTATTTATTAGATTAAAAAATAAAAATTATTTTCATTGTTATTTATAAAATGGTAAATAATATTGCATTGTAGTTGGTTTACATATTTTCATAATTTTGTAATTTTTTATAAATTTTTGAATAAAAAGATTTTTTAAAATCTATTTCTTTATAAAATGGAAGATAAGTCTTTATAAAAGGTAAAGAATAAATATCACATTGTACTTGGTTCACATATTTTTATAATCTTGTAAATAAACATTGATGAGTCAGTCAAAAGTGTATACAGTTATAGCAGTGTCAAGAGAGAAACCATCTTTTTGAAACACCACTTTTTTGTAGGCTTGAAGGTTAAACATTGTCAAAATTTTTATACAAACTGAAACATATTTACTTTTCAGTTACTGCTTTGCTATTTTAAATATATGTGGAATTAATTTTCTTTTATATGCATCATTTATGTAAATTCCATCATTGAAATAAATCCCAAAATCTGTGTATGTTATACAGACTATCAGTTGTTGATTATACTTTCATTAGTAGACGTTTAAGTAATTATTGAAGAACATTTATACAATAAGGAGTCTTATTAAGCAATGAATACTGTGCCACATTTTAATCACCAGCTTAAGGCTTAAATCTCATTTGCGCTTCAATAGATGCTTCCGTAATTTTAATTAAACATTCTTTTCTGACTATGGCTTAGTTTAATGTACACTTGTTTGCAAATAAAATTACCTGCAATTAAAATTACCAGACATGCAGGTAGTGTAATGATTAGTGGCTTGGAAATAAAAATTGTTGAGCCAAGTTCAAATTCCATGGAAAGTGTTCAGACAAATTGCATGTCTTAGTTCCACCAGTTCTAACCTTCGTGGCCAAGACACCCCACCATGCTATGCAAATTGTAGCAATCTACCCATATTCCCTTCATATTCCATTGGCAAGATGCAAGTTCCACTTGGAAAACATTTTCCTGCAAACTGCTGTTCTGTGGAACTGACTCTTAAGAGGATGTTTTCCCGATCGTAACAATCTTAACCTGTTCAAGTCTCAGATTAATCGTTATCTTCCCCATATATACTGTGCCTCTTACTCTGTAACCCTCTACCTTGAGTTGCTCCAGGGTCTTTTACAGAGTGAACATCAATGTAAAAAACAAAAAAAAAAAAAAAAAAAAAAAATTCATAACATTCACTTTTAGATAAATACTCTTGGAAAAGGTATGAATCCATCTCTTCCACTCATTATGGGGTAATAACAGTATAGACTGAGCTCTCTAGCCATAATTGGTGACCAGTCTAGGAGAAGGACAATTCTGAATTCAAAACCATATGTAGCACTGGTGAAGTACATAATATATAGCCATGAAAAGAATTACAGAGTTATCAATTAACTGCAGTACACGGTTGTGAACTATGACCTCGGTCATGGACAGTAAGGTAGGCATATAGTAAAGCATTTATAATACACCTTAAATTTAACATATGTTGGAAAAATAAAAATGAGGGAAATTTTCCATAGTCTACCACAGTCCTCACTAAGGAAGATTTGTAGATCCCAAGCCTGGCCATCTTTGTGTAGGATACAGAGGAGATTTTTTTTTCAAGTACATCTTGTATAACAAAAATTTTAAGTACTTCATCTCATATTTCAATGAATATATAAAAAAAATACAATCCCTGGCAAACATTATGGAATTAGCTTATTAGAGAATGTCCACTTAGGTGTTTTTTATATATCAGTAAATAAATTAATAACAGATGAAATGCAAAACATTTTTTTTATTTAATAACTGAACATTCTGATTTCATGAGTCATACATTTAATGCAGATGTCTGCCAGGGGACCATTCTTGGTCCTATGCTGTTTTTTAATCTTCATTAACGACCTTCCAAATGACATCAGCTCTCAACTTGGCATCTTTGCTGACAACGCTACCATTTACTGCAGCCTCGATTGTAAGTCTTATCAGTCAGACAAGGTCAAAATGGCAGCTGATGTACAATACAATCTCAAGACTCATTAACTGGGACAAAAGATAGCTTGTCAACTTTAATGCCTCAAAAACTAAACTCCTTTCCTCTCTGCCTTCCATCAGCATGGCTGTTGCTATCCTCCAAGAAAGTGACTCATTACGCCTTCTCAGACTAATGTTCTCAGCTGACATGAGATGGAAAGACTATATTGAATCCATTGCTAGATCAACTGCTAAAAAAGTTGGTTCTCTGTGCTGGGTGAGACAATTTTTATCTCCAGAATCTATCTTGTATATCTATAAGTCTACCATTTGCCCATGCTTAGAATATTGCTGCCATATATGGTCCGGTGCCCCTGCTATTTACCTGGAGCTCCTTGATAAGATCTAAAGAATCATCAATATTATTGGTCCCGAGCTGGTGGTTCGGCTTCAGTCACTTACCCACCAGAATAAGGCTGCATCTCTGTGCCTTTTTTTATAAATACTTTCATGGTAAATCATCAGATGAGCTCTTTGCTATGGTACCTAGACTGTATGAATTTAAGCGCAATACTAGACTGGCAGTGAGATCTCAATTTACACTCGAGTTATGCTAACAGTTTCTTATCTTGCACTTCTTGCTTGTGGAATGCCCTCCTGGTTCCATGCTTTCCAGCCAACTTTAATCTTCAAAAATTTAAATACAATGTCAATCGCTATCTACTATTCTCTTGATTACTCTTTTCTCTTTCTATTCATTACTAATGTTTCTGTTCCAAATTCCTTCACACTTTGTAACCCCTTGCATGCTAGTGGCTGTACTAGATTAATTTATTTAAATTAAAAGTATAGTATTGATGAATGGAGACTTCTCATAGACCATTTTCTTTTAAATTCCTACCATAAATTTTTAATTGTATTTAGATCAATCCAGATTGTTCATTGATTTTATATCATATGCCTTTCCTGAGAAAAAAAAAGCTTTAATCTCCTTTGCTTTGTGATAAGATGTATTATTATCCTGAAAAAAATGGCTTCACCAAACCAAGGTTGCAATCATAGGTATATAAAAATGAAAGGTAGTATTATAAAATGTCTATGTTGACCATAATCAATTACCTTAGACAGTAAAAATTCTTTTCACCTGTCTCTTTTTGAAAACCATTCATTTAAAAGAAGCTGATGGTAAAAAGTATAAAATAAATCTTGTATGTTTTGGAGATTTCACAGTTTCTTGTCAAAATGGTTTATTTCAACAGAAACAATTTCGTTTGATTGTGTGAACACATCTACATTTTGTAGCTTATAAGTGGAGGTAGTATAATGGATACTGGCACAGAAAATGGAATCAGTGAATCAAGTTCAAATTCTGGTCTAGTTTGTTGCATTCATTTTTGCACAGATGCCCTTGAGAAAGGTATAAAGTCATCTCTTCTGCCACTAACTAAGCATTAAATAGCAAGGTAGATTAGACTTATTAGACTTGAGCAGTAACCAGTTTAAGAGAAGGAAAATTCAATTCCAAACCATGGAGAAAGCAACAAAAAGACACTCCACTATCTTTCACAAGAAGTCATGGCAATTTACATATAATAAAGAAATGGAATATGTGGAGAGCCATGACTGTGTACATCATGAAGTGTATGGTATTTTTAAAAAGTTCACAAAATAAAACAGAAAAAAAAAAACTTCCAAATGTCTAAAATCATAACATGCATTTTCTTTTTCAGAGAATAGTAAAAAAAAAAAAAAAAAAAAAAAAAAAAAAGCATACATTTTGTGTACAATAGACTCCAGTACATGTTTTAATAATTAGTGATTACTGAGAACAATTGACAATTTTATAAGTGGTGCTGAATCAAATTAACAATGAAGAAGATTGTTGAAGTTTTCTAAAAATGGACCAAATAGAAAACTAGTGTTTGGTAGTGGAAAACTTGCTCTATGGTGTTATTGTTTTTACTGTATCATCATAATAAATAGGAAGTGTTATTTTCAAACAATCCTTTGTATTAGGTTGTTAGATTTTCTTTGTCAAGATCTTTTATCCATATAAATTCATAGGATTATTATTCATTCATCAAAGTAATGCCTTATACGGGTTTCTAAATTTTATGTAAATTATATATTAACATCATAGGATTATAGAAGTGTGTATTAACATCATAGGATTATAGAAGTGTGTATTAACATCATAGGATTATAGAAGTGTGTATTAACATCATAGGATTATAGAAGTGTGTATTAACATCATAGGATTATAGAAGTGTGTATTAACATCATAGGATTATAGAAGTGTGTATTAACATCATAGGATTATAGAAGTGTGTATTAACATCATAGGATTATAGAAGTGTGTATTAACATCATAGGATTATAGAAGTGTGTATTAACATCATAGGATTATAGAAGTGTGTATTAACATCATAGGATAATAGAATTGTGTATTAACATCATTCGATGACAAGACTGTGTAATAATATCATAGGATGACAAAACTGTGTATTAATGTCATATAATGACAGATGTATGCATTAGCATCATAGGTTGGCAGAAGTGTGTATTAATATCATGACAGAAGTGTGTATTAATATCATAAACATTACCAGTGTTTTTGTTGATATCTTCTGTATATATTAATTCATACCAATATTATACTGTCACCAAAATATTCTCTCTGGTTTCCTCTGACCTGATGATATTTTTCTGTAAATGATGTACTCTATAATAAAAGAATAATTGTGGTTTTCCTTTCATTCTTGGAGCAATTCCTTATTATCTTGAATGCGTTGAAACCATTAAAAGAAAAAGATTGGTACATGGCATGAAATAACTGAGTGTATTGAAGTAACAGGTCCATAGAATATGCAAATATATGGAATGGGGATGGCTTCCCATCCCTTGTTGATAATCATTTGCAAAATTGCATTTGTACCTTTAGGAGGAATCTTTGTATGCAACAAACATTACTGGTCAATTTCTTTGCTCTTCCAGTTTGTTATTAAAACAAACCAATTGCTCACCATAATGTTGCACAATATCAGTTTGTCTATGTTCCAGCAATACATAATAAAATATTCTCTCTGAATTTCAGAGATGTTTAGTTATCAGTATTTACATTCAGACTGATATCTTCATCTTTATTGTTATCACAAACTACAAAGAATTCTCTATAAATTCAACCAAACATTTTTCACAGCTGTTTAAGGTGTTGCAGACTGTTCTGAATGTTTTCTTTATTTTCCATTGTTTTAATAAATATATTTTCTATTGCTACTATCTTATCTCTAATGATTGTGTTAAGAAAGAGAAAAAGAAGTTTAATTCTTAACATCCTTTTGAAAACTCAGCAATGATGTTGAATGGAAATAAATGACAAAAGAAAGTATTAAAGTTTCCTTCCTTACTTTAAAAGAGTTCATCACTTCCTTTCAAATGAACATAAACAAGTTTAGTATGATTCAAATGTGATATCACATGCTTCAGGACTAGTTAGTTGATGCTGTAATGTGCAGAGATATGTCATATATAATATTATGACATGACGTTTTCAGTCTGAATTTTTTGGATGAAGAGTTATTATTTACATTATAGACTATTGTCCTTATCTTTGTTGCTACCACAATGTTTTGGCTGTTGTACACTCCAGCCTTCACCAAGTGTTTGTTGATATAAGTAATCTTCAGGGTATTTCAAATTAAACCCTTTATTTAATCCTTTAGCATTAAACCTGCCCAAACACACCCTGTAAATATTGACTCATAATGTTCAAACCCGCCCCATGTATACTCTTCCATAATATATATCAACATCACTGCAAATAATGCAGGAAGTTATGAAAACAGTGAAACTTTGACCACAAACAGCAAGGTTTTGAGAGTTGATATTTATGGGGTGGGTTTAAGCAGGTTGAATGTTAAAGGGTTAATCTATAGGGTTAGATCATTCTCATTCCAATGGTCATGTATTGGAATATCTCACCTAGTTCTTATTTAGTATGGCTTAGTTATTGCTCACCCACTTTCCACTAAGTTCAAGTACATACTATTCAGCCCAGAGATTGAACTCACAATTACTATGACACTAAATTCACTAACCAATGCTTTAATCCACCAGTACATTAAAGCCTTGATTCTTAAATTTGGTTACTTGGATCAATAAGCAGCTAATGAAGGCTAGAGAGCAACCAAAATGTTGCCAGAGCATACAATGGCCAAAATGTCCTGAATATGGCAACAACGATAAAGACAACAGTCTGAACAATGTCAATAGTGTAAATAATTCTTAAAGAGTATACTTTTTTTTTTTTTTTTTTTTTTTTTTTTTTTTAAATCGGTATTACCCAAAGGCAGTAAAGCCACTAAAATGCAAGGGGTTACAGGGTGTCAAGGAATTAGGAACAGAAACATTGGTAATGAGTAGAAAGAGAAAAGTGTAATCAGGAGGACAGTAGATAGTGATTAACATTGCATTTAAGTCTTTGTAGATTAAAGTTGGCTGGAAATCATGGAGCTGGGAGGGAGTTCCACAAGTTCTTACTTGTGGAACTCCCACCCAGCTCCAAAGAAACATGCAAAAACAAAGAGATGAATAAACTTCATAGAAACTCCAAAGATTTGTGCAATCGACAGTGTTAGGAACTTTTGCACAAACCTAATAAGACAATTTCTATAACAATTTTTGCACTCGAGTCAACAGACAACAATTTTATTATAGATGATATAAATGTTAAATTCCTTCCAGGAAATCACTTTTTCATTCTTTTTTGATAATTTAGGTATTCAATTATCTAATTATCTAAACACATTTTTTTTTTTAACTACTGTACTTTAGGGTAAGTTGAATGTAATTGATCATAATTTTCCCCACTCAGTTCCTAACTTTGTAAAATTCAGTGAAGCACGAAAACCTGATGAGTTTGAAAAAAAGAAAAAAAGATCTCAGTACAAGTCTATCCCTTGTTCTATTTCCAGTTCACTAACAATGAAAATAGAATCAGATTTGTAATATGCAGTGGCTATTATTAATCTAACGTTCCAAATAATCAAATGTAGATTAATAGTGTTTCTGAGTTATTTATTTATGATAAAGACTTTGTGTTGCAATATCGGTCAGCAAAGTAAAGCTAGTTAATAAAATAACAGCGCTATTGAGTATCAGTGCAGAAAAAAAGCTTTTAGTCATTATGACTGAAATAGAAAGCATCAACTTATACCTTATGAGCTTACAAATTGACGACAAAGTCAAGAAAAGAAATTAACATCATCAAATTTAGAGCCAACAATCAATTTTTAACTCAAAACAGACTGCTTAAAAACAAGTGCAAAGTTTAACTTCACTAATTAAAAGGTTAATTTTCTTTTTTTAAATTTAAGTTTCTCCCAAGACAGCTGAATGTTTTGATTAATATCAAATCTAAATAGCGGGTTTATATTTTTAATTATTTATAAACTTGAGAACAATCAAAGTATGGGATGAATTTCTTTGAGTTTAAAAAAAATAAAAATTAATTTAGAATTTGCCATTTTTTTAAAAACTGACTTAGTGACCATATGTAGTTTGTTTGTTATTAATTTACCATTTTTAGATCTCATTCCCATCTTGTCTACTCCCTAGGAAAAAAAAGAAAATATATAACAATTTTTTTTTTTTTTAATCATTTCAACCTAAGCAAGAAACAAAGCAAGGGTAGGTCACTTAATGTGAAAGAATGAGAAAAACATTATCAAGGAGCAAGAACAATAAAATAACAGGGATTAAGAAGACAGAAAATAATGACTGACATTAAATTTTAGTTTTTGAAGATCAAACTTGACTAGAAAGCAAAAAGCTGGAACAAAGTTCTACAAGTAAAAAGTGCAAGAAAAGAAACTGTTAGCATAGAACTTATGGTTACATCTAGCTATTTCCACTGTAAAGTAATGGGATCTTGCTGCCGTTCTAGTATTGCACTTAAATTCATAGTCTAGATACCATAGAGGAGAGTTCATCAGAACATTTACCATGAAAGTATTTATAGAAAAGGTGCAAGGAAACTACATTATGGTGGTGGGAAAGTGAGTGAAGCAGAGCTGTCAGGACTGATGATGTTGCAGATCCTTTAGATTTTAAAGATTGCGTGGCAGGAGTAAGGTATTTCCTAGAGTGATAGAATGAGCAAAATATTTTCCCAGCATCTTTAGCAATGGATTGTATATATGATTTCTACTTGAAATGTAGAGTGAACTTGAAATCCAACAGACATTCAAAGCATGGATCCTCATTGTAATTGGACCCATTTATTGTGGGTGGGAAAAACTCAATATAGAAATACAAGTTTAGCTTTTGTCATACTAAATGTTACAAGCCAGTCTTTTTCTAATTGAACTGTTAGAGCTAGGTCAGATGAGAGATTAGCTGCAAGGCTCCAATCAACTTGGTTTTGGGAAATGCATCCATAAATTGTGGTATTATCGACATAGATGTTTATTAATGATCTGAGAATTTTAAGCAACAACAGACAGTTTTCAGGTCCTTTCGACTGCTGTGGTATAAATATACAAAAGGACTGAATTATTGGATATGTATATTTTATCCACACTTATCATTACTGTGATAAACTCATGGGAATGGTAATATATGTTTTGAGTAATTGAAATTTTCATGTATAAAAACTAATTACGTGATCATTAAGTAGGGAAAAGTTTTACACAAATTCCCAAGATTTAACCTTAATTTAAGACCAATCATTCTTGATTAAAGTGTCCAAAAACATCCATGTAGATACCACTGTACAGGGTGCGATGGATAAATTGTCATTTAAATTATGCAAAAATAAAAATAACACTAACATCTCATTTTAACAGATATATTTACCAAAATAGCACAAAAAATCTTGAAATACTAAATTTACTATTCAGTAAATTCACCATTGGCTTCCAGAAGAATTCAGAATCTCCTGCATCTCTTCTGGACGGTCTCCTTGTTTAAGTTGGTGAATACTGCCATAATCCTTGCCTTCAGTTCATCTTTGGTGTTACAAAAAGTTTTCTCTTATTCAACTGCATTCCACACATAAATAACAATTAAGGTGGTTGCAACCTGGGAAGTTATGTGGCCTGATGTAAGAGGTGATGTGGCCACAGAAATTGTCTGACATCCATGACTGGGTTCTCCTGCTTGTGTGGCATGGTGCAGAGTCCTGTTGCCAGACATAGGGTCTTCCAGCAGCCACTCTCTTGACTCAAGGAAGCATTATGTCTTCAATGAACTTGATACAAGTCTCTGTGTTAAGTCTGAGGTCCTTTGGGAAGATGAATGAAGGCATAATGTTGCCATTACTAGTGATTACTTCAAACATCTTTATAATCACCATTAGACTCATCCGACCCTTTCTGAATCCTCTGTACTATTCTCAGATTGATGCCTAAACACTTGGAAATGTTCATATCGGTGCTTCTGGTAAGAATGCCAAGCAGTACAGCATGCTGTTTTCAAATTTCTGTCAGAGTGAATTGTATCGTTGTCCTCTTTTTCTCACAGATGGTTCCCAACTGATCCTACTATACTGTGGAGTCAACAAAATCAAAAACAAACAAGCATATGCACAAAATTAAAAATATAAAATGGCGACAATTGCAACATCTTTTTAAAGATTGCAGCATTGCACCATATATATATATATATATATATATATATATATATATATATATATAGATAGATAGATATATATAGTGTGCAGCAGAAATACCTGCCACATAATGGTAAGACATTAGTGACACAGGTATCTTCATCCAGCTAATGTCTTACCATTATGTGGGAGATATTTCTGCTGCACCATATATATATATATGTGTGTGTGTGTGTGTAGATCAATAAGTTCCACAACTGATTTTTATCTACTGAAATTTATCTAAAATTTTCACTGTATACTGTCTTAGATGTCTATAACATCCATGCAGATACTATGATGTGTGTGTGTGTGTGTGTGTGCATATATGTATGCGTGTACAAATACTAGGGTAGAGCAATAAATTCCATGCCTGATAAGTATCTACTAAATTTTATTTAAAATGTTGACTGTATACTGTCCATTTTATGTGATTAAATCATTGAATGAAATGCATTGACAAGGATGGAGATTATGTTAAAAAATAGATCCTTTTTTCAGCTGCAGATTTACTGTTGACCCCGATCCTTCTCATATAGATGAAACATTATCCAGTGAAAATTTCAGATCAAAATTCAATTAATAATTGTATCAGGCTTATTAATCAACTTTTGTTTATATCTTCAGGATGATGTAGATTCATACATTTCTCAAGGGTATTTATATGTGCCTGATATTCCCAAGCAGTCACCGATCCAGGCATTGACCAGGCTCAATATTGATTAACTTTGATGATTGGATGAGAATCAGTGTTTCAACGTGATATGGCAGGAAGCCCATAAAGAAACAGTAACAAAAGAATCAACTAATACGAGATAATCCCCTTGAATGGATAACCAAATGAGAATAAAAAGTACTTCACAAAGTATGGAAGTCTTTGTTAAGCATCTGTTATTATGAAATAACACCCAAGATGAGAATAACATCAATTTGAATAAATCATTACATAATAAGGACTATTCTTCATCTTAACAAAAACAAAAGTAAAGAAAAAGTTGGATGGGAAAATCAGGTGTCAACAAAGGAACTACATAATTTCTAAACATTCTCACATAAAATTAATGTTCATGGTAGTTTTCCTGCAAAATTTTATGTTATATATTTCTAAAGAATTAATGGATTTTTAATCTGACTTATTCTTAGTGGCTGTCAGTATTTGAGTATAAACCATGTTTATTTGATCTAAAGCACACTGGATCAGATGGGGATTCCTCCTACCGAGGGTGATGCAAGTCATGATCCTGCCAGAAGGCACATTTTATTTTTCATGTTTTCTCAAATGCACAGGCTGGTAGATGAAATAAACACTGTTTTAAAAAAAAAAAACAAAAAAAAAAAACACGGCATTCTACTCAAATACTGGTATCCCCTAAAAATAAGTGAAAAAAGTTAGCTGAAAGTGCTTGGGGTAATAATCATTATAAACAGTTTCTGCACTCTTTTAGACTTCCCCAAAGAAAATTGTAAAAAGACTGCAAAAACATAATAAAAAAGTAAGTTTTTCCTTGTTTACCACATTCAGTGAAATATATAAAAGAAAGGCAGCTAACCAAATATACATCATCTGCAACATACTCATAAAAAATACAACTGAAATAGCCTCACCCACAAAATTAGGCTAAAAATAAAGGAAGCATCTATATAAATAAAGTGCAGTGTCCATCTGTTTTTCGATCTTGGTGAATCACAATCTGAAATAATGTGTAATAACTACTGTAGTTACATGTGATTAAAAATTAAATAACTCATTTAAAGTTAAATTTAAATATCAAACAGAGTGAAAGGTTTAAAAAATAATTCTTTATTAAAGGTTTCATTTTAATTTTGCTTTTCATCATAATTGCAACTGATATTGTATAATTAAAGTGTAATTAAAAGTGGAGCACGGTACCTTGCTCATATGATTTTTTTTTTATTTTCTTTTTCTAGCACACATATTGTGATGTGCTCAAAATATTACATAATTTGGGTTCCCTAATGTCTTTTAAGAGTGACTTTAAGTGAAGGGATCATAAAGAATGGTAATTTTAAAAGAAAAGAAAAACTGAGTGTAAAATAAGGCTAAAATAGACTACAGAGATCGGTTGCATATACAAAGACAGATTATTGCTGAATTAAGCTGTTGAATAAAGATAAAATAATTTTATTGTTTCTAATTTCTTTTATGTACATAGGACGATGAAGGTAAAAGACCAAAGGCCTAAAAACACTCTGCAGGAGTTAGTCTAAAGTCTTAGTT
>OZ010583.1:92273110-92338110 GCA_963932145.1 Acanthosepion lycidas
TATATATATATTATATATACATACACACACAGACACATTACATATATACACACACACTATATATATATATATATATATATATTATATATACATACACACACACAGACACATTACATATATACACACACACTATATATATATATATATATATATATTATATATACATACACACACACAGACACATTACATATATACACACACACTATATATATATATATATATATATATTATATATACATACACACACACAGACACATTACATATATACACACACACTATATATATATATATATTATATATATATATATTATATATACATACACACACACAGACACATTACATATATACACACACACTATATATATATATATTATATATATTATATATACATACACACACAGACACATTAAATATATACACACACACTATATATATTATATATACATACACACAGACACATTACATATATACACACACTATATATATATATATATATATATATATATATATATATAACCCCAACAGTTAAGGTTAATTATGACATTCCCAGCTCCAGGGGACTAATATCCACAGGCAGAAATCACCCGCATTGCACTCAGAGTAAATTCAGGTTCAATACTTAATGCTTTAATCTTAAATTTTTAATATTCAATCATTCTAACAGGAATGTGCTGGAGGAACTGAAACATATTTTTTCCTAATCCTGTACAGCCTGATGCCATACTTTTTTGGGGTTGGGTGGAGACAGATAAATGCCTACATACAATGAAGCATTGAATTTTGTCAAACAAGCATTTTCAGCTTAATATTCAGTAGAAAATAAATATACAGTGAAAGTAATTAACTTTATGAAAAGTCTGAAAATTGCTTGTGCTAAAATTACCAGAAGTTCTTCATGGATGAACAGTGTTACCATGACTACAGATTTAATCCAACAGCTTGTTAGGGAACCTTAGAAATTTCTTTATCTAAAGAATACCAAGCATGATTCTGTAAATCTGACAGATGGACATTAAAACTAGCAAATGGATGAGAAAATCTTGAAATAATTATCTTTGGAATTATTTGTATGCTTGGCTGGATTTGTTCTTTCTTTTCTCATCCTTCTAGCAATGGCACTCATTCCTCAAGATATTTCATGTACTGCAATCAAGGATGATGCTAACAAAGATAAGCACAAATTATTGTTGTTGGAAATTTTGAGCTTAATTGAAGATGAGTTATCAAGTAAAACAAGTTGAGACTGGAAAAAAAAAACATGTGTACATAGGCAAGGAATGAGAGATAAGAAGAGAGAGATAGATTCAGAAAGAGTTTACAGAAAAAAATTTAGAGACAAAGAAAGCAAAAGTGTGATAAGTCACAGAGAAAGAGAAAGATACAAGAAATTAGAGAGAGTGAAAGACACAAGAAAATGGAGAGAAAAAAAACACGAGAAATTAGAGAGAAAGGCACGAGAGATGAGAGAGAGAGAAAGATAAAAGAAATTATATAGAGAGAGCGAAATATACACAAAATTGGAGAGAGAAATATATTCAAAATTAGAGAGAGAAATATATTCAAAATTAGAGAGAGAAATATATTCAAAATTAGAGAGAGAAATATAGAAGAAATTAGAGAGAGAAATATAGAAGAAATTAGAGAGAGAAATATAGAAGAAATTAGAGAGAGAAATATAGAAGAAATTAGAGAAATATATTCAAAATTAGAGAGAGAGAAATATATTCAAAATTAGAGAGAGAGAAATATATTCAAAATTAGAGAGAGAGAAATATATTCAAAATTAGAGAGAGAGAAATATATTCAAAATTAGAGAGAGAGAAATATATTCAAAATTAGAGAGAGAGAAATATATTCAAAATTAGAGAGAGAGAAATATATTCAAAATTAGAGAGAGAGAAATATATTCAAAATTAGAGAGAGAGAAATATATTCAAAATTAGAGAGAGAGAAATATATTCAAAATTAGAGAGAGAGAAATATAGAAGAAATTAGAGAGAGAGAAATATAGAAGAAATTAGAGAGAGAGAAATATAGAAGAAATTAGAGAGAGAGAAATATAGAAGAAATTAGAGAGAGAGAAATATAGAAGAAATTAGAGAGAGAGAAATATAGAAGAAATTAGAGAGAGAGAAATATAGAAGAAATTAGAGAGAGAGAAATATAGAAGAAATTAGAGAGAGAGAAATATAGAAGAAATTAGAGAGAGAGAAATATAGAAGAAATTAGAGAGAGAGAAATATAGAAGAAATTAGAGAGAGAGAAATATAGAAGAAATTAGAGAGAGAGAAATATAGAAGAAATTAGAGAGAGAGAAATATAGAAGAAATTAGAGAGAGAGAAATATAGAAGAAATTAGAGAGAGAGAAATATAGAAGAAATTAGAGAGAGAGAGAAATATAGAAGAAATTAGAGAGAGAGAAATATAGAAGAAATTAGAGAGAGAGAAATATAGAAGAAATTAGAGAGAGAGAAATATAGAAGAAATTAGAGAGAGAGAAATATAGAAGAAATTAGAGAGAGAGAAATATAGAAGAAATTAGAGAGAGAGAGAAAGAGAAATATAGAAGAATTTAGAGAGAGAGAGAGAAATATAGAAGAATTTAGAGAGAGAGAGAGAAATATAGAAGAATTTAGAGAGAGAGAGAGAGAAATATAGAAGAATTTAAAGAGAGAGAGAGAGAGAGAAATATAGAAGAATTTAGAGAGAGAGAGAGAAATATAGAAGAATTTAGAGAGAGAGAGAGAAATATAGAAGAAATTCTATAATAATACCCTTGAGTGCACCTTGTATAAGCAAATCTCTCAAAGAGACTGAAGAAAAATTGTTTCAATAATACTTTCTTTTTAATCACATCTAAATCCAACATTTCATTCATCCAAAAGGCAGAATTTGATACATATCTATAATTCAGTATTTTTCTAGCATTTAATGGGGGACAAATTCTCAAGTTTGTAAAATTGGTGACACATGGAATGATTGATAAATATTGGATAAAAAGGGGCAAATATTCTTTGAATCACTGCATATGGATTTATTGTTTTTGCTGTATCTATATTTTAAACTATCCATTTTCATGTTCATGGGAATGTATTTGTTACTATAAGAGCCAAAATGGCACATCATAAATGTTTTGTTAGCACAATATCATTAAAATGCACTTGGTGAATAAAGCAATTTCCAGTTCAGTTGGTAACTTAAAAATTGTATGGGATTTTTGCTTGCACTCAGCCTAATAATAACAATGATTTTTATATCAAATATTTAATAGAAAATTATATCAATACTGAAAGAGGAAAAATATACATATTTAAAAAAATTTTTTTTTTACATATTTTGATATCAGATATAATTTAGGTTTCATTATTTTGTTTATTTACAAATAATTATAATCAAAAAAATGAGAAATATATTGTTAAAAAAATCAAATGATCCCCTTTGGTAACATTTTAAGTTATTATACTAAAAACAAATACCTCTTTAAGTAATGAAATTGTTTTTCACATTTTTTTCTTCAATTATTTGACAAGAAGATTCTATTTTGTATTTGATATCAAGGATATTTTACTAAGAAATATTCCGAAGTAGTCAACTCATTCTATCGTTCCAAGAAGTACCAGACTCATTCTGCCATGCTTTATCTTTTCAAGAACCAAATTAGAACAATAGGGTATTTCAACCATGTTTGGGCTGGACCCGCTCAGTCTTCACTTTCCAGCCTTGATAAAATTCAAAATTGTTTAAGCAGTCTTGTGGGGAAAGACTTATTTTCCTCTTTACAACCGGTTTCCCACAGTAAAGCCACAAGCCTATCACTATTTCTTTGAAAAATGTTCAGATGAGCTCCATTCTGTAGTTCCACTAATTCAGCTATTTACATCTGGAACATGCCATGCCATTTCCTTGAAGTTGAATCATCCTTGTTTCTTCTGTGTTCAAAATTTAACAAAAAAAAGTTCCACTCAGACCACTTTTTCTCAAAAACTGTTACTTTGGGTAACAGACTCCAGCACAGGTGCTTCTGCAAACCCTACAACCTTCAAGTCAAGAATCAATCATTATCTATCTTTATCTTTGTAATAATAATTTTCTACAATCTTTTCTGTCATACACCTCATCCAGCAATATCATTTTAGCAGTAACCCTCTATCTTGAGTAGTTCTCAACCCTTGAATTTTAATATTATATATATTTTTTTTTTCTCAGAAGATATTTGAGAATTTCCAGAGATGATAGATTAAAAAATATCTTTTTCTCATGGATATTTCAAATAGTAGAGTAATGGTACACAAACACTTATTTTTAGCCATGTCATTATTTCAAAATGTTAAATTTTAGAATTTTACTTTGTAGAAATATTAATGTTCAAACTGTTTGAATGTATTAGTCTGTGGTCCCATTTTCACCACTGAAATTTTTTAAAATTCTCTTTAGTTTCTGTATGTGTGTGTGTGTGCATGTGTGCGCGTGTGTGAATGGAATCATTCCTGGTTGAAAACAAATGAGTTAAAGTAAATGTTTCCTAGACATAATTTTTTTTATGTACTGTGTCCCTTCAGGATGTAGGCAATCATGACTCTCCACAATTTCCTGTCTTTTGTGATAAATTTTGTCTTTTTGCTATCACTCCTAATCCCTGTTCTGCTATTTACAGTTATGCATTGTTTTCCTCTGTTGATCTTGCCTTCAATCTGTCCTGTGAGCATCAGATTTTCCAAGTCCTCTTTCCTCATTATGCACCCTAGAAATTTCAACTATCTCTTCCTGATGTTAATTATAAGTGTCCTTTTTGTTTCCATTTTCTCTAAAAAATTTTTTATTGTTGCTCCTATGGTCAGTCCATTGTATTCTCAATATCCTTCAGTAGAACCACATTTCTGTTGCTTCATATCTCTTCTTTATCTAGAGAGGATTGTCTAATATCCACTGCTATATAGAAAGACATTATGTAAATAGTTCAGTGCTCTTTCTTTTGTTTCCAATGAAATTTTTCTATTTCTTAATACTTTGCTTATGTCTTATAAACACAACACATTAGTGTTTAAATTGCAACCATTCTAATTTTATTAAAGAAAATGCTATTTCCAAGTAAACAAAAAATACCATACTGCATTTCTCAAAAATTATTGATCTTAAATGTTCACTGTATAGTGTTTGACAAAATTTATTAATAATAAACTATTAAATAATTCAAATCTTGATGAAGAATAAAAAGAAAATTAAATTATTGCAATGTGGGATTTTATGTTTCTTTTAATAAAGTTGAAAACAACAATACAAGTAACTGTATTGCTGTTGTGTATTAATTTATATTATAACATTCACGTTTATATCACATGAAATTATTTCTGTATTTTTTAAAAGGTAGTTTTATAAATTTTAATGGATATGTTTTTTTTTTTTAATTTTTGCTTTGTAAATTTGTATTAAAACAGTTTCTTCCAAACCTTTTTCACACATGTCCACTTAAAGCACTTGGGGGTACTTATAAATATTATCAATACATCACTTTAATTATAGATACATTTTTTATTAATGAGGTTTATTAAAAACAATAATTAGGCTAGCATACATTTTGATAATATGATTGAAATAAGAATAATTATTATAAAGCACACTGATTAAAAATAGATAGATTAAATTAGCATACATTGTTTATTTAATTAATATGTACCATGTGGCTGATGACTAGCAAAAGTTTTGCAATATTTGTTTCCAACATTAACAAAAGAAACATATTAAACAAATATATTTATTATTATTAAAATATGCAATTTTCACTGCATAGTGTTTCACCTGTTATTAAGATATTTAATATTATTATTATTACTAAAATATGAAATTTTCACTGACAAAGATAGCACTGACAAAAAAAAAAAAAAATCATACTTTTCCTAAGGGTATTTGTACAAAAGTGAACATAACAAACTCAGCTAGAATTCAAAATCGGCTAAATTCTTTTACAAGCAACTAACCATTTCACTACCTGCACAGCCACCATACAAGAATCATGTCAAATTCCTTTCTCCATTAAAAATTAGGAATTCTGATAATCACAACTGAAGGTTATATAAATCATTTCCTTGCACTTATTTTTTTTTTCTTTAAATTGAAGTTTTGTGATAATTTTGCATCGAACAAGTTGTGTGGCACTATTTTACTAACTATATTTGCTCAATTTGTACCTCTGTCACCTTTTGGTAATTCTCTCACTATTTCAAACCTTTTTATTATTATTATTATTATTATACTGAAATACTAATGCTATTACACAACAAATAATATCATGTAAACTTAAGTTTTATATTCACCAGGATTGATTGACTGATTTATTTATTTATTTTTTTTTTTTTTTTTTTTTTTTTTTTACATATTATCAACCCTTTGTGGGTTATTTAAAGCTGAAACATTTTGGATTGTAAAAATAATTCTTTTTTCTCCTTTTGTAAGTGAATATTGCATTAACAGTTCTTTTTAAGAATAATTTTTTCCAGCTTTATGCCGTACTATTTAACTCATATCTGGGGTATATTTGCTGAGAAAAACAAATATTATTCATATGATTTGTATTACTCTAAATATTCTCAAGTTACGTCTTTTATAACTTTTTCTTTTGTATTTGCATCACTACTTTCTCCAGAGAAATCAATGTTAAAATAAATTTTACCAAGACAAGTCACATCTTCGAGTGTTCTTCAGATGTTCAATCTAGAAAGCAGAATATTCTGCAAAATTATCCACAAAATTAATTTAATCCAATTTTTCTTTTTATTATTCTCCATTTTTGTTTTTTTTTTCAGAAAGAATTACAATCAAAGCAGGATTATTTAGGGCTGTAATGGCTATGGACTGCCATAACTGAAAACAGATTCATTTTTAAATCATGACAGTGTTTTTTTTATTTGTTTTTTTTTTTTATGACTTAACCCTTTCTTGGTTATTTATGGATATTTTGGATTGTAAGAATAGTTCTTTTTCTTTAGTGAGTGAATTTTGCATTAAAAAAAAAAAAAAAATGAATGTTTTGGATACAACTACTATTTAACCCATATCAGGGAGGAGTAAATAGATTCATATCTTTCCCAAGGGTATTTGCATATAAGAGAATGTAACAAAACTGACTGGAATTCAAAAATGGCTCACCAATTTCTCATCCTGGCCTACTATCCAGTATACCATCTGCACATCCCAATCATGATAATGAAACAATTCTGAATTAAATATTAAAGTTCATTTACAATTCAATAACTGGAACCAACATGAATAGTATTTCCTAACCCAAAGGACAAACCCATTTTGACTTTTAAAATTTTAGGTGGGTGAGGGGAGAAGGAGAAAAATTAAATAAAATGAATAATTGAATGGAGGATTTAAGACTTTTAGCAGAAAAAAAATTAGTCTTTTTGACACCAAGAAATAAATTATAATACTAATATTGAGTTTTAAAGTATCTCTTTATTTGGTAAATATCTAATTAAATGAAATGGTTATGCAGGAGTAGAGATATTTTTGTAATTTAAAAATTATTTCTGAAGGTTCTGTCTGGAAATCAGGCTGATTTTATGACACAAAAACAAAGAAAGACTTCAATATGGGGTCATCAAAGTGAAAAAAAAGGAACTATTTACAATACTGTGGAATACATGGTTGACCATAGATCACTGACAAATGTAACTGCAATCTTTATTTAACAGTTGCAAGTGGTATAGTGCCTGCTAAAAGTGAATCCTTAAATACATGCTGAACTCATGAATATTCATCAACTAATAGCACTATAAGGATTACTCTTGCACACTTATTGCAAATGGCCACCAACTTGTGAAGCATGCACAACATCATGCTTGCTTAGCTTCAGGAAAAAGGTCAGAAATTTTTCATAGGATTATATATTTTATAAAGAGGACTTTGAATTTTTAAATCATACATTTTGACTGGATATCAGAAATTTTTCATAGGATTATATATTTTATCAAGAGGACTTTGAATTTTTAAATCATACATTTTGACTGGATATCAGAAATTTTTCATAGGATTATATATTTTATCAAGAGGACTTTGAATTTTTAAATCATACATTTTGACTGGATATCAGAAATTTTTCATAGGATTATATATTTTATCAAGAGGACTTTGAATTTTTAAATCATACATTTTGACTGGATATCAAATATTAGGTTGGTGCAAAAATAATGATGTAATAATGTCGTTTTTTACGTATTTTTTAACGTCAAAAAACGACATTATTACGTCATTATTTTTGCACCAACCTAATAATATTTGTGAAAACTTATTTTTCTTGTTTTCAGTTTGTAGTTAGAATTGCAGCTGAGAGATTTATGTCTAAAATATCAGCTTATAAATTAACACAAGATAAAACATAATAGCAAATATTTTTATTTTATATATTGATCTTGCATTGTAACATTACTAACTCTACAGTCTGAATAATTAAAAAATAAATAAAATCACCCAAAACTACACAGCATCAACCATGCAGGATTATCTTGTATGAAGAACCAAATGTTTAAATAAGGAAATCAAGAAGTTATTGTGAGTTTTTTATATTGTGCATTTTGTGGACAACTAAAGTTGCCACTGACTGTAAAAATAACACAGCAAGCATGATTTTGTGTGCACAGAAGCAAATGGCTTGAATTGTGCAGCCTAGCATTGCAGTGTGTAGTGTTTGCATCAGAAAGCATCAAAGTATTTCGTCAAACAAGGCAGAGATTAATGGTCTGACATTTCATGGGGCTGAGAACATGTTGGATATGGAATGCTTTGAGCAAGGGAAATTGGGAAAGGTGCAATGGCGGGTGGGGTGGATTTCAATATTCAATTCACTGGAATAGGTACAGGTAGAAGGAAAGAATGAGAGAGGAGATTAAAAATAAGGAATGTTAGCAGAAATTAAAGTAAGCAGGGAAAGAAAATTAAGACAAAGATGAACAACAAAGAGATGGGGAAGCAGAAAGAAGGAAAAACAAGGAGCAGGCAGAGAGAAGAAAGACCAAGCTTAACAAGGAGATGGAGCTGGAGAGAAATAAGGCCAAATTAAAGAAATGGGACCAAAGAGAAAGAAAACGAAGCTCCCCAGATAGAAGGAAAAACAAGTTGAATAGAAAGAGGAGTTTCAGAAAGAAGGAAGCAGAAATTAAAGCAAACCGATGAAAAAAAAAAACAAAAAAACTAAGACAAAAATGAACAGAAAGAGGTGAAAGCAGAAAGAAGGAAAAGGAAGGAACAGGCAGAGTGAAGAAAGATCAAGCTGAACAAGGAGATGGGACTGGAGAGAAAGAAAACTAAGCTGAACATAGAGAATGGTTCACAGAGGAGGAAAACTAAGCTTGATAGTGAGAATGGTTCAAAGAGAAAAAAGACCAAGCTTAACAGAGAGAGGGGTTCTAGAAAGAAGAAAGATCAAATTGAATAGAGAGAGAGATTCCAGAGAGAAAAAGGATCAAACTGAATAGAGAGAGAGAGAGATTCCAGAGAGACCAAACTGAACAGAGAGAAGGTAGCCAGAAAGAAGGAATAAGCTGAACAAAGAGAGGGGAGCCAGAAAGAGAGAAAATATAGATGAACAAAGAGAAAGGTAGTGAGAAGAGGAGGATCAAACTGAACATAGGATTATTGGGGGTAGTGGGGGTAGAAGAAAAACTGAGAAGAAAAGAGGCATGAGATCAAATTGTACAGGTAGTGGATGGCCAGAGAGGAGGAGGTGGAAGCACGAGCGAATGGGATAACGAAGTGCAAGTTGGATAACAGAAAAAGAAAAGAAAGCAAAGATGATAAGGTTTATTGTTGAATGCTTTGCTTTTATGGGGACATTTAAAGGCATTACTACATTTGCTGTGAGATGCTTCCTTGTGCACAGAAATCTGACAGGCAGATAAGAATTAGAAGAAATGGTGCAGAATTAAAAGAAAAAAAATAACAGGGAAAAGTGCTTATTGTATCATTTACTTGATGAGTGAAAAAGAAATGTCTATTGCTATTTATTATCTACATTTGTGTTATGTTCATGTTACCAAACACTGTATAAATATTAAGAATGTTCTAATCTTAATGAGAAGAGAGAAAAAGTCCATTTAAACAGGTTCTGAATCAAAACAGAAAATATACAAAGGAAAATATTTGAAAATTGCTGTGAGTTCTGAGAGAAAACAAACATAATGAAGTGATTTTAATCATTCTAATATTGCATGTCATTATTCAGTATTGATTGAAGCATAACTTAAGTTACATTAACCTGCAGTGCTTCTTCTTCACCACTTTAAAATTTTTGATATCTTAAATCTTCTATAGAAACAGCATTGTTCTGTTAGTTTGGCTGTACAGAAAAAAAAAAGGAATGCCTGATTTTTAAATAGGAGCTGATGGTAGTAGATAAGATAGACTCATGGCTGTATACTTTACTGAGCTATATTTTACAATGTGTCTAAAAAAAATGTACTCACTTTTTGTTGTCAGTTTAAATATTTATAAACATGAATTTAATTACATTTAATATTTAATTTAAACCATTAATCTTCTTTGCAAGTCAATGAACACTGCATTTATTATCATTTAAAGAGTGAGTACATTTGTTTTGGGATGTCTGTATTTCTTATGTATGGCTGAAACAAGGTTTTATTATAATTTATTCTTTTTTTTTGTGATCTTTGAAGGTACATAAAATATCTTTACTGTAGATTTTATTAAGCCTTTTATATATCAAACAGAAGTGATAACAGGTAGCAATGTTGTTTTTGCAAAGGTATTCTAAAAAAAAAAAAAAAAAAAAAAAAAAAAAAAAAAAAAAAAAAGAATAAAGAAAGGTCACTTCTCTCCTATCAATCAATGCACACGTTTGCTCATTTCATTATCTTTACAATCTATGAAGAAACTACCAAACAGATCTTGAATTTTTGAACAAAGGTATTATAATTTTTTAGATTAATTCTTTAACAGTACTGATGTTAAAAGTAACAGAAACATATCTAAAATGTAATACTCAAAAAAAAAAATAAATAAAGGGTGTATATAAATATTACACATGTATTTTCATTTTTAGAGTTCTTTACTCCAAAGATTATTCAATATACACATCTAAAGACTATAGTTTCAAATCATTTGGCTGGTTGTTCATATCTGTCTGTTTGTTAGTGTTCCTAGCTAATCCCTGTTGGAGACACTGTTCAGGCTTATTTGTGTTTAAGACCTACAGAGTGAACCAGTGATTTATACTGAAACTATACTATAGAACAAATATGTGAGCAATGACAAAGTTTTAAAGAAAATTTAAACAAAAAGGAAACTTATGCTCAACATCAGGAAGAAACAGTTGAAATTTCTAAAGTACATAAGGAGGAAAGAAGGCTTGGAAAATCTGATCTGATAGATTGAAGGCAAGAGGAAAACAATGCATAACATACTTAGTGAGTTTGAGTAAATGGATGGCAGAACAAGGTTTAGGAGAAATAATAAGACAAAATTTATTAAGAGCTACGAAGGATAGGAAATTGTGGAGAGTCATGATCATCTATATCCTGAAGAGACAAGAGACAAAGAAAAAAAATGTTGAGCAGACCTTAGTTACAGGTTCTTAGAAAGAGTGTATAATCTGGTGTGACCACCATTTTGAACAAGGCTAGTATACTGAAAAACTCAGTCGCAATTACTTGTGACTTTGTGCAATCACAATCATCATTGACCTCCCAACAATTTCATCTGCCCCATTTAATTTTCCCAAACTTTATTTCCCTTTTTACAAACTTTTTAAACACCTTTTGTGGACACCTTTTTTCTTTCACTTTTTTTGTATGGTCAGAGAAGTTTTTAGAAAAAGTCTGCTATTGTCCAAATTTTACCATAATCAAAAAAAAAAAAAAAAAATTTCAAGATGAATCATTATGATTATTCAAAAGGTTCTTTATGGTTAAACCAACCATTTTTGTAATGTCTATTAAAAATAAGAATACAAAAATATTCAGATTGTTTTAATGGGCATTTTAATCTTCAAAAGAAAACTTAGATGTGATCATTCACTGGTTAAAATTTATAATTACCTGGAGCTCAGATTGGTAAAAATGTTAATTAAAAAAATGAAATTACTATATCTGATGGCTCCTATTTCAGAAGATAATATTTTTGAAAATTGTTGAATGGTACATCAAATGTTATTGGAACTTCATCCCTGTTCTTTACTTAGCTCAGTTAAAAACAAGATTCTTTTTGTGCATTTATTACAAAAGTTTCTCAACTGGTGTGCCCAGGTGCACTCACTAATGAACCCTGAAAGGTAACCAGGTGCACCCCAGGTAAACAGAAGAGTAATTTATTAATTACTTTTATATTTAAAAAAACCTTTTATTTTTTAAAAGCTAAAGACATGTAATATCTTTAAAATAAATTCTTGTTGTTTCAGGAGACAACTTATTTTCCTATTTTCAAATTTTAGGACTAATTTTTCCTTATTAAAATTTAAAATGCATTTTAGAGTTTTAGTTATTTTACAAGTGTGCCCTGAAGTAAAAAGATTGAGAAACACAAATGTGTGATAAATTATAATTAAAATAAATTAGAAGAATTGTTGAAGAAATATTTACAACCTATTCTTCTGTTTAACCCTTCTTAATGCAATAAAAGGTATGTAAATATTGTGCTTTGCATTATGTAAACATTGTATAGTTGATTAATGAAAAAACAGAAGAAATAAAATGGAAACATCTTCAATTTACTTGGCTTTTTTTTTCTAAAGCTATTACAAGAGCAATGAAGAAATGGAAGGAGAAAGATCAGAAAGAAAATATTGTCAAGACAATTGGCTGTGGTTGGCAGAGGTGCAATGCAATCAAAGAATTATTTGCTATCCAAGGAAGCAGCAACTGAGTCCAAATTAACAAACCAAATGGAAAGAAGAGTTGAATAAAGCATCACCAAATAAGAGAGGAAGTGCAAAAAAGTAAAAGGACACAGAAGAAAAAGAAGAAAAAAAAAAGTAGAAAAAGAAAAAGCAGAAAAGAAGCAGAAAATAAAGAAAATGCAGAAGAAAAAAAAAATAAAGAAAAAAGAAAATGCAGAAGAAAAAGAAAAAAAAAGAAAAATGAAATGAATCAGTTGAAGAAAATGAAGAATAGATAGCAGAAGTAGAAAAATAAAAAGTAGATGAAACAGAATAAAAAAACAAAGAAAAAAGAAAATGCAGAAGAAAAAGAAACAAAAATAGAAGAAAAAGAAAGATGATGAAAAAAGAAGAAACTGGCAAACAGCAATAGACTTGTTGTTATTCTCCTTGGTACTTTAACTGCATGAATTTAAGCATACTACTATATCTTATCATTTCACAGTTGAATTAGCTAGATGTAACCATAAGTTCTATTCTAATAATTTCTTTTCTCTCACTGTTCACCTGTAGAACTCTCTTCCAGTTTCTTGCTTCTATGCCAACTACAATCTTCAAAAAGTTTAATGCAGTGTCAATCAGAATCTTCTATCTCCCTAAATCATATTCTTTTATTGTCATTTCTCCTCACTAAAGTCTTCTCATTCTCTTTCACTATCAGTAACCCCTTGCATCTTACTGACTTTATCATTTTGCTTGGGGTAAAATGATTAAAAAACAAAAAAAATAGAAAATTTCTAAAGTGGAGCAGTGGCTAAAAAATGACTTTCAAAAATAAAACTAGTCCGGTTATGTGAATAAAGAAAAAATGCAATGTATTTTTTTAAGTTCTTTATTTAAAAAATCTTCTATGTGCTTCATCCCTTCAGGACATAGAAAGTTGTGGAGAGCCATGATTGTCTATCTTGTGTGGTTCTTAGCAGATTTCCTTCCTTTGTTAATCTCCATTCTGCCATCCATTCAGATAAGCTTATCTGGTAAGTGGCTTACTACCCTCCCTTGCCATCAATAAGCCCTGTAAGGGTCAAGTTTTCCAAGCCATCCTACCTCATTATGTATCCAAGGAATTTCAGCTATCTTTTCCTGATTCTAAATATTTCTTTCTGTTGCCATTTTTTCAAGACTACCTTGTTGCTTATTCACTCTGTCTATGGAATTTTCAGTATACATCTGTTGAAAAGTGAACATTAGTAAAGTAAAAAATAAAATAAAAGTAACTTTGATTAATTTGTTTTCTATGTTTTGTAATGTTGTCTGGGGGTATTGAAAATAATAACTAAAATGGCAACTTACAAAGTATGAGGGTTTATTTTAAACAAGAACAATAGAAATAGATATTTACAAGTTCGTGTGAAGCTGGAAAGCAAGTTCCCTTGAGACCAACGCCATAGATGCTTATATTCCTACTGGTACTGTCCATTTAATAGAGGTGTATCAGTTCTTTGTATACTGAGTGTTATCAATTACTACTGGAACAGTTCATTTAATAGAGGTGTATCAGTTCTTTGTATACTGGGAGTTATCAGTTTGTTCTCTCCAACACTATGGCTTAACACTTTGCAGATTATTTAATGAACCAGAAAATATCTAAGAATTTTTGGTAGAAAATAATAATGGTTTAGTGATACAAGTCTTACTAATTAACCTATAGCTGGGGAGAGAAGAGGTGGATTCATACTTTTCTCAAGGGTATTTGCACATAAGTGAATATAATAAACACAACAGGAATTGGAATTTGGCTCTCCAATTAACAATTCCGAACCATTATCCATTACACCACCTGCACAGTACCCGGTATTCCCAAGCAGTCACGCACTGATCAGGCTTGACTTTGCTTAACTTCAGTGATCTATGGGAACCAATGTTGCAACATGATCTGGCTAAAAGCCTAAAATAAACTTTAAGACTTGAATGTGTCAAGTATCCAAACCAATAGTTTTTATACGGTAATGCCTAAGAAGCATAATTTTGTAAAAATTTAAACCAGTTTTCATATTTACTTCTGCTAGAAAGATATATTTGTTGAAGGGAAATATTTTGACAATTCTCAATAAATCTACAGTAGAAGTCATACAGTGATTTCAGTTACATAAGGACAAATACATAATTGAGCATTATGGGTACTTAGTAACATTTCTTTAAATTTGTGTTCAAACAAAAAAAGACTCACTTAGCAAATGTAAAAAAAAAAAAAAAAAAAAAAAAAATCTCTATATATTTATTTTTAATATCTATGGAAATATCAAAATAGATTCCATGTAAAAGTGAAAAATTTGGAAATCATTCTGTTGTTTCCATAAAATTCAGGTAAATGAAAAATACAAAAAAAGAAAAAAGTTATAAAAACAATGCCATCATTTCAAAATAACTCACTGATATTATCAAAGTGAAGTATATATTGATTTTCAGTTTGAAAAACTCAATAAAAATCAGTGCCTTTGAACAGTTGAGAAGAATAATTTCTCCTGTTTGCAATATCATATAATATATAATACATACAATTATATTACAATTACATAATAATTTTTTCTTGCAAGAATCTATCTTACATATTTATAAATCTACCATTCATCCATGCAGTGAATATTGCTGCCACATCTGGTTTGGTGCTTCTGCTATACATTTAGAGATTCTTAATAAAATACAAAAGAATCTGAAATGTTATTGGTACTGAACTGGCATCTCAGCTTCAGCCACTTTCCTATCGCCATAACATACATCCCTGTGCTTTTTCTATAAATATTTTCATAGTAAACGTTCTGATGCATTTTCTTCTTTGGTACCTAGACTTTATGAATTTAAGCATACTACTAGATTGGCAGTAAGGTCTCATCATTTTACATTTGAAATGGTTAGATTTTAAAAGTTTCTTCACTTAACACTTCTTTAAATCATAGAATTCTATTCTAGCTTCTTGCTTTCTAGTCAACTTTGATTTTCAAAAATTTAAATGCAAAGTCACTCATCTGTCTTCATAATTCCTTTTCTTTTATTGTACTCTCTTCTTAATAGTGTTTTTTTTTTGTCTCATTCTTTCACGCTCACTGGCTTTATTGTCTTGAAATTATTAAAAAAAAACACAATAATTACACAGTCTGAACATGCTAAGTGTATTTTTAAGGCACTCCAACATGGGATTACTATTAATTCTAAACAACACAGCTTAGAATACAAACTCAGAAAAGTACACAAATCACATGAAAACAGCTAATGAATTATCTGAAATCACTTGGGACAATAATTACTAAAGACAGTTTCTAAACTCTTTTTGTTCTTATAAAAGAACAACTATAAAGGACATTAGAAAAAGTGAATAATAAAGCTTATAACATTTTTCTTAACTGTCACATTCAATGAAACATGTATAAAAAAAATTAAACATCATATTAGTAAGAGCACATGTTTGAGTAGATAGCCCTATATTTTTTTAAACAGTCTACCAGTTTTGAAATCAAGAGTCCTAATAAAGAAAATGCACCTTCTGACAAAAATCAAATCCATATTCTTAATTAGGGAAACTGTCAAGTGTACTTTGCCATTAAGCCACAAGAAGCAAAGAAGTAAAGTTCAGTTACCCTACTAAAAGAGATTAAATCTGTTAACTTCATTTTACCCAAAATGTAATGTAAATTTTAAGCAATTAAGGGATTCTTTTTAATCTGACATTATTTTATATTACTATAAAGATTTATTGGGTATATATGTTTGAACAGACACCCATTTTTCAAACAGTGAAATCTACCAGTTTAGAGATTGAAAGTCTTAATAAAGAAAATATGTTTAGAGTAATAGGAAATAATGTCAAATTTTAAAAAGATCCACATAGATGATAATTGCTGTCTTCTTGTTAAATGATCATAACCATTGCTAACTTTTTCGTAGAATTTGTTATTGTTGGTCATGAGACCAGTAGCAACTTTTGAAAAAAAACGAAAAAAAAACATACTGTGTGTCTGTATCTCTATCGTGTGTGTGTTGGTGTATATATATATATATGTGTGTGTGTGTGTATATATATATGAAAAAATATAGTTTCAGGGTGGGCTATATTATGGAATACAGTGCTCAATATCAGAGATAGAGCATATGTAAATATAAATTTAAAAGTGAACATTGAAGTCAACACTTGGAGGCGACAGGCTGTTTCATGCTGGACACAATGGTCAGGCCGCGAATTCGCAGCCTGACGACCGAGTCCAGCATGAAACAGCCTGTCGTCTCTGAGTGTTGACCTCAATGTTCACTTTTATTTATATATATATATATATATATATATATATATACACACACACACAAACAAACAAATCAGTGCCTGTTGCTTTGTAATGCACAAAACATATGCTATATTTTTGTTTATCTAAAAGTATTAACTGAAAATTTGATATTAACAAACATATTGAAAGCTAGAGGGACTGGAAAACAATATATAATCTACCTAATGAGCTTGGCATTAATGGTTTGCAGAACAGAGTTTAGAAGAGATAAAAAAGAGAAACTTTACAAAGATCTACAAAGAACAGAAAATTGTGGAGAGCTATAATCACCCTATTCCTGAAAGCATACATCAGATAGAAGAAGACTAAATATAGAGACCAGTTATATGTTTTATGTTATTCTGCATAAATAACCACAAAATATATCTTTATAAAATGGTGGGAAAGAGGGCTTGGAAAATCTGATATTCACAGGACACATTTGAGACAAGAGGGTAGCAAAAATATTATAATTTGGACTAATGAGCACAATTTTAATAAAAATTATTGATATTTTCTTTAAAAATTTAATTTTAGTTCTAATTGTGAGAAAATAGCATGAATTTAATTATAAAGAAATAAAAATTATTGTTGCATGCTCAAAGCAGATTTTACTGTTACATTGAATGAAACATGTCAATTTTTTTTTATTGTCAATAACTTAAATTTTGTTATGACTGATGCCTGTCAACAGAAAAATTTTAAACTTTTTAATAAAAAAAATCTAAAAAATAAACTAGCTATTAAAAAAATATTTTATTTTAATGACAACTTTTATGTACCTTTCAGGACATTGGTGATTATGGATCTCCGCAATTTTCTGTCCTTTGTAGATCTTAATAACTTTTGTTTTTTTGCTCTCTTTTTCAAACCCCACTCCACCATCCATTTGCTTAAGCTCACCAGGTAGGTAATTGTGAAACACATTATTTAACTTTTACTTCAAATATTCAAATATAGTGAAAAATACATTTGTTTACAGAAGGTGTCTGTTACCTGTTAAGTCAATTCAAAAGTCAAGTGGGTTTATATTGAGTCAACTTTCTTCTTTTATGTGCTGTGTCCCTTCACAATGTTGGTGATCTTTACAATTTTCTGTCCTTCGCAGCTATTAATAAATCTTGTATTTTTGTTATCTCTTAAACCTTGCTCCATCATCCATTTACTCAAGCTTTGTATCAAGTATCAAATTTTCCAAGCCATTTTTCCTTGTTATGTGCCCTAAAAATTTCAACTTTCTTTCTGATATTAACTATAAGTTTCCTTTTTGTTCCAACCAACCTGTCTATTTTGAAACCTGGGTCTTCTTTGATTTTTTTTTTTACAGTGATGTTCACCCCTTTATAAAGATCCAAGAGCCACTCACCACAGAGGGTTACAGAATAAGAGGCACAGTTTATGGGGGATATGTGGGGGAAATAATAATTGACTCTAGACTTGAACAGGTTAAGATTGTAGTGATCAGGGAAGCATCCTCTTGGAAGTCAATTCCATAAAGTAGTGGTTCATGAGAAGAAGCTGCTTGAGTGTTACTTACATCTCACCAATGGAATACGAAGGGAATGAGAGTGGTTCACTATAATGTGTATGGTATGGCAGGTCTTAGCCATGAAGTTTAGATAGAACTGGGGGAACTAAGGAATGTAGTTCATCTGAACATTTTCTATGGAAATAGTAATAGAACAGTGATAGTCTTGCAATGTTACATCTGTGAGATCCTAAAGAGGAATTAGTACAAGATATCCTTGATTATGGGTTACGGAATGAGAATATGGAATGAATAAAGGACTCAGTTCAAAATTCTAGGATTATTACCAAGTATTACAGTCATCTGAAGAAGGCCAAAGGTTACAAGTCGAAATGTCATGACTTTAACAACCAAATGAAGACACAAATTCAAATGAATCAATATAGAATAATGATACTCTCTGTTGTAACCTAGGGAAGGTTACTGAATAGAATAATCACATGAAGGTTGGTAATGAACGATAATACTTAGGACAAGAACCACACATATAAGATTTGCCAGCTGCACATAGAAGTAGTCAACTGCTAAAAGTAAGTCAAGTGAATGAATCTCCAATTGCAGACAGTATATAAAATGTGGCACAAAGCTAAATTTAATGTGGAGTTCCTGAGCCTGTAGGCTCAGCCAAAAATTCCCCGTAGAACCCCTATAAAATGGGGTTGGGTAAGGGTTTCCCAAGACAAGCCTCTGCTCTTCAGCATAGCCCCATTTGAGGATGCTCTCTGACCAGAAGCAGCCCTGCTGAAGACAAACCTCCAACTGCGGGCCGGCAGACCCACACATACAGTATTCACTAACGTATTTATGGGAATGGTGGCATAACCATTATTGTCCATAGGTATGTTACAACACTCTCTCATCCATGAAACTCAGAGTGAAATAACATGATTGATAGATTATTTTTTTTTTTTTACAGCATATCAACCCATTAAAAGTTATTTGAAACCAGAAAATATTTTTAGATTGTAAACATTTTTTTGGAGATAATGATTTTAGTGATACAAGTCTTACTAATTAACCCATAGATGGAGAGGAGAAGTGGATTTATACCTCTCCTAAGAGTATTTGCATGTAAGTGAATATAGTAAACCCTACAAGAAGTGAAACTCTACTCTCAGATTAAGAATTCTGAACCATTATCCATTACACCATCCACACATTCAATCTTACAGCACCTTGTATTCCTCATCCATCTAGGTACTGACCAAGCTCAATGTTGCTTAACTCAGTGATTGTACAGGAACCTGTATTTCAATGTGATATGGGTTTAAGCCTGAAAAGTAATAATTACAGTTAATTATTAAATAATTATCCATAAAAAGGGATCTCTGAGAAAATTTTGGAATAGCCCACATGCCAAAATGTATCTAAATAGAAAAATTTATTTTGGAATGCCTTTCCATTCAGGCCAAGAACTTTTCAATACCCTCTTGGATATAATCTATTCTATAACAGAAAACACAATATGATTTCATCTATATATCTCTATAAGCTTGATCTCTTCTTGATAATGAGATATTCTTTTGTAATGGTAACAGGAGACAATAATCATGTTACCCTAATAATGGAATATCTCATTAGTAAATAGAGGAAATCAGGCTGCTATTATTTTGCTTTTTGTTTTGTATTAGCTTTCTTTCAATATTTTTACTTTTAATAATTTTAATTCTTCATTTCCTTCAGGATGTGGGTGATAAATTCCTACTCTTTCTAGCTCTTAGTAATATTTATGCTTTTACTATCCCTCCCAGTACCTGGTCTGCCATCCATTTACACAAGGTCAATAGATGGGTTACATGCTACCTCCCTCTGATGTTCCTGCCCTCAATATAACCTGTGAGTGTCAGATTTTGCAAGCCTTCTTTTCTCATTGTGTCTAAGAAATTTCAATTGTCTCTGATTTTAAATATAAGTGACATTTTTGTTTCCATTTTCCTTAAAACTTACTTGTTGATTATATACACTGTCAATAATATTCTTGGCATCCTTCTGTAGAACCACATCCGTTGCCTCAAATCTCCTCTTCAGAAATCATTTATAATACATTTCTGTAGTAAACCCATTAGCAATACATTAACATTATACATATAATAGCCATGTTCTGTTAGTAATTCTTGCATTAATTCCTAACCTCTGTCAACCCTCTTCCTTCCACTTCACATTGTCAATGCATAATATATAGACTAAGTGCTTAAATATCCTCAAAACAAATTTCAAATAAAACCAAATACAAAATTTCATAACATATTCTAAAATATTTTTACTCTATCACCAGAAATATTTGGTTTTTCAGTGCATAAAATGACTAACACTAAGAATGGAGAATGGTTGAGTACCATTAACCCTTTAGCATTCAACCCATCCAAAAACCAACCCCTAAATATTGGCTCTCAATGTTTAACCCATCATAACTTCCACCATAATTGCTCTGCCATAATATATGACAATATCATCATAAATAATGCAGGAAACAGTGAGACTTTGACTATAAACAACGAGACTGACTATAAACAATGAGATTTTGAGAGTCAATATTTACAGAGTGTGTATGAGCATGTTGATGTTAAAGGGTTGACATCAATGAATAGCAATAGAAATAGCTGGAAACTTGCCTACTTATATTCTTTTATGTGCTATGTCCCTTCAGGACATGAGTGATCGTGACCCGCCACAAATTCCTATCCTTTGTAGCTTTTAGCAATGTTTCTCCCTTTATTATCTCTCCCAATCACTGTTCTGATATTTGTTTACACAAGTTTGCTAGATAACTATTTCCCACTGCATCTCTTGCTTTTGATATGTCCTATAATTTTTAAGTTCTCCAAGCCTTTTTTCCTCATTATGTGTCCTAGAAATTTCAACTTTCTGATTCTAAATGTAAGCATCTTTTTTGTTCTTATTTGTTTTAAAACTTCCTTGTTTTTCACATGCACTATACATGATATTCTCAACATCCTTCTACAGAACTACATCTCAAGTCATCTCATCTATGAGGAAATTATCCTACATTCACTTCTATATAGGACAATCGATATTACAGTGCAGCTCAACACTTTTCTTTGTTTCTAAAAAAATGTTCCTGTCTATTAATATTTTGTTTAGACTCTAAATAGCATCCTTCATTATTCCAATGTACTTTCAAATCTCTATGTCATATTTTCCATAATCTGTTATGACACAACCAAGATAATTGAAATTCTGATGTCTCCAATTGGGCTCCCCCTCTTGCTGGCAATTTCATATACTCTCTTTTTACAGTTAATAATTACTACAGGAAGATTGATATTACATAACAGTTCAGCACTCTTTTTTGGTAATGCAAACTGAATTCAAATGCAGTTAGCATTAAAATACAATCATGATTATTGTTTCATCATCCCTGCTAACTCTATTATATCACCTCTGGTCCACACCCTATAACCAGAATGTGTTGTGCCAATGCATTTGTAATCATTAGAAGAAATGGAAGTTGTGACACAATTCTACCTGTGATCTTATAAATTGCTAGTAAATGGATAAACACTGAATGTGAAAAAAAAAATCTTTCTCTTACAGAACAGGGAAAAGTGTTCACAGCCAAAAATCAAAAAAAAAACAAAAACAAAAAAACCTTTCATGCAGAGCTTTCAAATTTGTTATGCAGTGTTATTGGACCCAGGGGAAGGATTTAATGTCAAAAATTGTTCTTGATGAGGAAAGGCAAGGTGTCTGCATCTAGTCTATGATATGGAATTGTTTTTCATAGTAACAATTACCATTTACAAATTTTATTATCACTAACAAAGAAAAAAAATGTGTGATGATAAATGAATTTCACAAACTTTCCTCCCAAAACAGAGGTTCTATTTTTCATGATATCTTTATTGGAAAGTTATTAGTAACAAATAAAATTTACTTTTCTTTTACACTACTAATTGATGTGCACTTACTGTACATGACCTGTGTGGTGTTGCTGAAAAATGAACCTTTATAAACATGAGTATTACTTAATAAAATAGATACTTCTTAGTTACACATGAAATTCTTTCACTTTAGTATAAGTAGTGATATAGAGACAATCTAAAGCAAATAAAGTGATAATTCCATTTTTTTATGTGTCATTTCCCTTCAGGATATATGTGATCATGACTCTCCACAATTTTCTATCCTTTGTAGTTCAAAGTAATTTGAATTGTCTCTTTCCGATTAAGTATAAGTGTCCTTTTTGTTAACATTTTATTAAAAACTCCCTCATTATCAAAATTATTTTTTAATCATTTCATCCCAAGGAAGGTGATAATGCCACTAAAATGCAATCTCCTCACAGATAAAGCAGAATTTTGAGGCAACAGAAATATGGTTCTACAGAAGGAGGATGAGAATATTATGGACAGAATTTGTAAGCAAACAAGGGCATTTTTAAAAAAATGGAAACAAAAAGGATACTTATACTTAGAATCAGAAAGTGAAAGTTGAAATTTTGGGACACAATGAGGAAAGAGGGCCTGGAGAATCCAACACTCATGATGTATTCATTCATTTTCTATGGCATGTCAACACTTTTCAGATTATTTAAAGTGAGGAAATTATTTTTGGGGGGATTATAAGAATTAGTTTTGGAGTTAATAATGGTTCAGTGATACAAGTTTTAATAATTAACCCATAGCAGGGGGAAGAAGAGGTGGAGTCATATGTTTCCCAAGGGTAGTTGCATGTAAGTGACTATAAGTGAATACGAATTGAACTTGGCTCTCCATTTAAGAAGACTGAGACATTATCAATTACACGGCCTGCATATTCAAGCTTACAGTATCTGCTATTCCCAAGCAGTCCCCCATCTATCTACTGACCAGACTCAATGTTGGTTAACTTCAGTGATCATACAAGAACCAGTGTTTCAATGTGATATGACCGTAATCCTCTAACACTCAGGGTACATATTGAAGGCATGAGGGACAGACAGAAACAGAGTAACCTACTTAGCAAGCTTGTGTAAATGGATGGCACAACAGTGAGTAGGAGGGATGGCAAAAAGACAAATCTACAAAATTAGTGGAGAGTCATGATCACCCACATTCTGGAGGGATATGCCACACAGAATATTACTACTACCACTACTACTATACAAACAACACCTACAGACATATATATATTTTTTTGTGAAAATATGCTAATAGTTTACATCCTTTTTGGCATCGACATTGGCTTGAGTATGAAGGATTGGCCAACATGCTGCAAACAATTTCAAGTATAAACATATACCATATCTACCATACTCTCCTATATGATTGCAAATACTATTTATAACAGTTCTGTGCAAGGTCTTCTTACAGCATATATCCAAATGAATGCAAGTATATATTGTATAATATTCTGAGACCTGAAAGTAAAAATCTTTAATTTTCATAAATGTACTTATTGACATAGTCAGATCACACTGAAACACTGGTTTTTGTCTAATCCTCAAAGTTAATAAACAGAGCCTGGCCAGTATCTAGATGGATGACTTCTTGGGAATACCAGGTGCTGTAAGCTTGGATATGCAATATGTAACAGCTTGGAATGAGAAATTCCAGCCAAGTTTGTTGTATTCACTTACACACAAATACCATTGAGAAAGGTATGAAGCCATCTCCTCCATCTATGGGTTAAATAGAAAGAAGCTTGATTGGCCAAGCATGCATCACACATGGCACCTAAGGGAGAAACTCATTGATATATTTTAGAAATTTAGAAAAAAAAAAAACATAATTTTTAAAAATATTTACTGCTTTGGAAAGTAGATTTTTTCTTATGAAATTTTTCTGATGACACTTGTTCATCAATGAAGCATAATCAAAGGAGACATTTTCCTAATTCTCGTATATATTTATTTAATGATTTTTTTAATATATGTTTTACTGTATATATTTTAATATATTTAAAAAAATAAGTTAAACTTAACATTCCCAGCATTTCTTCTAGTTTGTTTTCATGTAGTCCAATGAAATCTTAAAGGATGAAACATGGTACATGAAAACTTTTCCACTTTGCTATAGGTTTTGCCTAAAATTTTTCTTGATATATAAAAATTTATATATATATATATATATATATATATATATATATATATATATATATAGATATATATATAGATATATATATAGATATATATATATATATATACACACACACACAAATGTAAAGAGAATAAAACAAATATAAATTCAAACCACTATCTTTGATCACCACCTGATCAGATGCCTGAATTGGACATCGAAACAAATATGCATTTTTGTAGTGGTAACTTGTATGTTCAAATGTAATAACTTAAAATAAAATATATATATATATATATATATATATATATATATATATATATATATATATATATATATAATATGCATCAATTACACAATTTATATATAACTATACATTAATTACATAACATATTTAGTCATGAGTGTTTTTGTGTACTCAATAGCATTTCTGATAATATAGACAAACCCATCTCTCTACATCTGTTTGCAAATATATTCATGTTTGAATGACTTTTACACCTAACCTACCATGTCGCTTAAACAGTCTGTAACTGACCTCGCTGGCATCAACACTTAACTTTTCAATCACTCAATCTCTCATACAAGTGGTTGACTTTCTTATAAATGTCCCCAGTAACCCAGACGGTATTGCTTCCCTTCTCTTTACCTCACACCACAAGGTTTTTCTTGTCTGAGTCTATCCTTCACATCTACAACTCTACCATTCATCCATGCATGGTATACTATTGCCATATATGGTCGAGTACCCCATTGTTCATCTTGATGTTCTCGACAAAATCCAAAGACAGATATGCAATGCAATCAGTCCTGACTTGGGGTCTCGACTCCAGTCACTTTCTCAACTCTGTCATTTCTATAAATATTTTCATGGCATCTGCTCTGACAAGCCTTTTTCACTGTTGCTCCAACTACATGAATTTAAGCATCCTACTAAGTTGGCATCTCGGTCCCTCTTTTTAATGTTGAAATAGTTAAATTTAACTGCTTCTACTTCAACAGGTTCTTCTCTCACACTTCCCAACAGTGGAACTCCCTTTTTCTTACTTGCTTCCCTGATAACTATAATCTTCAAAAAGTTAAATGTAATGTCAATCAACATCTTCTGTTGCCTTGATCTCTGTTCTTTTTGTTTTTACATTTTCCTCAATCCCCCTATACCAAGTGTTTTCCCTTACTTACACTCTCTGTAGCCTCTTGTGTACTAGTAGCACTCCTACCTTGCTTGAGGTGAAATGCTAAAATATATATATATATATATATTAATCTATTCTCCACAAGCAAGGCAAGTGAAAGGATATAAGAAAAAGAAAAACATTAAGGACTCAGAACAATAAAAATAAACAGGAATTAAGAAGATAAAATATAATCATTGACATTGCATTTTAATTTTTCAAGATCAAACTTGACTGGAAAACAAGAAGCTGGAAGAGAGTTTTACAAGCAAGAAGTGTCAGAAAAGAAACTATATATAATTATGCATTAATTATATATTTTTCCCCCTAAAATAACATTTTTACTAAACTGAAACAGTCCAGTACTGTATTTATTAATCATAGGGGGATCATAGATGGTACATTCAGATAAAAATATATTGAAAGTGCCATGACCTCTGAGTCTCTTAGACTCTTATTACAATATTTTGCTATTTCCACCTGTTATACTAAAAATGTCTCCATGTGTAAATGGATGTAATTTTTGAAAAATGAATAGATTTATTTTTATTCCAACATTTCTATAACTTCAAATGTTATTATTGTGGATATATTTTATTTGAAATGGACACCCCATTTTTATTTACTAGACAATGTGCATTACTCTCTGAATTTCTGGTATGAGGCATTATCATTATTTACATGTGGACTATTGTCCCCATCTTTGTTGTTGTTATAACAACATTTCAGCCCTTGTACCCTTCAGCCTTCATCAGGTGTATATCGATCCGGGTAACCTACAGGGAACTCAGAACTGAATCCTTTATTTAATCTACAGGTGTAGTCACTCCTGTAGATTAAATAAAGAGTTGAGTTTGGAATTCCCTGCAGGTTAACTGATGAAGGCCGGAGTGTATAATGGCCAAAACGTATAAACAACAATGTAGATAAGGACAACAGTTCACATATAAATAGTGTGTATTACATCAATTGGCCTGTTCACACAAGAAATTTTATCAAAAAAATTGTTCCACAAGGGGGATATAGGTTCCATCTCTGCTGGCGGAGGCATTTTCTTTGCAAACAATTTTTAGTTGCACAGGCTGATAGATTTAATGCAGAATGAATGAAAATGGGTCGTCTATTTCAAATATGAAGTATCCACTATAACATTTAAAGTAATAAAAACAAGTTTATGTGTATATATATAGTTTAATATCGTGAAATCAAAAAGTAAATATTTTTTTTATTTAATTTTTTGTTTTTTTTATGTTGCATCTAGGAATTTTAAAAAATAAATTTAAAAGCATTTGCTTGAAAATTATCTACTTCATACTTCACTGAATTTAAACAAATATTTAAAATTTTTTCATCTATCATTAAAGAACTGATCTCTATTTGATGAAACTCATTTGCTCATTACCAAATTCTCTAACAATAAATACTGATCAGTTAATTATTAGATCACATTTATCCCAAAGTTCAATTACTAATTTTATGATGTGCTAAGTTTCATGCATGTACCAGTTAAAAATTTACATATTTCTGATTTTATTACATATAATAAGATCAGAAGGCAAAAAGATGTTTTTCATGTGCTCAAGTGGACAATTGGCATTTTTGGAACAAATGGTATATGCTATAGCTAGTCTGAAAGCAGACAATCTCAGGATTTCAGAACTAGTCTAACTTTGTCCTAACTCCAAATATTTGTCAAGTTAGGATTGTTTGAAGTTAATCAAAACTCACACATGTTTAATCTATTAGGTTGGTGCAAAAATAATGTCGTTTTCTCACATAGTAACATATGTGAGAAAACGACATTATTTTTGCACCAACCTAATACCTTTAGGTGATCATGGATAGTTGGTTTTTCTACTCAGAAAGCCATTGAAATCTAGTTGAAATTAATGTTGTGAGAAATAGGCAGGTTTAACTTGACACACATTTTAAAAAATGAGTTAAAATTAGAGTACTTATAATAAAAAATTCAGTCAAATTAATACAATTTTTTGGCCATATTTTACCTGCTTTTTTCTCTAACCCCTCAACTGTAAATAGCGCTAACAAAAAAGGCAGAAGCAATTTTTTTTCTCCTTTTTTGTGTAACTTCCCAAATATTAAAAAAAATTAAATCTGTAAAATGATGAAAATTGTTTCGGTGAAAATATTAAAAATGTACTCGGTTACTTTCATATGGGAAACTGATCCTTATTTGTTTTTGACACCATATGCTGGGTACCAAATATCAGTTTTCAACATAACTTTCTGGTATTTATCAGAAAATCATTATCTAGACCTTTATTCTTATATTTTGGAAAAATTCCTCCCAAAAAGTTTAAATAGGCAAAATGCAAAATTTAAGTGATTTTCAGGAACTTTGTTTATTCATTGCAAACCAGGGTTTATAGATTTAAATACCTATTTTTTCATTAGAAAAATGAAAGTTTTGTTTTGATCTTCCAGTTAAGCACAAATATTAATATTGTTCAATAATTGAACTAGAAATCATTCAAGGGACTCAAAAGCTACAAATATTTGCTTGGCTTTATTGTACAAGCTCACTGTGCACAAAATAACACTTACTTGATTAGGCATGGATACTACAAGAATTAAGAGTTCCTTTTGGTATCAGGCTATCAACAGCAGGTTTGTCCTTTAACTGCCACAAATAATTTTTAAGAGTTTCTGTAGAATAACTTGTTGTTGGTTCAACACTCCACAATTAATACTCTATAGGATGTTTTGTGGTCACAAGCAACACAGTGAAGTCTTCTTGTTCCTGAAATGATTAGCAGTGTGGGAAAGAACATTGTTCGCCTGAAAGATGCCATCATAGGTGACTTGCCATGAAAGGGTCTTCTATGATGTTGGGGTATGTGATAAAAGTGAATATTTGAGGGTTTTGAGTCTCCTGAATGATTTTCATCTCAATTATGGAAATTTATTAATGATATTTGTACATTTTTTTTGTTATCAAAGTCACCGAAACATTTCTTGCCCATAACTGCAGCATTCAACACATTGAAATAAAGTATTCAAGGCCAGCTTACTCACTTATAAATTTCAGATCTGACATGCACAGTTGTTATGAGACAGCAGCTGTCATTCTTGCCACATGTCACTTGCTATGGTATTTTGAATCATCAGTGTTTGCACATCTTTCCCTATATATATATATATTGGGATCAAATATGGATTAGAATCTGACAGAATGATAGGATGAAGAATAAACAGGAAATGTTAAATTTATAAACGTTTCTATTTGTTCCTTATCCTGTCGTGTGTATGTATGTGTAGAGGGAGAGAGAAATGGGTGCAAGTAAAATTGAATGAAAATCTGGTGGAATGGCAAATATACAAGACAATTTAGAAAACTTATTTTGATCCGTTTTGCAAAATCTATATCAACAAGACAAAAATGGGCTTCACATTAAGTGACTAAACAGTTGATTTTTACTTTAATTGTATCATTATAGAAATTAGATTGTAACTACTTTCAACTCAGTCTTTATTCTCATTTATTTTGAAAGTTTAGCATGGGATAGAATCACATCTCCACCGCCTCGAGTTTTTTCTTCATTCTTGAGGATACCGTCCAACATTCGCTGCCATATAGGAGGACAGATGTCACATAGCAGCTCATTACTCTTTTCTTAGTCACCAAAGAAATCATCCTGTTTTGCAGTACTCTACCCAGCTTCTGGAATGTATCCTTGGCCATCCCAATCCATCTTCAGATCTCAGTGTCACGCCTACCGTGCTCTGTCAGAACACTTCCCAGATACTTAAACTTCCAAATAAAGACAATAGTAATACTTTACTAACATAATTCTCTCCTGAGGGATTTTATCAAAGTAAATGTAGAGATTTTATTTTGCAACTTGAAGTAAACAAAAGTGGAGGAAAATATGATTATGTTTTCAAATTTAAGAATGCTCTAAAATATTCTTAAGACCAACTGGGTAAGGAAAGGTAAACTATGGAAAATGCTTTCCCAACATACATGGCCATAAAAACTCAAAAGAAAATGGTTAACTCAAGACTTTCAAATATTTAAAATAAATAAATATATAAATAATTTATCAAAACAAAATAATAAAAAAATAATTATATTAATAAAAATAAAAATATAAATAAATAAAAATTCAGAAGCAACATTTACTCATTTTCATTCATTAGGAAATAAATTACATCACTTAGCATCCTCCATAATTTACCCTTCCTTACACAGCTTTAAGAATACTTTAGAGCATTCTTAATTGTAAAATTTGAAAACCAAACTATATTTTACCTCCACTTTGCTTCTCTTTATAAATACAAGCTACAAAATAAAATCTCTACATTTACCTTGATAAAATTCCTCAGGGAATGAAACATTAGTAAAGAAAAGTACACGTTTTGTATGTATATATATATATATATATATATATATATATATATATATATACACAGAGAGAGATCGATAGACATATATATTTCTTTATATGTACCACATATAGAAATCATTAAGAAAAAACTAATATAGAGAAGTATGTCAATTTTATATAGATTTAGGATTACATACATATGTGAATATGGTTCAAATTAAGTTTGAAGATTTTTTTCCTCATAATTTTATATTTGAAAACAACCCCACCCCATCTTTGATTATTCTTTTGGATGCCAGAAAAACTGGGATCAATCTAGAAGCAAGAAGAGGGTAGAGGCAGGAAAAAAATGACTGGAAAATGATTCTGGGAGAAAAATAAAATTGCCATTTTGTTCTGAGAAACATGTTAGAGAAGAGAAAGCAAACTGTTTTCAAAGTTAGGAAAAAAAGTAGTTAAAAAGGCAATTTTTACTTATATATATATATGTGTGTGTGTGTGTGTGTGTGTGTGCACACATAAGATACATGAGTACCTAAAAATATATCTTTTTAGAAAGCTATAAATAGCAAGAGATGTCACAAATTTCTCACATAAAATTGGGCACATAGCTTAGTGTGATAATTATCAAGTCCATCTAGCAAGCTATTAGCTCATGTAATGACTGAACTTCATGGGTGCCTAATTACTGAGCCTTTGTGTCAAACTAAATTAAACTTATATATATATATATATATATATATATGTTATGGGCATTTTTAGTTCTGATCATATCCATAATAGTTTTGAATGTGATTGTAACTATTTTGATATTGCTAAGATTGGAGAAATTGTTTTGGATAGAAGATGTTAAAGATTTAGTAAGTAATATTATATGTCTGTCTTTATCTAGTTTATTGACATTGTTGTTTTTATTAATGTCATTATCTTTTTTATATTTGTAGAATTTGTATGCTTTTCTCTAATCATTGTGGATGAAATAATGAGGATAATGGAGGTTTATAAAGGTGTTTTCGATGTCTACTTCTTCAAGTAAATTTGGGAGGCTGCAGATTCTTAAAGCTCTTAAATAAAATTCTATAATTATTCTAGATTGTTTTATATATGTTTTGTTGAATATAGCAGACAAGGAAAATTGAAAATCTTTTCATTATTTTTTAAGTTTTTCTAGTGTTCTTACAGTTTTTCTTTATATATATATATATATATGCATGTATGTATGTTTCTTTAATGCACCAAACATTTCTGGAGACTTAAATATAGAGGATTAACCCAACAGATTAAATGGAATATCATCTATCAATCACAAACTCCCAACAACTTCTGGAATCGATGCAATCTATGCCTACAGGAAGAAATCCTAATAATTTACCCTGAAAAAAAATTACTTTGCTAGTAATGCACTTGTAAATTGGGTTTTTAATTGTGAATGTGTACAAGCATATATGTGTGCATATGTTCATATATATGTATGTATTTGTTGCACATGTACATATTGGTCTGTAAATGTATTTGACTATGTGATTATCATGCACATCCCTAGATCATATATATTGTTTATTAGCTTTACCAGTATTTATTATTGTTATTATTTGTATTTTTTATCATTATATATATTTTATTATTATTTTAGTTATTTTTTCTGGATATATGGATATGTATGTATGTGAATATATGTTTGTTTTTATATATATGTGTGTTTTGTTATATATATATATATATATATATATATATATATATATATATATATATATATATATTATGAAATGGACAAAGTCCAACAATTATTTTAAAACATTTTTATGTTTATACATTCTTTTTTTATAGATACAAATATTTAAGTAAATGTTCTGTTTATAATAAACAGTATTAACAATATTTACTGGCCTGAATGTCCGAGAAATTGTCATAAAAAATGTGTCCTCCAGCAGGAATCAAACCTGTATCCTATACAGAACCTTCATATATCCTGACGTGCACTGTGGCGAAATTGGTAAAAGCACGTCAGGCTATATGACAGTTCCATATAGGATAAAGGTTCAATTCCTGTTGGAGGACGCATATTTTCTATACTCTTAATATATATATATATATATATATATATATATATATATATATATATATATATATATATTCTAAGACATTTTTATGTTTATACATTCTATTTTTTTTTTTTATAGATACAAATATTTAAGTAAATGCTCTGTTTATAATAAACAGTATTAGCAACATTTAGCGACCTGAATGTCTGAGAAATTGTCATAGAAAATATGCGTACTCCAACAGGAATCAAACCTGTATCCTATACGAAACTGTCATATAGTCTGACGTGCTTTTATCGATTTTGCCACAGAGCACATCAAGCTATATGAATACAGGTTCGATTCCTGCCAGAGGACGCATATTTTTTATGACAGTTTCTCGGACATTCAGGCCAGTAAATGTTGTTATTATAAACAGAGCATTTACTTAAATATTTGTATCTATAAAAAAAAAAGATTATATCTATATATATATATATATATATGGGTATATTTTATTTCTTATATTTATGATATATAAAAGTATATTATAATTTTTATTATTACCATTAGTATTATGGTGTAAATGATTGTATGATGAAGATGCTGTTTAAATAGATACCATTTTAATCCCTTCCTCTTTGAACTTTATTTGACACATTGTTGTAACTCTGCTTTAAATTTAACCTTCCTAACACTTTACCTTCATCTTACTCATTATATTAACTCTTGTTTTTGTTCTTTTCTCTTCATAATGTAAGCTTCCCATTAACATCAGTTTTATCAAAATCATGTTTATTTTAAATATACCTGTACTTTTTGACAGCAGCAAATATCCTAATTTTATATCTTATGTATAATGCGACCCCCTTGAAATTAGCTTCAAAATTAGGTCTTCAAAAGTTGCATGATACACAAGTATATATGATATGTATGCTTATGCAAATATATATCATATAGTTATATGTACATTTGTTTAGATATTTACTTTACATCAAATGTTTTGTTTTAAGATCATTAGAAATAGAACCTTTATGTAAAAAAATGCATATACGAATTCAGATATTCCCCTGTTGACCTTTTAACAACCTTTGCAGCATAAATTCTGAAACTTTGGTTGGAGAACACACTCTTATGCATGTGTAAATCTATGTCTGTACAGCATTTTTATCTACATATGCTGCTGTTATTATATCAACTGCTGGGGTTCAAATATAGCAACTACATGCTGACAGACTATTCTCTAAAACAGTTTATTGCCTGATTCCAAGTTTGGTAAGGTGGCATATGGAAATGGCCTAGGTCCTTGGTAAGAGTATTCAGACAGCACAATTTTGGTTGGCCTTTAGGACATTTCCACTAAAGTTTCTTTTGATCCAAGTCAAAGATATTCTTTGCTATGTAACCAGTCTCCTTATTTAACTGAGTGATCAATACTGAACCATGGTTATGATTCCTTCATTGGTGTATTTTTCCTCATATTTACTAAATACAATGGCCAAGAGCCACTCAAAGTAGATGGTTACTGAATGAAGTAAGAGGAGGAAGTAAGAATTGAAGATTATGAATATATTTTTTTAATCATTTCACCCCAAGCAAGGCAATAAAGCCACTAAGATGCAAAAGGTTACTGAGTGTTAGAGATTAGAGAAAAAAAGAAAAATACTATTAAGGAGAGAGAATCAAAGAACAAGAATTAAGAAGACAGAAGACAATGATTGACATTACATTTAAATTTTTGAAGATCAAAGTTGACTGCAAAGCAAGAAGCTAGAAGAGCATTTCACAAGTGAGAAGTCTGAGAGAAGAAATTGTTAGCATGGAACTGTGATGGTTACATTGAGCCATTTCAACTGTAAAATAATGAGACCTTGCTGCCAATCTAGCACTGCCTTTAAATTCATCATGTCTAGGTACTGTCATTTATGACACTTTTGACATACAAATACTTTAAGCAGCCCTGGAGCAATGCCATTTAAAGAGGAAAAGGATGGACTTTATTGTAGTAAATCTTAAGAGGAAAAGATATTAAGACCCCTGCAAAGTTAAGACTTAGGAGGGGGGTGTTATGATAAATTACCCATACACAGATGGATGCTTCCAAGTTACAAATAAAAGCAGGTATTGCTTTTGTCAGAAGGTAGTTTTTTCCCAACAGTCAGCTCTGACAGTTAGTACTTAACATTCTTGCTCATTTGTATATTATTTGTATTTCTGATTTTCATTAATATATTTGTTATTCAAATTCACTCTTGTGTCTTTATTTCTGGCCCTCCAAAAGGCCACAACAGGTACCATAGAGGAAAGCTCATCCAAACAATTATCATGAAAATATTTATAGTATAGGCATAATTATTGACTCTAAACTTGAAGAGGTTAACATTGTTATTACAGGGAAACATCCCTCATGGAGTCTGTTCCATAAAGTAGCAGTTCTTAGGAAGAAGCTATCTGAGTGGGGAAATCTTTCAAAGGAATATGGAGGGAATGACAATGATTTAATTGTGGTAATATCAAGGTGGGTCATAGCTGTAAAAATCTGAACTGGTAGAACAAAAAAAAAAATGGAGCTAATCTGAACATTTGCTATGGAAGTATTGATAGAGTAATGAAAGGCTTGTGATGTTGTGTCTGTGGCAAAATAAGTGGATAATGTTGTAACAAGGCACTGAACCGATTTAAACATTTAATTGCATGAAATTACAGGATGGTGATTTGGAGGGACTACTAATTGGATGATAATTATTAAAATTCTCCAGAGAGTAGGATGAATGGCTGAGAAAAAAAATGAAAAGAAACTGATTAAAAATTATGTTTTAAAATAATAAAATAAATTTAAGAACAGTTCCAAGGAGAATCAAACCCAAAATTGGTTAGCCAAGATTCAGTAAAATTGTGCAAAACCAAGTTTCCCCACCCTACCCACTTCCTGCTGATAAGAAAACATGATGAATGTGTTGTCCAAACTTCTTTGATCCTGAGAAATTAAATATGGAGGTTTGTTTATATTATACTATCTGCCCAAAACATGTGTGTCCTGCCAGAAAAGAATAATTCAGATTCTAAAAAAAAAAAAAAAAAAAAAAAAAGGGAGAAAGAAAGAAAGGAAGAAAAAAAGCATTTAGATTTTCTTAACTCCCAAGATTGGGATTTGTTGATGCTGTCTGCCTCAAAACACCATTATTTTTACAGAAAGATATCTAAAAGACAAAAGCAAAGGTCATGTAATTATGAACAGACCTCCTGAGATTAAGATGGTTGGGGTGTCGAAATCAGACATATCAATGTCAAATGTTTTTTGGTGGGTGGGGAAGTTGTCTATATATGCAAGATCTCACCAGACTCAAACACAGACAGAGATGGGCCCTAGAGGAAGTCAGCTTGGCGATGTCCAGGATTGATTGTAAGACAGTTGCCACTAAAATGCACACCTGCAATTCTCATGGCTGGAGCGAAAACACAGACACATGCATGACAGAAGAATTGAGTGAAAGTCAATTGGCTGGTTATTACTTTAGTGTTTGAGACAAAACTTACCACAGCTGTAAGGTGAAAATTATTCCTTTTTAACTACAGTACACAACCCACAAAGAGGGCTCCATACCACAATTTGCCATCAATTCCAATATTATAAGATTTTGGGAAACCTGAATCAACCCTACTGAAATGACAGATCGGTCCCATCTGAGGAGAGAAAAGAAAGCTGGATGACCCATAAGGCTGGTATTACTCAACAAAGCTTGCATAGCTAGTGACTGAAGGAAAGGTGAGGAGAGAGTGTGACGAGTGAAGAGACATTAAGAGAGGGTGTAAGGGTTAACAGTTTCATTCCACACAAATTGAAAATATTTGACATGCAAAGGGTCTGTGGATAATGTTATATGTGCCACATCCATTCAGGACATAGAAAGTTGTGGAGTGCCATGATTGCCTATCTTATATGGTTCTTAGTAGTTTATCTTCCCCACCTCCTCATTGCACCATCCATTCACACAAGCTCATCGGATTAGTGGCTCACTGCCTTCCCCTAACTCTGTTGCCCTCAATATGTCCTGTGTAGGTTAAGTTTTCCAAGCCCTTCCTCATATGTCCAAGGAATTTCAGCTGTCTGAAACTACTATCTTTTCCCAAATGTGAGCATAAGTGTTTTTTTTCTTTAACACTTCCTTGTTGCTTACTTGCTCTGTCCATGTAATTTTCAGTAACCTTCTGTAGAACCACATTTCTGCTACCTCTAGTTTGCTTCTCAGCTGTCAGGAGATTGTCTAACATTCACTGCCATATAAAAGGATGAATATCACAAAGCAATCAAGCACTTTTTTCTTTTTCTTAACAAAGTTTTTGGAATCCTTCTTTTGCTAGTCCAATGTGTGTTCGGATCTCAATGTTGCATTTTCTATCTATTGTTATCCCAGATATTTGAACTTCTATACTGGCTTGAAGTTTATATCCCCAAATCGTAACTCTCATCTTGACCTTTTTCTCTTGCTAATGACCATACTTTCTGTTTTCTTGCATTCAATGGTTATTCTTTTTTTATTGCTTTTTTCTACCATCCTGTCTAGGATGTCATGTAGTTTCCTTTCCAAGTCAGCCATCTACACAGTGTCATCTGCATATCTTATATTGTTAAGATTACTCATACCAATAATAATTACTGGTAAGGTGTCCAGTTCCTTTGGATAGTGTTGCTGTAGAGGTTGAATAATCCAATTTCTATTTTTGTATAGCTACTCAAATTATTTTCTATCTGTATGTAAGCAGTGTGCTTCTGGTATAAGTCCTGAATTATTCTATCTTTTTCAAATTTGAGTTTTCCTGGTAGTTCAAATAGTGCATATCAAAAACATCAATCCTGTCTTTGTCCTGCTGGCTTGTCACCTAGGTCTCATAGCAATAGAAAATTTAGATGAAATGAGAGTTGTACTTCTGCAGCTTTGTTTATACAAATATTTTTTCTGTGTGTACCACATCTATGACTTAGATGCTTTTTATTTGTTTTTTTTATTGACACTTATGTATTTATATTAACCTCACAAGAAGAGGTCAGGAAACAAGGGTAAATTACCCCAGATGAGGTAAAAATGAAAATTTTGATAAAACCAGATGGCTTACATTTTCTTTGTAATCCTGTAGCAACAATGTACAATATCTGATTAAGGAGAGTCTTCTTCAAGACCCACAGCGTTCATTGCTGGAATCCATTTTCAGAGTTGAGAAAAAAGGTTGTATGTAGCTGATAGTTTAAAAAAGAAAAAAAAAAGAAAAAAAGAATTCTTTTTTACTACTTTAAAAAGTGATAAAATGTGTATCGACCATGAAATTTAGAGTTTTATGAATCTTTTGTTTACACAAAATAAGACTGTAAAAATGAACACAAGGTTAAAAACAATAAAAACAATAAAAATAGTCTATCATTATTGTGTATTTTTTTATGTCTTATGGGTGCATTATTTTATTAAATCTGCTTTTGTGTGTTTGGTTTGTTGCTTCTGATTTTTTAAAAATGTTACTATGAATATGAGAAAAGTGATTACAATTTCATTTGTATCCATAATTTACAAAGCATGAGAAATGTTGTGTCTTGCCAAAAGCTAAGCAAAGTATTAAAAGAACACATTTCAAACAATTTTTTTATACACACATCTTTAGCTTCTATGTACCAATGCACTTTCAGGATAGAGTTGATCACAACCATCCATGACTATCTATCCTTTCTAGCTATTATTAATCAGTAGAAAAAAAAACATTTCATAGGTGTTGTGGATTCCGTGAATGGAATCCTGCACAACTAAATAAACAACACCAGTAATTGAGATAGAAAATAAGTATTAAACGTAAGAATACAGACTTGAAGTGAAGATTAGTAGTCCAGGAATGTGGGTTAGTAGAAAGTATATATACAAGTCTCTGTAAGTAAAGCTGTAATCATCTCTCTCTCTCTGGACTCTTGGATAACTCTCTGAGAACACCCTGTGTCTGTCTCCGTATCTCCACGTATCTCACCCGCAGGTATTCTCTCAGTCAGTATAAGTATACTTTGGATGAGTCCATCTTATGTAAAAAGGGGAGAGCCCCACAACAATAGTATTTTCTGAAATTAAAATTAATTCTAAAAATGTACTTGATTTGAAAAGTGACTACTTCAGGATCTTCTGATCAATATTTTCAGTCACAATTTGGGAACATTTTTAAGCAAGAAACAATTTTAAAATTCTTAGTGATGAGAAGTAATCCCAAGTTCCTATCAAAGTTTAAGTATGTAGATTATGTAATTAATTTACAGTCTGTTAAATTTTTTTTTTAAGAAATAAAGTTTTTATGTTATTGTCAAAAAAAAAAAGAAAATCTAATTAATTTACCCAGCCTATTAAAAAAAAAATCCAAGTTATGACAAGTAAATTGCTTTCTAGTACATCCATGTGTGGACTATTTTAACAACTAATGGACTGGAACACTGTGCTTATCCCGTTCACTGATTAAAGAAATAAGTCAATTTTTTTTTTATAGTAAGAAGCACCTTCGCTAACTACTTAAATACTATTTTTCTATATACACTTAACTAATTTAAATATAATCTTATAAAGAACAACAAAGGTTCTGTTATAATGTTGAATTTTGCCAAATTGACTATGCTACAAGCCACACTTGTCTTTTCTTTCTCTTAAAAGAACTTTTTTGCAATTTATTCAAATATCTACATTTTGAATAATCTATACATTGCTGCCAAAGGGAATTTTACTATATGCATAATTTCTTAACATTTTCTTTTTCTTGTACAATACTGTTACTAAATGGACTTGCATTTTGTACAGTGTTTATCAGTAAAGAGTGTGGGATTAGCAGGTAGAGTTCAAATTCTGGCTGAGGCAGTTGCATTGTACCACAAATACCCTTAAGAAAGACATGAATCCATTTCTTCTTCTTCCAGTTAGGGATTAATAGCATGGTAGAATAGGCTCACTAGCTTTGGTTGGCAACCAGTCTAGGAAAAAGATAACTCTGAATCCAAAACTGGTTGGGCATTGAGTTAGCAACTCCATCCAATAAAAAAAACTACTTGCTACAGACACCATAATCACATCATCTAGTGTGGAGAGGTTGTGGCCTTGGAGTTTACAGACTTAATAACAATCCTTGCTTAAAAAAAAAAACTTTGTAGTGAAAAATTTTATTATATAGATTAATGTGTGTGTATGTCTGTGTATGTATGTGATTTCAAAGTATTCAGTCTCTAAGTTGCAACCATTAGAGTTCAAATAATTTTTTTTTTTAAATCTTGTTACTTTTAAGTAAACAAGTTAAGCTTGGGTATCATCCCAGCTGTAACCTTTCAGTAACCTTCCTTGAATTTCACTATTTTTAGTTGTACATGTCTTTTGACACAAAGTATTAGAATCATACACAAAGTTTTAAATTACATCAGACTTTTAGTTAACTGATCATCAATTAACAGTAAAATTATAGGATATAGTTATTAATAAAATAACAAAACCTTATAACCTTAGACAAGCTAATATTCATAAATAAAAAAAAATACAATTTCTTTAGTTTATTATTAAAAATTGGTAATGGTAAGATTTAAAAAAAAAAATTAAATTCACCCCAAGCAAGGCATTAAAGCTACTGAGATACGAGGGGTTACTAGGTGTGGAAGAATTAGAAAACAGCAACACCACTAAGGAGTGAGTACAGAAGAAGAGTAAGAGGACAGTAGATAGTGATTGACATTGCATTTAAATTTTTAAAGATTATAGTTGGCATAGAGCCAAAACGGAGTTCCATAAGTGAGAAGTGCAAGAATAGAAACTGTTCTCATAGCACTTATTCAGCCAACTCAACCGTATATTGATGTGACCTCATTGCCAGTCTAGTACTGCGCTCAGATTCATAAAGTTAAAATACCATAGTGAAGAGCTCATTTTAACAATTACCTTGAAAGTTTTTATAGAAAAGGCACAGGGAGACAATGCTGGGAAAGTGACTGAAGACAAAACGCAAGATCAGGACCAATAATATTACTGATTCTTCTTTGGATTTTATCAAGGATCTCTAGATATATAGCAGGAGCACTGGACTATATGTGGCAGCAGTATTCTAAGCATGGATGAATGGTAGACTTATAGATATGCAAGATAGATTCTGTAGAGAAAAAATGTCTAGCACAAAACCGTGAACCAGACTGTTTCCATACAAGAAACATTCAACATTCATTGGTTGAACAGTTAGTTGAAATATATAAAATCTTTCTATTAAAACAGTTTTTTTTTTTCAGGAAAACAGTTTTCTTAAGTCCAATAACTGTTATTGCTCTTAGTATTAATGGGGGTTTCCTTCCTAACCTTTTTTTTAAGGTAGTGTGGATCATCAACATCTTTATGTCATTATTTTCTCTGAGTTACATGTATTATCCATTTTAGTTGTTACTGCTGTTGAAAGTCTTCAAGTGATGTGGCTTCTCTTATTTGGAAAAGTTCTTTGTAATTCTGTAGTGCCAACGAACAAGATCTGATTAAGGAGAGTCTTCTTCAAGACCCACAGTGTTCATTGCTGGAATCCATTTTCAGAGTTGAGAAAAAAGGTTGTATGTAGCTGATAGTTTAAAAAAAGAAAAAAAAAGAAAAAAAAGAATTCTTTTTTACTACTTTAAAAAGTGATAAAATGTGTATCGACCATGAAATTTAGAGTTTTATGAATCTTTTGTTTACATAAAATAAGACTGTAAAAATGATCACAACGTTAAAAACAATAAAAATAGTCTATCATTATTGTGTATTTTTTCATGTCTTATGGGTGCATTATTTTATTAAATCTGCTTTTGTGTGTTTGGTTTGTTGCTTCTGATTTTTTAAAAATGTTACTATGAATATGAGAAAAGTGATTACAATTTCATTTGTATCCATAATTTACAAAGCATGAGAAATGTGTCTTGCCAAAAGCTAAGCAAAGTATTAAAAGATGGGAAAATTATGTTAAAAGCAAAGAAAAGAGTGCTAAACTTATGTAATATCAATTCTCATCCATGGCAGTGAATGTTGGACACAGATGAAAATGATGCTCGAGGCAACAGAAATGTGGTTCTACGAATCTCATGGACTGAATATGTGAATAAAAAGGAAGTTTTATTGAAACTAAATGGATGCTTATACTATGAAACAGAAAGAGAAATTTCTATGGCACATAATGAAGAAAGAGGACCTGGAGAATCTGACACTTACAAGACATTGAGAGACAGAGCAAAGTAGCAAGTAAACTACCAAACGAACTTGTGTAAAAGTATGGCTGAATAGGGATCGGAAGAGATACAGGAAAGACAAATTTTACTTATAGTGGTATTTTATGTCTGGGTAAAAAAAGTAATATAAAACAGAATTTAAAACAAACAACAATTAATTCGTGTTATTAACAAAATGAATTACATGTGTACAAAATTGAAATCAAAGGAAAAGACATTAAAACTAGCTATAAGGAAGTGTGTGGGTGTGTGTAACAAGGGTGTGTGATACACATGTGCGTATATGTGAGAGTTCAGTCAACAGAGGACCAAAGAAGCAAACACACCTCAGCAGCAGCATTTTTATCTATGTTTGACTACATCTGTAAGCAAGAGGAAAAAGAGAATATGTTTAGTTTGCCTCTTTATAGACTTAAATAGCACACCCTAGTGGGTGCTTTTGACAAAGCCAAGTGACTTTAACCCACATAAGAAGTGGAAGTTGTGAAGAGCTGTAATCACCCATGTCCTGAAGAGATAACACAGAAGTGAAAACTTATAGTCTGAGTTATCGATCATGCATACATGTAAGAAGGACACATGTTTGAAAACTAAAAGCAATTTGCTGAGGCTTGTAAGTGTGACTCCTTTTTACAATCGACTGGAAGGCAAGTACATTCGACAAAATAGTGAATTTGAGCGAGCATTTCACTGATATCGTCCGTTTATTGATGATTGTTACCTTGTGCTTTATTTTCATATACGTATAAATAATAACGTGGCATGAGTAAATGCGTTGGAATAAAAAATAAACAAGTAAGTGTACTCAACTGTAAAAAAGTAACTATGCCTCTGACCTGATCTTTAACATTTGAAAGCAAAATAAATAATTTATAGAGAGAGTATTTTTTTTATCACTTTTAAACATTATTTTTAATGTTTGAGTTGAGACGCTCCGTTTTAAACACTAGACGAAAATAAATAAATATACTGTTTTTAGTTTAATAAGCGTATTTATTTTCGTCTACCGGCCTGAATGTTCAAGAGATCAAAGAAAAATTGTTTACAGAGTGTCTACTCAAATATCCACTAAAAATAAAGTTGTAAAAAGTGATAAAAAATCTGTCGGATTAATAATAAAAATCCAATACTTTCTTTAGAAAATTAGTGTACTGTAGAGAGTGTGTAGACGATGGAATCCGAATCAAATAATGAAGGAACCATTTTTCAAGAGTATAGAACTCAAAAAAATGGAACTTAAACTCAGCACCTGACAGCAATTTAGCTGTTTTGGTTGCATAAAAAAAAAAAAAAAAAATGTAATGAATGACTACAGTTCAATCGAAACAAGAAATTATTGCATGAATTAATAATTGTGGGTAGATTCATGCAGCATTATGCTAGATTTCATGACTGAGTGATGATGCTTCTATTTTTTTTCGTTTTATTTGTTTATCATTTACAACGAATCTTTTCGTCTTTGCGATTATGTGGGTGGGCGTCTGTGTAGGCAGAGAAATACATGTTTAGTTTGTATGTATGTATGTATGTATGTATGTATGGGTACGGTCTCTGTGCGCTTATTTATTTTTGAAAAAAAAGTGTTCAAAGAGATATTTAAGCACTTTTCCACTGTTCAATAATTAAAAAAAAATATTTAAGTAAAATTGGGGGAGGCTTCGTAAGCCACGTGTTTCTACGTACTCCCTGTGCGTGTTTCTTAGAATACAAAAATAAATGAGAAATGTTTTACTGTAAAATGCACTTAAGAAGAAGATACACGACAATCTCAAACAAAATTATTCTAACGCGGAGAGAAAAGACAGAAAGAGATCAAGATGACATTGGCTTCAATTTCAATGTCTACACTACACACCAGGCACTTAAAACTGCAGTCTGTTTTATAATTTATACGAGTATTATTCCTGTCGAATAAACTATCGTTATTGTTATTATTTTTAAAAAACAAAAAAGAAAGAAAATTTATCGAGCCATGCTATGTGTTGTAAGTACTAATTATTTATTTTTCAATTCAGTTTAAACATTGAGTTTAGGTTTTAAAAATAAATTGCATGAAACTATGAAAAAAAAAAAATCTTTGTATTCTTTTCTAGTATTTTATAAAGTTTTAACCGAAAGTTTCAATTAAAAATTTGAAACCTGTGCCAGAGGTTTACGTTCGAACCAGGCCCGTCGCAAGAGGGTCATACACATACACCTCAGTTTGATTTTCGGTAGGGAAAACCCTACCTTGGTTCGAACCCCAAATAAAAAAGTAGGATTTCGAATGCTGATTCTCTAGAAGTAAGAACTATTCACTTAATGCAAGATTGGCGCAATATAATCTTCCTTGTCGTTATGTCATGCTAAACTACGCTTTTCCTTTCAATAATGACAGAAAATAATGATTAATAAAAATAAAATAAAATCGTTTTAAAAGTAAAAACTAACGTCTTCAGTCCCCAAAAAACTGTACTGTATTTTTCAAATTTTTTCCTCTGGCAAAAAACGGAATGTTGTTAAACAAAAATTTTGAGAATTGAATTATGAAATTTAAAATATAAGAAAATATTACTATAAAAGAAAAATAATAATTTCCATGAACGAATTACCGCTTTGGAGAAGCACAAATTAAAAAGATTTATTGAAAAACTAAAAGTAAAAGTGGTTGTTTTTATTTTTATTTTTGATAATTCATAAAAATTAAAAATGTAGTATCCATGTGTGTGTGTTTCACAGGAATACAGATACACACTGATCCTATCTAGAAGTGCTGATCTATCCGAAAATCATTCCGTCAATTTTGACGGGTACTTTTTTGAGAACAACCTCAGTAATAATCATTTCAGCAAGAGACTCTGTAGACTTAACTGTTAAGTCTTCTTAACAAAAGCCTCGACCCCGCAAAAAAGCCACTGACAAAGACAAAATGCCAGTGGTCGTCTTTAAGAGTGTCAATCCAGAATTATTCCCGATTCTAGGAAAGTTATTTTTAACCGCTGTTTGAAAGAGAAATCTTTCCCAAGCACGTGGAAGGTGGCAAGACCATGCCCGTTCTTCAAGAACGCGGGAAACCGATCCTCCCACTTTCAGTTAGACCTATTAATTAATATCATCAGTAAGTTCTTTGAGGCCTTAATCAACAAGAAGGTCGTCGAACACCTGGATAGGAACAACCTCTTGTACGACGAGCAGTAACAGCCCGATTCACTGCTGACGTCCTAATTACCATTACACAGAGAATTAGTGAGTCCCTTGACGACACGCATACCAGAAAGACCATAGATATCTCAAAGACCTTTGACAAGGTGTGGCACAAAGGCTTGCTGCACAAGCTCTCCAGCTATGGAATCACTGGAAGGCTCTTCTTTATTATAAAATCCTTCCTAACAGGTAGAAGGTAGTTATTAACGGCCAGTCTTCCGAGGCCCTGACGGTCAATGCAGGCGTCAGCCAGGGGTCACTTTTCGGACCAACCCTCCTTTTGATTTACATAAATGATCTAAGAATATACTACGATCATTTGTAAACGTCTACGCCGATGATATACGGGCGCACCTAAAAGTCTTGACGATCAGAGATTGGCAGCTGACCTCTCTTCCAATCTAACACTAACTTGTCAGTGGGAGGAAAAACTGGCTAGTTACAATACATTCAATGCCTCTAAAACCAAACTGTTTTTACATTCCATCAACGCCGATCAGACCCCGAACTACCGCTAGTTACAATGAACAGATATCCCCTTGAAGAAGACCCGTGTCTCGAGAGGATATTGGGCCTCAAACTTGCCCCCGACCTCAAGTGGAATTCCTATATATGATTCAACGCCAAAGATGCAGATAAAATGATCGGCTCCCTGTACCGCTCCAGTAAGTACCTGGATCCTCATGCTATCCTCTACCTTTAGGAGCCAGATCAGGCCGAAAATGGAGTACTGTTGCCATATTGGGCAGGAGCTGCCCAGACCTTACTTTCCAGTCTTGACAGAGTTTAAAAGCGTCACCGAGTCCTTGTGTCTATGGGGATGAATTATTTTCCACATTCCAACCTCTCTCACAGGTGGAATGTGGCGAGTCTCTCACTGCTCTATCGTTACTACCGTGGGAAGTGCTCAGACGAGCAGCATCTCCTGGTTCCACTCGGTCAGACCTTCGCGGCTAGGACCCGCCAGTTACATAGTAGCAAACCACCGACATTCCACCCCCTCGCGTGAGAAATTCCACTCACACAGCTTCTTCCCGCGAACGACTGTCCTATGGAACAGATTCCCCAGAGGATGTTTCCCCGATCACTACAATCTTTAACGGAACCTGTTCAAGTCTAGTCAACCATTATCTTCCCCTCATATCCATAAACTAACTCCTTATCGTAACCCTCTACTTCGAGTGGACCCGAGGCCTTGTACAGAGTGAACCTTACTGTTGTAAAAATAAAATTAAAAATGAAATAAAAAATAAAAATACAGTGTTACCCGGATATAAGAGAGTTGTCGGGACCGGAGACGAAGTCTCTTATATCCGGGTTACACTGTATAGGAGTCCTATAGTTTTTTTGTTTTTTTTTTGAACAGTTCAAAAAAGCTACATTCATCATTATTTATAAAATTGAATCTCTTTTTTACTCTCTTGAAAATGCGCAAAAAGTTAAAAACTGTAAAGACAAAAAGTACTGTAGTGTAAGTTAAAAGAAAATGTCATTTTCTTCTAATTTAGTGCACTGTACAATATTAACCACACTTTTAGTGTTGACTACAAAAAACGTATTTTTAAATCCTACTGACGGATTTAAACTTGCTAACACTACTTCTTAGCACCATAGATAAACATCAAAAACAAAGTGAAACAAAATAAAAGAAGAGTGAACCATCCGTAAATTTAAGAAAAAAATCTGGTCATAAAAATAAAGTAAAAAAGAAAAAAAAAATCATTTAACAAGTCACAATCAACACTGATCCTTTTTGGTAACGGTTGCGGTACAAGAAATTATATTGTCACCGTGACGTAAATTAGTTAAATGATATACTTCTGTTGAAGTTTTGAAAGATTTCCTAGGTTATTGGTTTTTTTTTTTTTTTTTTTATTAGAGTAAAGAATAGAAATATTTTTTTACGTAAATAACAAAAAAAGATATATGGATAGAAAAATGACAAAAAATGCCGTGTGTGTTTATTTAAAAAAGCATCAGGAGGAACGTTGTTGCTTATTGCAGGTTAAATTCTTGACCTTTTCTGTGTGACCTGCACTGCCGTTTGCTCAGTAGCCTTTTAGTTTAAAATGGTAAATGAAAATAAGTATTACTGACCGGGTGCCTATGGGACCAACTCGACGCAAATGATACCCGTATTTTTTGACATGACGTAGTTAGGGTATCGACTGAGGGAAGTGGTCACTGTAAAAAATAATTAGAAATCTGACACATGCCTCCGCCTAATTATTACCCCATCTCCTTAGCTCTCGCCCCAAACTCTTTTTTTTTTAATTATTTTTTTAATTTTTTACATAGGTAGTGTACACTGTACAGTGTTACAAAAAGTAGTAGTAGATTGTGTTTTTTGTGTAGTGTACTACTTCACTAAGTGAAAGTACGCAGAATGAAAAAACAAACAACAATGAAAAGAAAACTTACGATTAATCATTATATTTATTTTACACAATAAAATTCAGTATTAGTTGTCTAACATATTTAGTTTGTTAATTGGTAATGTAATATTTCTCTTTTTAATTACACGACGAGTAGAAAACACTTAAGACGGGATTAATAAAATTATACACACTCACTAAGTTTTTTTTTACGAAAATAATAATCTCAAAAACTTAAATATGACATTAATTTTTTTGTAAGCAAAAATATTTTGAATTGAATGGATCTGTAACCTCTGACCTCCGACCCTTAAATAAATAAAGAGAAAAAGCTGTAGTAGTGTGCTGTAGATGAATAATCTCATGCACATTATTGTCTTGATTTCTAAGTAAAAAAAAAAAAAAAAAAATGGAGAGAAAAATTTTTTGTTCAAGATAATATTTAATTATATTGCCGAAACTTGTTATCTCTAATTTGCACAAAATACAAATACAATGAATAATTTATTTATTATCAATAACAATTGAAAAACTGAGATCAACGATTTATTTTTTTTTCACTGAATCAATGAATATACAAAAAAAATCGCTATCCTTCAAATACAGTTGACTTGAGTATCAGTTTTTAACGGTGATATATATTAAATTAAAATATACTCACGTTATTTAAAAAAAGAAGGCAATGATAACAAAAATAAATTATTAAGCGTAAAAAAAATGCTTACCTGAAAAATACATCCTGCTTGCTGAACAACAGCATCCAGACTAGGTAATGTCTCTTCAAGGTAAATTACCGACAGTAAAATAATATACCAGTCACATTTGCTAACCATTTAGTATCCCGTTAAAAAAAATTATATTGTTTTTAGTTTATCCATATTTTTATTTTTTAATGAATGAACAATGAACATTAACAACACAGATAAAGGCACATTAAAAATAAACTGCTGTAGTGTATCATTCCGAAATAATTTGACTAACACGCAGGACGAAAAATCTCTAAACACACGCGATAGTAAGTTTGTCACACAATCTTTGTTATATAAGTGGTGCTAAGGTCTGTTTTCTATTTATTTTGAATTCCTAATGTCAATAGTTAGTGGAAATAACTTTTAGTTTGCCACACCTTTATGTTTGTTTTTCTTTTGAAACGGAATTACGATGTTAATCACTTGAATTTCAGTACTAGTTTTAGACACAAGAGAGAAAGACATGATAAAAATCGCAGTTTGTGTAGTAACAGCAATGATGACAAAAGAACCTTGGAATTTTTTTTCTTTTTATTATTAGTTATTCTTGTGTTGTAGTGTATAGACCTCCTTTTCGGCTGTTCACATAGTGAACGATTCCACACTAATAATCGGTAATATTCGAAAAACACACTCCAAAATGGTTCAATCAAAAGTTATATATTCACCGGGTGATTAAAAAAAAAAAATAATAATTTAAAAATATTGTATTTTTTTGTTTTTTTTAAGTGACATAGTCTAACAAGAAAAAAAAATCATAGAAATTTTGCTGAAAAGAGAAAAGTCCAAATATCGTCTGCTTTCTTCTGAAAAGACTTCACATTTCTTCCCGTCTTCTCAACAAAGTAAAGCTGTGTCTACGCCTGTGTCGATTCTGTTTACTTGGCAAGTCTAACGGAATTGTGCATGTGACTAACGCACATGTAAACAAGAATGTTGAGCAAGGCACCGGCTTGCTGCTGCTAGAAACGGAAGGAATATAAAGCGGAAGGGGAGGGGAATATAAAGCGGGAGGGGAGGGGAATCTAGTGTTGGAGTGGAAGAGGGAGCACCTGCTCCCAGAACAAAGCTTTGAGATTCCAGATATGCGGGTTCGTGACGATGATGGAAATTTGTGCCGAAAAATGAAGAAAGGGAGGTAGGAAGAAAAAGAGAACGAGAGAAAAAAAAGCTGATAGAGAGAGAAACGATGATGACAGAGAAAGAGAGAGAAAGAAAAGGAGACGAGGAGAGAGGAAAGGAAAGAGAAGGGAGAGAGAGAGAGAGGAAAGGAAAGAGAAGGGAGAGAGAGAGAGAGGAAAGGAAAGAGAAGGGAGAGAGAGAGAGGAAAGGAAAGAGAAGGGAGAGAGAGAGAGGAAAGGAAAGAGAAGGGAGAGAGAGAGAGGAAAGGAAAGAGAAGGGAGAGAGAGAGAGGAAAGGAAAGAGAAGGGAGAGAGGAGAGGAAAGGAAAGACGAGAGGAAAGAAAAGACGAGAGAGAGAGATGGGAAAGGAAAGACGAGAGAGAGAGATGGGAAAGGAAAGACGAGAGAGAGAGATGGGAAAGGAAAGACAAGGGAGAGAGATGGGAAAGGAAAGACAAGGGAGAGAGATGGGAAAGGAAAGACAAGGGAGAGAGAGAGACAAAAGGAAAGACAAGGGAGAGAGAGAGAGACAAAAGGAAAGACAAGGGAGAGAGAGAGACAAATGGAAAGAGAAGGGAAAGAGAAGAGGAAGGGAAAGAGAAGAGATAGAAAGGAAAGAGAGAGAAGAAAGATGAAAAAGAAAAAGCAGAAAGGAAAGAGGGATGGGAAGAAAAAGTAAGAGTCAAGGAATGAAGAGAGAAAAGTCAGAGAATGAAGAAAAAAGAGGAGAAAAGTCGGGAAATGGAGAGAAAGTGAGGGAATGGGAGAGAAGAGAGGAGAAAGTGGGGGAATGGGAGAGAAGAGAGGAGAAAGTGGGGGAATGGGAGAGAAGAGAGGAGAAAGTGGGGGAATGGGAGAGGAGAGAGGAGAAAGTGGGGGAATGGGAAAGAAAAGAGGAGAAAGTGAGGGAGTGGGAGAGAAGAGAGGAGAAAGTGGGGGAATGGGAGAGGAGAGAGGAGAAAGTGAGGGAATGGGAGAGGAGAGAGGAGAAAGTGAGGGAATGGGAGAGGAGAGAGAAGAGAGGAGAAAGTGGGGGAATGGGAAAGAAAAGAAGAGAAAGTGAGGGAGTGGGAGAGAAGAGAGGAGAAAGTGGGGGAATGGGAGAGAAGAGAGGAGAAAGTGGGGGAATGGGAGAGAAGAGAGGAGAAAGTGGGGGAATGGGAGAGAAGAGAGGAGAAAGTGGGGGAATGGGAGAGAAGAGAGGAGAAAGCGGGGAATGGGAGAGAAAAGAGGAGAAACTGGAGGAATGGGAGAGAAAAGAGGAGAAAGTTGGGGAATGGGAGAGAAGAAGAGAAAAGCGGGTATGGAACAGGAAGGCATAATTTTTTATGAATAAAAAATAACAAAGCAAATATAAAACTTATCTCAAAATATGTACGAGGTGGGTGCTGAAATATTTTTGAATTGAATAAGAAACTCTTTTAAAAATTTCTAATGCTTGGTCATTTGGTCAGATTCAGGGAAATGTGTAAATGGAGCACTTTTTTACATCTCAAAGTATAACTGGATATGACTTTCAAAGTAGACATGTAGGACATCCTACTTATTTATTTAATTTTTATTCTATTAGTATTACATTTTTAATATTACTACTACTATCATCATCATAACAACAAAAGTTTAGTTTTTATAGCAAAAATAAGCATATCAATAACAACAGCAGTAGTAGCTTAAGAAAAGGAAAACTGATTTTAAATATTGGGCTTCCTTGTGGCCATGCCTAATCATGGGAAAGGCTTCGGAAGTAAACTCTGAGAAGAAATCTGGAGCTGGAGTCTGTAAGACATTATAATGTTATGCTCAACTTTGTTCTGGTAACTCCTGCAATGATGCCTGTACCAGGCTGTATTGGAATCTACCTTTCCTTCGGACATCGGTGACATAGAGAGGGAAGATGTGCACTGCATGGGCAACTGCCAATCTCTCATAAAACCCTGCCCAGACCTGCATCCTGAAAAGGACATTTCAGTGTCACCTCACCATGTTTTGCCATCATGGTGAGGTGACACTGAAATGTCATTAACTCAACTCTCCAAGTTTTTGTTTACCACTGCAGTAGACAGGTATTGAACTGGATCCAAATAACGCTTTTTTATCCACTGGGCCATGTATCCTTGGATATAACTGAGACATCCAGAAGAAATAAAGGGTTCAGTTTGAAATTCCAATAACTTGAAGATAGACGGAGCATATAACAGCCAAAATGTCATGAATATGGTAAATGTAAATAATTACAATACTTTATCTCAGAAATATAGACAGATGTTTACAACAGTTATTATAGTACAAGTTAATTGGAGTAGCATAGGGGCAATGATGTAGTTGTTGTTCAGTAGATGATTATAGAATGAAAAAGAAAGAGATGAGTGAAAGTCAGTAGATAATAGCAATGAAAAATAAAATCACTTTTATAATAATTGAACTGATATTTTGAAGATACATCACTGAAGAAAGATTCTTTGCAGTGAATCAGATTGAGAAAAAAAAAGCAGCTTCAATGAAAATTAATAGACAAGAAAGAAAGTGTGTAAAACCCAAAAATGTTGAGAAAGTGAAAGCTAAATTAGGGAATAACACAGAAATCAGAATTGAAAGGTGAATTTAAAAGAAATTACTGAGAAATGAAAATATGTGCCCCCCCCCCCCTTCCAAAAAAAGAATAAAAAAGAAGCAAAATCAAAAAGAAGAGGGAAGGAATTTTTCTATCTACTTATCTATTTGTTAGTATCTATCAATATCTATCAATCACTATGTTCATATTTATCTGTTCATATCTATCTATCAATCACTATGTTCATATTTATCTGCTCATATCTATCTATCAATCACTATGTTCATATTTATCTGCTCATATCTATCTATCAATCACTATGTTCATATTTATCTGTTCATATCTATCTATCTTAACAGTTTGTTCATATCTATCTATCTTAACAGTTTGTTCATATCTATCTATCTTAACAGTTTGTTCATATCTATCTATCTTAACAGTTTGTTCATATCTATCTATCTTAACAGTTTGTTCATATCTATCTATCTTAACAGTTTGTTCATATCTATCTGTTCATATCTATAGATATCTATCTATATCTATAAGTATGTTCATATCTTATTTACATTATTCAGACTATTGTCCTCATCTTTGTTGCCATATTTATTACATTTCGGCCGATGTATGCTTGTACTTGGAATGAACCCTTTATTTCACTCAATGGCGTAGACTGTTCTAGTCTATGTGCCATGTTTAATGGATGCCGGTTATCAGTTATCTCCTGTTAATTTCCCTCTGAAAGTTCTCCACTGTGTATTGAACTCACACTCTTTGGGTCCTGTTTAACACCTTTATCCACTGTGCCATGTGTCCTTTGAGGACATCTGTGTATGAATTTCTGGGTATTATAAACCTAATGTCTTCAGCAATCATTTTTTACCAGTGCTCATATTGCAATTTTTGCTGTTATCATTCATGTTTTTACTAGAGCTCATATTGCAATTTTTGTTGTTATTATCCTTATTACTGGTTCTCATATTGTATTCATTTCTATGCTTGGTCGGCTCAGGAGATTTTTGTGGCCTAGCATATGGGCTGATTCCTTAAGTTTATGAATTTTCCAATGGTGTTCTTTGTCTATGATCTCAACCTGATCCCACAGAGGGCGGTGATCTCCCTTCTCTCTCCATATGTGGTCAGCCACGCCTGATTTTTCCACTTCCCCTCGTGTTACAGCTTTCTGGTGTTCTTAAAGCCTTACCTTAAGGGGGCAGCCTATTTCCACTTTATATTTCTTTCTGCAGCTGCACGGGATAGTGTACACACAGTCTTTAGTCATGTTCTCCTCTATGGGGTGTCTTACTCAGGACAGATATCTACTAAGTGTCATCAAGCTTTTGAAGGTTGTCCTGATGTTATATGGACCACAGATCCTTTGTATTTTCTCTGATAATCCCTTCACATAAGGCAGGCAGACTGTTTTCTGAGTGTTGTTGTCCTCCTCTTGTACCCACCTATCCCAGTTTTTGGGGGCTGTTGCTATGTACCCAGGGTAGTTGTTACATTGTAGGGTACTACTTATACCGACCAATTCTTTATCTAATGTCTCTGGGTCACCACTTATGACTTTTGCTTGGTGTTGTAAGTAGCGGACGATGCCTTTCTTTACGCTGGTTGGATGGGGGGAGTTGAAATTGAGGTATTGTCCGGTTAATGTTGGTTTATGGTATACAGATGTCTTGAACCCATGCTCTGTTCGAGATATTAGAACATCCAGGAATGGGAGTGTGTTGTTACTCTATTTCTCCATTGTGAACTATATCGAAGGTCTTATTGAGTTCACATGGTCCAGTAGAACTTGAACACCTTCCTGGTGTGACCAGAGTATGAAGGTGTCATCTACGTACCTTAACCATATAGTTGGCTTTAGAGATATAGATTCTAATGCCATTTCCTCAAAGTATTCTATGTATATATTCGCCATTGCTGGTGATAATGGCAAGCCCATTGCTAAGCCCTCATCCTGTCAATATATGTGTGATCTCATTCCAAAGTGTGTTGTTTGTGTACAGAAAGTCAACATCTCCATCAGATTATCTATTGGAATACTGGTCTGTTCTTCTAGGGATGAGTCAGAGGCCAATCTGTGTCTGACTACTGAGAGTGCCTCCTCCATGGGTACCTTGGTGAACAAACTTATCACGTCCAAGTTCATCATCTGGTTGGATAGGATGAGAGCATTTTTGATTATTTCCACGAATAAATACTGTACATAATACCTCTTCTCAGAAATATAGGCAGATGCTTATATCTATCAGTATGTTCATATTTACCTATCTACAGGGTACCATGAGCATGTTGTTTGTTTTTGTCAACTGCACAGTATAGTAGGGTCAGTTGGGTACCATCTGTGAGAAAAAGAGCACCATGACACAATTCACTCCACCTGGAATTTGGCAATGGCATGCTGTACTGCTTGGCATTCATGCTGGAAGTTCCAATATGAACATTTCAGAGGACAGTGCAGAGGATTTGGAAAGAGTTGGGGGAGTCTAATAGTGATTACAAAGTTATGGCAGCTGGGAAAATTCACTGATCATTCTCATAAGAAAAGAACCCCCAAATTTGTTGGTAAGAGCCTCAAACTCAACATGGAGGTCTACATTGAGCTCCCTTGAGGAGCTAGTGCTGTCCTAGGTCAAGAGGGTGGCTGCTGGAAGAGTAGGAGAACTCAATCATGGCTGTCAGATAATTTGTGCAACCACATCACTTCTTACATCTGGCCACCTAATACCCCAGACTGCAACCCCTTGATTATTATGTGTGGGGCACAGTTGAGTGAGAGACCAATAAAACTTCTTGTAAGACCAAAGATGAACTGAAGGCAAGGATTATGGCAGTATTCACCAACTTAAATAAGGAGACTGTCCAGAAGATTTGAAGGAGATTTCAAAGTTGTCTGGAGGACATGGTTGAAATGAATGGCAATTTTATTGAATAAATTTACTCTTTAGTATTTCAAGATATTTTTGTGTAATTTTGGTAAATATGTCTGTTAAAATGAGATGTCTGTGTTATTTTCATTTTTGCATGAATTAAATGACAATTTATCCATCGCACCCTGTATTTGTTTGTATCTATCAATTTGTTCATTCCTATCTCTTGAAAACATGTCTTTGTGAAAAAAAAAAAAAAAAAAAAGCCACATTTTATGTCTATTAAATTTATCAATCATTTTTCATATTATTCAAATAACTTTTCACAAATGTGGTAGGGATAAATGTAAAACTTTCAAAATTCATATTATGTCTAAGTTTTTGATTCATTTGCGTCATTGTCAGGAGTGTAAGTAAATAGAAAATCAAATGTATTTTAAGAAGCACTTTGTTGTAAAAGGGTTGTTATTTTTTGTTTGAAAGAGAAATCCAATGCAGTAGAATACTCCACTTCTCTCTCTCTTTCTATATATATATATATATATATATATTGGGTGCAACAGCAAAATTGTCCAAATCATGTTACAGCATAATTGTCCGTCCCACAAAATATTTAATATGTAAAAAAAATGCTAAACTAATTGAGTTTCTTTTTTCTAGGTTTTCAGATAAGACAGCCATCTTGATACCATTTGTCATAAGAATCACTGGAAAACTCTGAGTTATTCAGCTCGAAAGAGAACAGGTTTTTGTGTCAGACCAATTGTCTTCCTAAATGAGAATATTTTAAAGTTTCAGCTTTCTAAAGAATACTAAGATGTAGCTAACAGAATCTTGGCTATTACACTGACACCATTTGGTTCTTGAAAAAAAGTGACATAGTTAAAAGTATTTAAACAAAAATAGCAGAAAAAAAAACACAAGCTTCAGACAGTTCATCCACAATTTCAATCCCAATATACAACATTTTATTTGAAAATTGGAAAAAATATATATATAATGAAACAGAGAGATCTTGTTGGATGAATTTAATTAAACTTGTTTTGATGAATAATTGCTATCTAACCTATATATATATATATATATATAGCCTGAAACTTGCATTCAGGCATGAAACAGAGTGTCGCTGCTCAATGCTGACATCAGTGTCCACTTTTATATTTACATAGGCTCTATCTCTGATATTGAGCAATTTTACCTATAAATATAGAATACATTAAAGCTATATATATATATATATATATATATATATATATATATATATATATACTCTACTGCCAATTAGATCTTTTCTGATTCACTCTACATGTCAGCCAGATCTGAGTGCTAAAATAGCAAAACTCAAAATAAAATAGTTGTCTTCTGTGCAGGTGCTTCAAGCATCATATTTGGCCCATAAAACAAATCCCCGCAAAAATCTAAAATGTAATAGTCAATCATGAACATTGCCACCAAAAAAAAAAAAAAGAAAAAAAGATGAATCTGGGAGCTGCCAGATTTTGTTAAAAGAAAGCTGCTCAATAAACAACTGACACAGAACCCAGCCAACAGGCCTGCTATTGACACCAGCTGGCTCTCAACATCACCATCATGAATTTTGTCAACCGACCAACACATATATATCCACTCAAGACCTACCCTCATCCAAACACCCACACAAATACAAATATGGATTAGAATCTGACAGAATTTACTAATGCCTTGTCCCTGTATATCTATCTCTAGGAAACACCTCCCTACTACTCTAAGTAGGATCAGTGGGTATGTTTGATGACCACAGCAACATGCCAATGAAATTGAGCAATTTTTGTATCTTACCTACATGTGTGTGGTTTCTATATTGAAAAACAAGAAAATATCTTGTGCCATATTTCCTCTGCCACGGAGACTGAATATATTCTCATTCACAAATTGGCAAACTATGACGTGAGCTCATCCTGCAGATCATATAGAATATGCAATTATTCTGAAATAAATTTTATATTATTTTTTTTGTCTTTAACATTATTATTCATAAAATAAAAAAATGTCTTTTGTTTATGAATAATTCAAGATCTCCCCCCTCAGATCCACAATAAGAGGTAATCAACCTTCAATCCAATAACATACTGAAAGATGAATACAAATAAAGAAACTTAACACATTTTTACAAATGCCTTCCAGATGAAATATGTTCTACTTTAAAATCTTTTGCATTACAATTAATTTCAGCATTTAGCGCAGCCTATTTATGTGCAAAGACATTTTCAAAGATGAAGTATGCTAAATCTGCTGATAGGTCACTCTTAACTGATCAACATTTACAGTCAATTTTGATGATAGGAATCATAAATTTTGAACCATATTTATTTGAGAAGGCATTTTTCAAAGATGACTGTTGATGAAAGGAAGTATAAACTTTTAACAATATTTTTGAGTTATACAAGATATTTTTCAAAGATGAAGCATGCTAAATCTATATATCGGTTGCTCTTAACTGATTAACATTTACAGTCAATCTTTATGATAGGAATTATAAATTTTTAACAATATTTTTGAGTTATAAAAGACATTTTCAAAAATCAAGCATGTTAAATCTGCCGATAGGTCACTCTTAACTGATCAACATTTACAGTCAATCTTTATGATAGGAAGTATAAATTTTGAACTGTACTAGTGATTTATATGAGAAGAAATTTTCAAAAATGAAACATATGCAATACACATATATTTTGGTCTTTTACATTCAATCTTGATGATAGAACACAAATCTTGAGTCACATTCTGACTTATTTTTATATAAGAAAAAAGGCATTTCATCTTTAACATTATTGCTAAAAGAATAGTGTTATTTTTAAAATCATGATAGAAAATATTATTAAACACTTATATGATTAAAAATGTTATACATATTTATAATTCTAAACTAAAATGCCACAAAATTAAACAGTAGGTCACTAAATGGTTCTGTCCTCCTCTTGGACTTTGCTAAATGGTGGAAGTGACATAATAAGTAAAGAGATAATATAGCTATGGGATTTAGAACTCTTTGGCCATAGAAAGATTGTTGGTACCAGAAAATGGAACAACTCTATATCTGCAGAAGCAAATGTTATAGATTTTTCTTGGGTAACAGTTGCAAGGGTATACCAGGAATATGTGAATTCTGGACAGATATAAGTGGCACATGGAAACTATAAACTCCTGCAAGTGATTCAAGATTGGTAGTATTGATGGCTGACAAAGTAACCAATAAAATGTAACACTGTATCAAACTAAAAATGGAGTTTACTGACATATTTGGGCTGGATTTGCTCAAATCTCACTTTTCAGCTGTGATAGAGTTCAGAATTGTTTATGAGCTCTTGTGTTTCTTAATACCTTGCTTAGTTTTTGGAAAGCACTTTTGCTATTCCAATGCACCTTTGGATTATGCTGTCACATTTTCTGTTCTTTGTTAAAACACTTCCTAGATATTTAAATTTTCTGTATTTGCTTGATGTTGACATCCCTGATTTTTAGCCCACATCTTTTGTTTTTTTTTTTGCTGACAGCTATAAAAAAAAAAAAAAAAATTCTCTCCTTGTTTTTAATTTTTTTTTTTTAAGAGGACATCTTTTTTAGTTAATTAACCAAAAAGATATCCTCTTGAATAAACAATTAAAACAAAAGAGTTTTTTCTTTCTTTGAGTGTATATGATCTGATATCAGTTAATCTTTAAAATTTCAAATGCATTCATATAAATTTCAAAATGTTACCCAGATGTGACAATCTATTCTATAAAATGCAATGTAACTTTATTTTCTTGGTCATGCAGCCTGATCTCCTTTTCTTAGTAATATAATATTCCATTGTTAACAGGAGGCATTATTTGATGCCAATAAATACACTTTGTGTTAACATAACAGCTGAGTATATCACTAGTAAGTAAGAGAGATCAGGTTACTAATATGTTGATTTTTATGTCTATTATTTTGTATTAGGTTTCTTTGGCTAGTTTTTTTTACTTTTAATGATTTAAAAAGCAGATTAATCATCAAGCAATATATAAAGCCAATGCAAATAAAAAAATATTTTTTGACAGAACAAGTAAGGTAGTTAAAAGCTAAAAAAGAATAAAGACATTGATTTTGAAATAATAAAAAGTTTTCTCTTTAATTTAGTTAACTAACATTGAGGGCATGCTTAAAGTTTCTTGGTGCCACCTCTTCACAAAATCTGACCAAATGAATAAACATGAGAATTTCTTTTGTAATACCTTCTTGATTGGACTGAGAACTTTTCAGCATCCCTTTTTTTCATGAGATTGTTAGTGTAACATAATAGTCATATATTGTTTTATTGTGTTTATTATATACTGAAGGTTTGTTTTAACCTTGTGCCGAGGAAGTCAGTTGGTGCCATTTTGTCAATCAGCTTAGATAACAATTAGTATTCTTTAGCAATAAAGTCTTTTTTTCAATTAAGATATAGACATTTTTTAGACCTAATACTATTACACACTTAATAGACTAGAGAATAATGTAAACAATTTTTATATGTACTGGGAGACCAAAGATACATGTGACTTGTTTCATTGTGATATTTATGGCAGTTGTCTGGAACTGAATTCATAATGATAATATAAGCATGTATACAAAAAACTTACCAATATTATCTAAAATTATAATCACAGTGACACAGCTTTTACTAAAGAATTCATACAAGGCATAATCTCAACTATATATATGACCAAAAAAATAATGAAGAACCCACTTTACTTAAATTATATATTAATGCTTTAATTAGCATACAATAACAAAATCAGTGTCTCACCATCTGACAAAAGTGGAGGCATAGTAATTATAAACACTGACAAATTCAATGAAAAAAAAATGACTATTTTACAAGCAAATAAAATCTATGATAAAAAACAAATCAAACATCTATGAATAGAAATACTGAAATATTTACAATGTCCTGAAAATTAATTAAAAAACAAAAACAGGTAAGATGTGTCTGGAAGAGGATGATCAATTTTTATATATCAGAAAATGTTAGGAAAATTAATGAGAAAGTGGGAAAAAAATGGTTTTGTACATAAAGGACTTTCATCAGACTAAAGTATTGTTTCTATTGATGCAACTACACATGTTCACAACTGGAAGGGGACATTGAAATTTTAAAATTTTACATTTAAGTTTTTTTGTTTTTTTTTGTGTTCAGGTAGATAGTGTAGCCAATTGCGTTTAGTTTCCTTTTGTTTTTAAAACTTTTGTTATTAAGCATCCCACATTACAATAATAGAAGATCTGCTAAGAAAGGTGAAATATAAGAACATGGATTTAAATTTACTGTGGATGATCTAGCAAATAAAGCACTTTCTATACATTTTCATGTATAGAAAATAAATTTTTAAAATAAATGAGTGAGTATGTATGTATATTTAATAAAAACCCATGTATATATGTTACTTATTTTTTGTTTTTAATTATTTATTTTTTATAGAATTTTATAAATACATTAATATCTTTGTTTATAGTTGTTTGGTTTATTTATTAATTATAAACCATAAATAAATAAATAACATGTATATATAAGTTCTCCTTATGACTTATCTATCACTGCAGACACCATTAACAATGCCACAGTTCTCCTACATCATCTAAAAAATTCTGCCAATGATGTTGGACTATGTTAATGCCCTAAAATTGAATTCACAGGCTTCAACCAGCAAGGTATAATACAAACTATCACAGGTGAATAAATAAAATCTATTAAATATTTTGCATACCTATGAAGTGAAATAAATTCTACTGAAAAGGATAGGACAATTTGTGTAGTTAAAGTCTGGCCTGCCTGGAATAAAATGGAAATAGTCTGGAAATCTGATCTACCAGACAACCTCGGAAAGTGACGGAAGCCAAGCCGCCAGATCAGGACCAATAACATATATGTTGTGGAGTAAATAAGACCCCAGTAACACAAATGAACTAAGTAAGATGCCTTAAATAAAGAACTCCAAGTGAGTCAGTAGAAGTCCATTGGAGTCAGACAGTTTGCTGCCAGGACTGTGACTGACTTGTTGAACTCTGTCTGCAGAGAGGACTCCAAGTAAGGCTATGCCCACAGGCAGTCTCCTCTGGGGAGATAGACAAAACCCCATGTATGTGGTGTCTACAGGGAATTTTTGCCCAAGCCTACAGGCTCAGAAATGCCCCCACATAAAAATCAACCTAGTGCCACATCTTGCCTTGTAGGGAGGTTGGTAAATACCAATCCATTGGAATCAGTTGGAGAGAATTCTAGTGACATCACAGTGAGTAGCCTAAGCAAGACATAATATTATAACAGCTAGGAGTGAGTTATAACAGTGCTGATGAGGAATCAAAACTTTTTTTTTTTTTTTGCTTCAGCACACTATAACAGTGATGATGAGAAATTAGAACTACATTGGTTTAATATTTTCTCTTTGATGTGTGTAAAAAGAAAAAAAAAAAGAGAAAGAAGGAAAAACACTCAGATATTCTTCAAATATGAAAGAATTATTAGCCCAAGTAATAAAAATACAACAACAAAAGTTGTTAAAACTCCAGAAACAATGACAAAATTTAATTGAAATAATACAGAAGAAAAGGAAAATTACACACGTTCTTTCACATGGTGGCAAATGCCATATCTAAATTCACATACAATTCAGATGATGGAAATACCTTTTCTGCTTATTTTGGAAGATATAATCAAATTTTCAGAGAAGAATGCAGCAACTGATAAGACGAGAAAAAACAAAACTTAACAAGAAAGTTAGCACCAGTAGAACACGAAAAAGTACTATAATTTAGTACTACCAAAAAAAAACAAACAAAAAAAACAAAAAAAATAAATAAAAAACAGGTGAAATTTGTTTTGAAGAAACATTAAATATTCTGACTAAAATTTTTAGTGAGAAATCTTCATTATTCAATACTGGTTGGGAGTGTGTTAATCTGATGAAAAAAGATGAAGATTTTATTACATATGCTGGAATCATTAAGAAGGAGTGTGAAAGATTCAAATTAAATGAACTGACTCCAGATATATTTAAAGGATTAATTTTCATTCAAGAGTTAATGGCAAAAAAAGATTCTGAAATACATACTAGAGTTCTAATGAAACTTGAATGGAATCAAAAACTAACACTACAAGAAATATCAGATGAATGTCAGAGAATCCTAAATCTGAGATGTGATACAGAGGAAATTGGAGAAAAAGAACATGCATACATACATGTTAAAAATAATGTGGGAAAAGAAAAATGAATCCATGTTTCAGAAGTGGAAGGTTACATCTCAGAGGAAACTGTCCCTTTAAAAATATAAAGTGTTACAAGTGTGGAAAAAAAGGACATAAAAAGTTACACTGTAAAACTAAAGCTAGGAAAAGTTCTTACAGAAAAGATTTCATACACAGCATTGCAGCAGAAAAAAATAATTTCAGAAAACCAAAGAAAATTTGTGTATGTGAAAATTAAAAATGCAATTAGGCCCTGGTAGTGATATCACAATAATCAATGAAGCTACTAGTAGAACATGAAAAATACTGTAATCAGTATTGTGCAAACATCAATGCGGAGTACTAATGTTTGAACAAATAATAGTAATACCTAGCATATTACAAAAGTGGATATTAAATGAATTTCATAGTAGACATCCGGTAATTTCAAGGATGAAATCTCTTATGAGAAGCTATATATACTGGAACAAAATGGATCAAGAGATTGAAAAATTAGTAAAAGCCTGCAGAGTTTGTACTTTGGCCGCAAAATCATTTACCATGAAATTACAAGCTGGGCCAAAGACAGATACTTTGTGGCCAAGACTGCACATAGAATTTGCAGGTTCAATAAATGGCTCACATTATCTTGTGGTAGTGAAAAGCTTTATTAAGTGGCCTGAAATTTGTAAGTGCAAAAAAAAAACCCCCAAAAAACAAAAAACAAAAAAAACAACTTACATAGATACAGTGATTTTTTTACACAAACTGTTTGCAAGATATGGCATTCTGGATGCCATAGTCTCGGTAATGGTACCCAATTCACTGCTTACGAATTTAAAGAATTTTGTAAAATGTTCTTGATAGAACATATTACTACCCCATCATATAACCCAAGGTCAAACAGACAAGCTGAATGGTTTGTGGCTACTTTTAAGAGTTTTGAAAAAAGCAAGTAATGAAAAAGTGAGTGAAGAAGCACTACAAAAATACCAGATATTGCTGAATCCCAATACACCAACAGGCATGTCACTTGCAGAATTGGTGTTCGACAAGTTTGACAAGTTATTACTAGTTCAAAAAAGAATAAGAACAGATAAAAAAGGATACAAAACTTTTCAAAATTGGCATAAAAGTGTTTTTCAGAGTATATAAAAATGGAAAAGAAATGTGGGAAGATGGTGTAACAAGGTCACAAAATAGAAAAATGATATATATGGTAAAAAGAAAAAAATGGAAACACAAAAGGAATTGGAATTGGTTAAAGAAAAGGTTTACTGAAAAAAGACCTGCAAGAAGGAAAGAATGTGTACAAGTACTGTATGATACTTTTGATGTAACAACATCCCAAGAATTTGTTGAACATACAAGTATGAATACCAGAAAAAGGAAACCTATGGAAAAACTAGAGGTTTACCCAAAATGAATGAAATACAAAATTCAGTACATTGGTGAACTCAACAGAAAGAGGGAGGGGTGAATGCTAAGAAATAAAATAAAATATTTACTAATAAAAAAAATGTCAAAAGTGGGGATGTTGTTGAGTAAAAACACCACCTGGTAATCAAATGAACTAGACAAAACACCTTAAATAAAGAACTCCAAGTAAGTCAGCAAAAGTCAATTGGAGTCACTTAGAATTCTAGTGATGTCACAGTGAGTAGCCTAAGCAAATCATAATATTATAAGAGCTAGGAGTGAGTTATAATATATATATTAGGAATAGATTAATACCGACATATTTTTAAGTCATTTGTTTAAATGTTATTTTTAATGGATACTCATATTTGAGTAGATGCTCCATTTTTAGATATTTATTAAACAGTACATTTATTTATTTATTTACATATATCAGCCTGAATAATGTTTAAAGAAATGAATTAAAAATATGTCAGATTTAATCCATTCTTTGTTTAAGTGCCACTGTAGAGACAGTGTTAAAGTTTGGTGCCACTGCTTGAATATTAACTAAAACCCTGGAGTCTAAGCATTGATAGAACCTACACTTGAATGCTGAAACATTTCTTGGAGACAACACAGCTCTATAGACCCATCCTTGATATTTCTACAATCTTATGTGAATGCAGAATGCACTTTGCAGAACACTGTTAGTGAGTAAAACAAGAACTTGTGAGTGATCTACTGCTCTGGACACCTAGACATGGTGCAAGTTGGGCTGTTTGCCCAGCAACCACCCACATTGACCAGATATGTTATGATAGAATGCCTCCATAATGACCTTTTGACCTTGATGCAGGACTGTGATGGTTGGCGTGATAGACTCATGAATGTCTCAGAAAGCACAATGAGTAAAATAAATAAATACAAACGCACATACATACACACACGAGAGAGAGAGAAAGAGAGAGAGACAGCAAGTTGAGAGAGAGAGAGAAAGTTTGTCAGAACATCAAAATACCATCAACCAAAAGTGAATAGAAAAAGCTAAAATAGATTAAAGATTATTATCTGGGTCATTGTCAAGGGGAAGATCTAGTTTCTTATAAAATGTCAAATTATTAGGTTGGTGCAAAAATAATGACATAATAATGTCGTTTTTTGACGTATTTTTTAACATCAAAAAACGACATTATTACATCATTATTTTTGCACCAACCTAATACCATGACAAAGAAATTTCAGAGATTTTTGCAAAGTTGAAAATTATCTTTACATGTGAAACTATTATATTAAGTAAAAAGTGTGATTATTATTAATATTTACATTTCTACTTAGAGAAACAGGCATATAGTGAAAGAATCCAGCTGTTTAATATTAATACAAAAAAGTCTACTTTAAAATACTCCCCTTGGGACCTCACACATTTATCTCAGTATCCCGTTTACTAATTATAACAGTCTTCCAAAGTCTTTTTACAGAATTGCCATGAATTTGTGTGATTGCATTTTCTTTAATTTCATCCATGGTCTGAAATTCCCTTTTTAACAGCAATTTTAATTTTGGGAAAAATCAAAAGTCATATCTGGATAAATATGGAAAAGAGGATTGACATAAATGATGCAGTTTTTTGCAGAAAAAAAAGTGGGGGAACCTCTGCACAAAACTTGAAGAATAAATTACATAAGCTTCTCACTCAGTGACATCTTGTTACTAATTAAGTAAACCCCAGGGGAGAGTTTGCCACCATATACAGTAAGGTTTCTTCTGATTTCTCAGCAAGTTGCATCAAGTATATACAAAGTGGTATCAGAAAGTATGTGCTATGATTATTTCATTCAAAAGAAATGTATATTCAGCTGATACTCATTGGCATCAAACCTTGTTAAGTCACTCTGCCAATAGATTTCATACTATTTACTCTTGTTCTTGTGTGAGGTTTTGCTTTGTAATGTGAAGTATTGGAACGGTTCTGTAATCTTTACAGCAGCTGACAATTTCAAGCAAATATTGCTGCCACATCTGGTCTACTGCTTCTCTTTTATACCTAGAGACTTTTGACAAAATGTAA